>OX381706.1:72717453-72797326 GCA_947462335.1 Harmothoe impar
GACGCTCATATATCTGGATGGAGCCACCAGAATTATCGCTATACTCATAAAATACTCGTCTACCTGTAGACTTGTCCAAGCCTCGTAGCAGAAAGCAAATAGATGTATTCTATCCGTTAAAATCCCTGTATGTGGTCATCATGATTATCAGAGACTTGTGAGGCGCCAATAAAAGCTCATGTAAGTTAACATCAGAAACCTTCTCCGTGCCATTAGGCTACATCCACAGCTGATGTCATGGCCTCGGCCCTGGGACAGGTACATGGACATCTAGCAGGGTCAGGGAAATTGTAAAAAGGTAAATCAATATAAGAAAACCCTCCAGTAGCACACGGGTAAAGCTCTCATCAAATTGAAGAGAGTCTATCAGCTTTATAATTACCGTATAAATATAGCAGTAAATATGGTGAGGGGAAATAGGTCATTTGTGACCAGAGAAAGTCAACGAATTTCAATCTATTTTAAAACGATTCTATATGAACACATCCGAAAATCTCACGAAATCACAAATGAATACTTTTAAGGGTCGCATAATGTTTTAATCATACCGCACTGTTGCGAAAAAGGGCCTGGACTCTTTTCAATTTGGTGGGGCTTTTACCCCTGCTCTTATACAAGAGAGGCGCTTATTCCAGGTCACGAGTTACCGGTACTCGCCGGGTTGCATTGGTGCATCATGACGACAAATGTGATTTTTTTTTAGCGACAGTCCATCCTCAAAGGGTTAAAGCACTACCCGGCCTTTAAATAGGGCTTACAGCCAGATTTAACTGTAACATGAAACAAGTTTTTAGTCTCCGTCTGAGCAGTATCAATGAGTAGCTCCCCTTACAGTTACAGGAGCAGGACCCCATCACTTACCGGTGTCAGGGTCGAGGAGGAACTGTTCCTGTAACGTAACAGACACTACCGTAAAACCTCGCGTACAAGCCGCGGCTTCTACGCGACTCATAGAATCGCCCTCGTCAAACTCGAGGTACGGCTTATAGGCGAGTTAGGCTCATAGGAGAGGACTTACGGTACTCACCCTCAGAGACAGTGTTAGGCCTTAAAAGAAAATGTTGTGTTCTGATATCCCGAGCGACCCAACGTTTTTGGGCCGACCCTAATTTTTTTTGGACATTTTTTGATTTTTGAAGAAATTTATGACATTTTTGGCGTTTTCACTACTATTAAAAATTGATTTTTTTTCTTACAAAAAAAGAAATTGTTAAAAAAAAAATCCAACCTATCGACTCTGTTTAATTTCTGCCATGTTACTGGAAAACGTTTACTTTTTTAGGCCTTATGGGTGAGAAATGGCAGGTGTGGGGGGGGGGGGAAGCTGCAGAGTAACTTGGTGCACTTGGGCTAAATCCACCGATCTGACCCTGTTTCCCTCCTTCGGTGTTTTAAAAAGAATTATAGTACAGAGCTTTATGAGCAACTTTGCAGATAAATTATCACATTGCTAGAGGGAATAGTCTCCTGCCCCCCCCCCCCCCCCGGCCCTCCCCTGTGTCTGGTTTATTGGTTGTAAGCAAACTGCTTCCACCCAGTACAGGCTGTTTTATAGCTGCTGTTGCTGCTGCTATACCTTGTCTGGGAGAAGCTGCCGAGGCCGACCATTCAGTTCTCTGTCGGCACAATGGGTACCAGCAGCACCCTCTGTCGGAGTCTTATAGCGATGGTCAATGATCAAATTGAGACCTCAAATAAACCAAACTTCTCACCTCATGAGCCCCTTCCACCAGTGTATTTAATTGCAGTGCTAATGTAATCTCTCCTCCTCTCTCCAAGTTTAATGAGACCATCAAAGGGATGAGGCTGGCCTCCTGTACCGTAAAACCTCACGTATAAGTCACGGCTAGTACCGTAAATTCTCGCGTATAAGCCTAACTCTCGTATAAGCCGCACCCTGAACCTGGGCCGATCCTATAAGATGCACCGGCGATCTGACCCTCGTACTAGCCGCGGCTTCTACACGAGAATTTACGGTATGCGAGTTAGGCATATAAGCGAGGTTTTACGTTAGGTGTCAAACTTAACACAAAAAAGGAACTAATGCCCACATATAGTCAAGACCGGAGAATTTGGCGAAACTCCCCACTGGGAGGTCGTAATCCCCAATTTTAGGTGTTAGCTCATTAACATCAGATACCATCACCTCACACCATTGAAACAACCCACTTAAATGTTTGTTTAGGAGCAGCTCACCCTCTTATGATAGTCACACTTTTAGACTTCAGAGGTTTATGGTGGTCATGTATGATGGACATACAACCTTGGAGGTGATAAACCTAACCACGGAACATTTAGGGGGGCTCCCCCCTGAGAGATGTCCATCCTCCTAATGACCCCCTACATTGTTATCAATTAAATTTCCCTTTGGCGGCTTCGCCAAATCCTCCGGTATTAAGTATAGTCAGGGGGCTCGCCAGGATATGCCAGACAAGACAAGGTATACTGCTGCTACTGCTGTTACTCGTGACCGACACTCCCATCATGGTAAATATCTGATAACACAGGATCCAGTCACTGGCCCCACTCTACTCCAACACCAGCAGGAGCGTGGCAAGCATTTCCAAAGTAGAGGGGACAAAAGAGATTTTGACCCCTTTGACCTCCTTTCTTTTGACCTTTTATGTCTGTTAGGGTTGGCCAAAAGTCAGGTTTCGGTAGAGGGCCACATATCTCCCCTCCCACAAGTTCCCATGACTAAATATCCTGCTACCCGTAATAGAGGTTTAACATTTAAATACATGTACTGGTATGTCTTATTGTCTACCATATGAACCCAGTTGTTCAGACGGTACACTGTATTAGCGGTAGGAACGTTCACATATAAATATCTGTCCTACTACTGCAAGGCAGACTACCACTATTTGTGGATGACTCCTTGCCAACTTGAGATGTCCCGTGAGGTACTTGAACTACGTCTGGACGTTAAACAAATCAATCAATCAAGTTCACAAAAAATGATGTCACCAGGTATAAGGGGGTGCGGGCAGTGGTCTTGGTATTCATGACAAATAATTACCTGGACCATTTCTGAGAATAGACAGAAGGTCCCCACATCTGGTGACAACATTTGTGACCGTTCCCTCAATCAGTTACAATCTGAGAGCGTGCACACTTTCATTCTTGAAAATGACACCGGAGCCCTATTAATTCACAACTACCCCATTAACGTCCACACAGTACTTTACTGTGCGATATGCCCGTAGTCGTTATGATGCATAAACGCAGCGAATCTATACTCGGTGCATTCATGCATCATGCGACCCTTTTGGAGTGTTATCAACCCAGTAGAGTCGGCATGATGCATGAATGCAGCACTGGCCGGTCACTCACCAGTGCTGCATTCATACAAAATGTATCCTGATGATAAAGGGTAACAGTCCCGGTAACAGTGCATTAAAGCAGTAAGCAGCCGTTAACGGATTAAAGCAATAATCATACAAGAGCAGTCTTTCATTGTCTAATATGACACCCGAGCCTATTAATTCAGCACTAGACAAACTAGACATGCCATTACCCGGGAAATGGGAGCCGGTTCCCGCCAGCTACTGTAAAACATATCTGATAGGACAACACTCTCAGAGAATTACAAGGCAACTTTTAGTAATTAAACAGATTCAAACTATACATTCTGAGATTAAAATCTGACTTATGAGCACACAACCCCCCCCCCCCCTCCCTCATCCCCGAATTTGAGAAACATCAGCTGAATCAGCTACCGGTAGGTCTAATTTGTGTCAGCTCATCACAGAGGTTTACGGGCATGGATTATTACTATTTGCAGAAGCCCATGCACTTGCAATGTATTACACCACACATCACACACCACACAACCAAGAGTACGGTCATTCATATACACCAAAATTCATGGTATTAAATGCTCAGTTATAAGAATTATTTCTCAGTTAACATTACATCAGTTAAAACTGTGACTGAAAGACAGTGGGAACCTCTGTAAGACCCCCTGTACCCTTTTACGTGCTGGGAATGCGACAGACTAACCTCAAGGTGGTAAAAGTCACACCACTACATTAATGTGTAAAAGGGCAGCTAGAAAAGGTCGGTGTGGAGGTCTTGTATGATACGGTGTCAAGGGGAATCTAACGGGTTGTGGAGGCGTGGGTGACAGGGAATATGAACTGTTGGCGCGTAGGTGGCTTTCGCATATATAGTATTACTAATACTATGTATAGAGGCATGTTTCAGTCATAGGCCTATATGGGTCAGTCATAGGCCCTAATGATGATAGGCCTATATGGGTCTTAGGCCTAGGTGGGTCAATATTAGGCCTAGATCGCTCATACTTAGGCCTAGACGGCTCATTCTAAGGCCTAGATGGCTCATTCTAAGGCCTAGATCGCTCATTCTAAGGCCTAGATCGCTCATATTTAGGCCTAGATGGCTCATACTAAGGCCCAGATGGCTCATACTAAGGCCTAGATCGCTCATGCTAAGGCCTACCGGTATATGGCTAATTATTATAAGGCCTAGATGACTCATCCTAATGCCTAGATGGCTCATATTTAAGCCTAGGTGGCTCATACTAAGACCTAGATGGCTCAGTCTTAGGCCCAGTATAGCTAGGTGGTCTAGATGGGTCAGTCTGAGGCCTAGATGCATGGTTCACCCTAATGTCTAAATGGGGCTGCCAAGACCTAGGTGGTTCTATGTAATATCTAGGTGGGTTTAGGTTGGTCTCAATTAGAAAGAATAGAAATTAACATTGATGAAGGATCTATGGAAAGCCTAGTACTACATGTAGAGTAGGTTTGGATAGGGGAGTGATAATTTATTCCAAATGTTTTTACCGCCCCCCCCCCCCCCCCCCCCAGGTTGAAAATCGGCGCGCGTGCGGGGCCTTTGAAGCATAGTAATGTGCAGGCGTTTTGGCTCAAAACAGGTCAATTTTTTTTGAGGCCCCCCAAGCGTAGTCCAAATTTTTTACACACACACCCCCCCCCCCCCCCCCCCAGTCAAGGGGTCCAAATTTTTTTGCACCCCATCTCCCCCTGTTGTTAAAAAATTATCACTCCCTAGGAGGTTAGCTGCTGATCATGCAGTGGGTGGTATGGGCGGCACCAGCTCTGAGTGTTGTACCTTTACTGGGACAGATCACCCTGGCACTGACCTTGTACAAACAGCACCAAAACGGGGAAATAGAAACAGGCAGAAAAAGACAAGCCGTACAAACATGGCCACCACCGTCACCGTCACATCAGCAGACAATATGCACCAACATGCCGGCACTGTTCATGGAGGTCCATCTACCGTACCGTACCGATAGAGCGCCGGTTTCAAAAGAGCGCTATAGTCTTATATTGCGCCAGTTTGAAAAGAGCGCCTGTCTTGTATAAGCACGAGGTAGACGGTACTTGAATTGTTTCTTATGCATTAATAACATCTGATCTTGAATACTTTACCGTCGCGATAAAGCGTCTGGTTTTGATCTTGTATAAGCGCCTGGGTATATGGGCATCCGAATGATTCACTTAAACATGGCCTTGAATAAGTGCCTATCCTGTCTAAGCACCATGCCTAGGAGCCCGACCAATTGAAGAGCGCCTCATCGCCGTATCGCGGAGGTACGGTAATCACCAATCAAGGCGTAAAATCCCTGCAAAATTGAAAAACTCCCCAATGTTATATCGATACGATACGGTATATAAGATTGAAACCACTATTTTTAGTACTGTAGTGTCATGGTTATATATCACACTATATGTAGACGGTATAGAGGGAAGCTAATTTCCTGAAGTAAAAAGTCTGAAGGCTAGACCTGACGGTGGTGGGGCCTGTGTGTGGGTGTGTGCCTATGTGTGTGGGTATAGGAGAGGGCTCATGACGCCATACCATATAGCGATGACTCTGTTTTCTACATATATGGGCGGCCATGATACTTCTGTGGTCGCAATCTATCGTGAGACTTAGGCAGTGACCAGACAGTCACACACCATAGCTTCCGGGGAACAGGCTCCATTACGAGAGCAGAACCAAGGTCTCACGAGATTGCTGGTGTCAGTGTACAGAGACTGGTCACGGGAACAAGTCCGCACCAGTTAGAGAGCTATAACATAGAGAGGTCGCTGCTTTAGGGAGTGCTCTTTTTTTTTAACAATGTGGATTTGGGTGGGGGGAGGGGTAACATATTGCAACCACTTGATCGGAGGGGGGGGGGGGGCAGCGAGGAGACAAAAAATGTGTCGTGGGGTGGCTTGGTGGCTATGGGAGGGGGGCATACTCAATTTCAAAGGAGCTCTGAATTGCATGCAAAACTCGGCAGGCTTTGATTTGATGAAGCCAGCTAACTACCGGTACTTCCTTAATCTTTATATGTTAACCACAGTACTGCATGTGTATAAGAACTCGAAATATCTGCAGGTCGATTTTTATCCCTTATTTCCCTGTGTCCATCGATTATTAATAGGGCCATGTAGGGGCACTTTAGAGTATTACTTAGGCCTGTATGTTCACGAAATACCCGCATAACTCCAGTTCAAGGATGCACCGACAGAAAGTACAAGGGGACGCCACTGTTTGTGACCCCGGTGTAAAGGTCCAATTACGGCATAACCATAGAAAGGGCCACACAGCGCTTCAATGGGCTATGCCCTTTCGCGTCATGATGCACAAATACAACCTTGCATTCATGGATCATGACCACCCTTTGGGAATGTATCATCCACATAGGGTTGTTGGCATGATGCTTGAATGCATCACTTGCAAGTTACTGGCATTCATGCATCATGACGACAAAGGGCAGTGCTGCATGAAAGCACTATGCGGCCCTTAGTGGGTGCCGGTTGTGGGCTGTGATGCTGATTCGGGTTATGAGATTTCTATTTGTGGTGACCGGAGGGGCGTGGTATTGTAGGCGGCCTGTCGCGTCATATAATCACGTGACTGTCATATAATCATGTGACCAGCCCTCCACGATAACAGGAAATCCAGTGGGTATAACAGCCCTCCACCCCCCCCCCCTCCCACATGTATTTTTAACCCTTTAAGGTCGGCATGATACCTTAATACATCATGCCATTGGTCGTCATGATGCAAGAATGCAGCCCTGGCGAGTAATTCGCCAGTGCTGCATTCAAGCGTCTATGGGGTTGAGATACTCCCGAAGGGTGAGCATGATGCACCAATGTAGCACCGGCGAGTTAGTCGCCGGGGCTGTATTGATGCATCATGATGACAAATGTCATCTTGCATCCTTAAAGGGTTAACAGCCCCCCCCCCCCCCCCCCACCCCAATCATGTATCCATATCCAATCTGGCCGCATCCAATCTGCTCAGGCTCCGTGCATGGTATCCATGGCAACCACTGCAAACCTCACCCAGTTGCAGACCAAACCGTCTCTGCTGTATGACGGCCATCTTACATGAGCATATAAGTGATATACCACAGGGTACAGTTTACAAACAATGTAGTATATTTATACATAACAACTCCAGATAATCCAGGTATTCATTCATGGGTGTTGCCATACATAGGTTACAATTCGACACGTCGACACAGCCCTTTTAAAATTCGACATGGGCGACACGGCCCTTTTAATAATCGACGGTCACAGTCAAATAGACCATAATGCACTAGATAAAAAGCAACACGGTGACACGGCACTTTTGCTAAAAAGCAACGCGGTCAAAAATCTGGGCACCCACAATCACATTTATAGATGCCCTGTGGAGACCTAGGTGTCACTTTTCCTACCTTCGTAGGATTTCCTACCATTACACTGGTATTAACATACCGACATCCAATACCTGTATTCAATTACCGGTATGTTAATTTTCTACAGGTAGCTGACCCATCTACTATTTTTCGTCGTGCACTGAGTAATATCAGTATTATCACTGCTGGGCTGGTCCATAATACATGTACATGTATAGCCACTTAATCCTGGCCCTCTGGAAAGGAGATGCTGTAAATGTCATTTCCCCCTCACCCCATGCTGGTTCCTCCCTGTACATTGTATTAGGCTGTGACTTCCTGATGGCCTAGATATAGGACAGGATTAGAGTAGTCCCCCTGTGTCCAGTACCTAGATATAGGACAGGATTAGAGTAGTCCCCCTGTGTCCAGTACCTAGATATAGGACAGTATTAGAGTAGTCCCCCTGTGTCCAGCAGCTCGGCCATCAGGAAGTCACATTATGCACAAACACCTGCACTCCCACTTAGGGAGTGATCATTTTTTAACCACCGGGGGGGGGGGGGGGGGGGTTTCCGCGCGGAGCGTGCGAAATTTTTCACACACCCCCGGTCGAGGGGTCAAAAATGTTTACCCCCCCCCCCCCCCCCCCTTACGGCCGAAAATCGGCTCGCGCGCGGGCCCTTTGAAGCATAGTAACACGCGGGCTTTTTGGCTCAAAACAGGTTAAATTTTTTTGCCTCCCCCCCCTGTTGTTAAAAAATGATCACTCCCTTACTACCTAGCTAGTCCTTTAATGACCGCAGAATGTCATTTTGTATTCATGATATATATGCATACCTGACGCATTACTCGCCAGTGCTGCATTCATGCATCATGCAGACCGTACAGGATTTATACCTCTCGAAGCGTTGGCGGATCGGCGAGTCACCCACCTGGGCCGTGTTGGTGCATTATGACGACAAATGAAGATCCACCTTGAGGCACCATCTGGATTAAATGGACCAGTAGAGAGCAAGTCGGAAATGGACCAAATTATACCTCACAATAGTTGTCCTAATGGTTGATAGGTACAGGTTATGACATGGGATAACCCTTTAAGGGCCGCATAGTGCTTTAATGCGTTGTACCCTTGTCATCATGACGCATGAATGCAGCCCTGGCGAGTTACTCGCCAGAGTTGCATTCACACGTCATGACAACCCAAGAGGCTAACACACTCCTGAAGGGCAGTAAAGGTGGCATGATGCACTAAATGCAGCATGATGCACTGATTCAGCATGATGCACTGATGCAGCATGATGCACTGATGCAGCATGATGCACTGATGCAGCATGATGCACTGATGCAGCATGATGCAGCATGATGCACTGATGCAGCATGATGCACTGATGCAGCATGATGCACTGATGCATCATGATGCACTGATGCAGCATGATGCACTGATGCAGCATGATGCACTGATGCAGCATGATGCACTGATGCAGCATGATGCACTGATGCAGCATGATGCACTGATGCAGCATGATGCACTGATGCAGCATGATGCACTGATGCAGCATGATGCACTAATGCAGCATGATGCACTAATGCAGCATGATGCACTAATGCAGCATGATGCACTAATGCAGCATGATGCACTAATGCAGCATGATGCAGTTATTCGAGCAGTTGACTCCCCAGAGCTATACTCATGCATCATGGCGACAAATTATGTAGGCCAGTAAAGCACTATGCAGCCAAAAAAAGGCTGAACAGTTTTTGCTGGAACAGGAAATAGGTGGCCATCTTCGCAAATACTTGAGTCGTGGAGGCATGGCGCCAGTCTAGGGAGCGTAGACTACGGCAACCAGCGCTGCAGTTACACTTTGTGACTATTGGATGTCGTCGACAAACAACTATGTATAGAGCTGTAGACCCATACCCAGTGGGTCTGCCATTTAAAATGTCGCTGGGTGCGGTTACCATCACTGATAAGAGACACACTGACTGGTACCTTGTCCCTGGGTAACAATCACTTCCAGGGACATGCTGGTACCCAGCCTATCAGCTCTTATCAGTGTGGGCTGCCGCAACCAGCTCCAGTCCGGCCTAGGCCCTATACATCTCCCATTCCCTTACGATGGTCGGTGTGATAGACTACCGTACCTTTGACAATAAGCACCTTAGCGCAGTGTTCCCACAATGACACCGGCACATCGGCTTTTGCCGAAGGTATACTCATAATGGCTGATACATCTGAGGCTATATCAGGCCGGCCATGACCTCACCTTTCCAACAGTGAAGGACTTTTTCAGATACTTCTATCAGAAGCAGAGCTATGGCCATGTAAACATTATTCAATTCACATTTTGGTCAATCTTGTAACTGTAAGCTACCGGTATATTGAAAAAGCATTTACATCTACATTGCCACATACATACTGATGCATATGACATCAATGTATAGTGATGTGGCCTGTGTAGAGGGTAAATGGCCTGTTTAAGATGCCACTTTGGCCAGTGTGCATAAAAGGTTCCGGCAACACTGCCAGCGCTTATGGATATGTAAGCCTACGACCTGCAAATTAACCCTTGCACTTATACAAGACGTGTACTTATTCAAGATCTAGTTTAAATGCTATATATATATATGACATAATTCAACTCATTATGCCCGGCCCATATACGACGACTTCTTAACCCTTTCAGGATGGCTTAATACATCATGCACGTGGTTGTCATGAGGCATGAATGCAGCCCTGGCGAGTAAATCGTGCGGAACATACGGAGTGAGACACTCCCGAATGGTCAGCATGATGCACCAATACAGCATAGGTTAGTTACTCGCTGCGGCTGCATTGATGCATTATCTTTAAGCGATATACCATCTGTATCCAATGTATAAATAACTAGGCAGATGACAGCCTGGATACATCTTGATGTGCAGTGTCAGCGGGTTGGTGCAGGCTACGGAAGCCACCGGTGTACGTGGCTTCTCCTCACACCCTGCAATACATCATGACATTCATTGTCACCAATACCTCCCACCCCCGACCCCAGGGCCCCCACCAATATGTATCAGTCTATTGAGTACCTACCGGTAAGACAGCTGACAGCCTAAATGCATCATGACATATGGTGTATGGGCGATGCAGGCTACGGACGCCACCGGTGTATGTGGCTTCTCACCCCCGCGCCACCACACTCCCACCTAACAGCATAGGTATATTGTGACATTCGGTGTCACCAACCCCAGGCACCCACAGGTCTATTCAATGATACAAGACATACATCCTGATATGTAGTGTCAGCGGGGGTGGTGCAGGCTATTTAGGGAAGCCACCGGTGTATGTGGCTTCTCCCCTCCTCCCTCTACTCTCACTCACCTGACAGCTTAGGTACATCGGGACATTCAGTGTCACCATTACCTCCCACCCCCGACCCCCGGCCCCCACCAATATGTATCAGTCTATTTAGTAACTACCGGTAAGACAGATGACAGCTTAGATACATCCTGACTTGTAGTGTCATCGGGGGTGGTGCAGGTCATCAAGGAAGCCACCGGTGTATGTGGCTTCTCATCCCCCCCCCTATACACACACGTCATACACAATCGGACGTACACAGCTCACACACACAGGTGGATACGTGTGCCAGTCTACTGTCCGCTATAGACGTGTGCCAGTCTACTGTCCGCTATAGACGTGTGCCAGTCTACTGTCTGCTATAGACGTGTGCCAGTCTACTGTCTGCTATAGACGTGTGCCAGTCTACTGTCTGCTACAGACGTGTGCCAGTCTACTGTTGGCTGTAGACGTGTGCCAGTCTATTCTTCCCTATAGACGTGTGCCAGTCTACTGTTGCTATAGACGTGTGCCAGTCTACTCAGACTACTGTCCGCCACAGACGTGTGCCAGTCTACTGTCCGCTATAGACGTGTGCCAGTCTACTGTTTGCTATAGACGTGTGCCAGTCTACTGTTCTGTATAGACTTGTGCCAGTCTACTGTCCGCCATAGACATCTGCCAGTCTACTGTTTGCTATAGACGTGTGCCAGTCTACTGTTTGCTATAGACGTGTGCCAGTCTACTGTCAGCTATGGACGTGTGCCAGTCTACTGTTCCCTATAGACGTGTGCCAGTCTACTGTTTGCTATAGACGTGTGCCAGTCTACTGTTCTGTATAGACTTGTGCCAGTCTACTGTCTGCTATAGACGTGTGCCAGTCTACTGTCCGCCATAGACGTGTGCCAGTCTACTGTTCTGTATAGACTTGTGCCAGTCTACTGTCTGCTATGGACGTGTGCCAGTCTACTGTCCGCTATAGACGTGTGCCAGTCTACTGTCTGCTATAGACGTGTGCCAGTCTACTGTCCGCTATAGACCTTTGCCAGTCTACTGTCTGCTATAGACGTGTGCCAGCCTACTGTCCGCTATAGACGTGTGCCAGTCTACTGTTAGCTATAGACGTGTGCCTGTCTACTGTTTGCTATAGACGTGTGCCAGTCTACTGTTTGCTACAGACGTGTGCCAGTCTACTGTTCCCTATGCACGGCGGCATTCTGCACCCTGCCCATCGCCTCCCCATGCAGAGCCCTCTTTGATCTCCAGTAACCCTTTAAGGTCCGTACAGTGCTGTAATGCAATATACCCTTTGTCGTTATGATGCATAAGTGCAGCCCTCGCGAGTAATTCGCTGCATTCATACATCATGGGGACCCTACAGGGTTGATACATTCCTGATGGGTTGGCATGATGCGTGAATGCAGCCCGGGTGAGTGTATATAAGACTCAGGCTGCATTCATGCTACTAGACAGTAATGGACATTGTGCGTTAAAGCACTATGCGACCATTAACTTAAGGATGGCATAATGCCTTAATGCATCAAGCCTTGGTCATCATGATGCCTGAATGCAGCCCTGGTGAGTAACTCGCCAGTGCTATATTCAAGCATCAAACTAACCCTATGGGGTAAATATACTCCCGAACGGTCAGCATGATGCACCAATGCAGCACTGCTGAGTTACTCACCGGGGCTGCATTTGTGCATGACGACTAATGTAATCTTTAAGCGACTTCCATCCTCAAAGGGTTAAAGCAATATGCAGATGTACAATTCTATCGCAGCTCGTGGCTGCTTGAAGCAGGCTGCAGGCAGATCCCTAAGTGCACGTCCCATTCATGTTACAATATGCACCAGGTGCCAGGTGGTGCTGCTATAGGACCGAGCACAGGCTTAAACTGAGTGCCATGCTTATGCTAGGAGTAGATGACTGTATACCGTATTCGACGTAATAAGCGCACCGTGCGCTTAAAAATGATCATGGACACCTTTTACCGGTAGCAGTTAAGAGTTTAATTGGGGTAAAAAAAAAAGATTTTTTTTTGTTATTTATAGTATAAAAATCCGCCAAAAACAGGGGGTGTGCACTTGTTAGGGGGTGTGAGCTTATTACGTCAAATACGGTACAGCACAAGGTAAGACAGAGCTAGACGCCCATCATCTCTCAACCCTAGATGGCCCTACTGTGTCATGTATGTGGCCATAGACAGTAGCGCAGTCTGGTTAGAAGTATACAAACTGCTTAGTCCACCATCATCTTTATACTTCAGGTGGAGCTACATGTCTATGGCCAAATACATGGTACAATGGGGCCATCTAGGGTTGAAAGATGATGGTTCTGTCATACCTTGTGCTATACACAGTCATCTACTGTAAGTATGAGCATGCTACTCAGTTTAAGCCTGTGGTACCGAGGGCCGACATATGGATTGGAGCGGGAACTGCCATCTGACTGTAATCTTAGATGTAAATCCACTTCAAATCTATAACAACCTTGGACGCCCAGAGCACAGCTACATGGCCTGCATTCAGGCCAGATGAGGCTCTCAACATTTTAGCTGTATTGAATAAAGATGTGTTGGCTGTGTCTCACCAGATCGGGCCAGTGTGAACGTCTTTGACCGGGTGCCAGCTTTGACCTTCTGACAGAAAATGGTTTATTTAGGGCAGGTGAAGGTGTAAATGGAGATATAACCACCGCCATGTTCTTTATTTTATCTCTTACATATCAAAGAAGAAAATTTTGTTTTTTAAAAACCTTTTTTATGGTGGGCAGTCAAAGATGGCACCCGGTCAAAGACTTTCACATTGGCCCGATCTGGTGAGGCACAGCCTGTTGTCTAAATGCTGATCCACAGATTCACAAAAGCAGGAACCTTAGAATAGAAATAGACAAATGTCAACTGCATTGATGCCGTCTCTGTCATATTTCACGACTGGGGTCTGGAAGTTAAATATGTCAGAGATTAGAAATCATTTAATGAAGGAAAGGGAACCTTATCCTAGCCCATTGAAAATACAACCACATTGTATTCAATGGGGGGGGGGGGGCATTGAATATCGCTCTTGAGTGCTAAAGCATAGGAAAAAAATAACATACAAAGGCACATAAGCAATATCTGTAGCCAATATACCGGTATATATATCTCCGAGACTGACACTTGATAACGGAATGATCAGCCCAACAGCCCAATGTAGACACTATTCTGAAGTGACCTCCTGCAAACATAGATATATAGGCCATACTTTAGTTTTATGTGCTAGACCTAGACAATGTGACTCTGTATACCGAAGTATTAACAAGCATAGTGGGGAGACCCCCAGGAGACCCCCAGTGCCCCCTACCCTACCCGTTAGGGAGTGGTCATTATTCATCCACAAGGAGGGGGGGGTGGTCAATTTTGGGGGGCCAAAAGAATTTCGACCCCTCTAGAGGGGGGGGGGCAAAAAAATTAACGCTGGACATTTTGGGTGAAAAAGCCTGCACGTTACTATAGTTCAAAGAGTGGGCAGAAAAATTCTGACCCATATATGGGGGGGGGGGAGGAAAATTTTGACCCCTCTTGAGGGGGCGGGCTCTTAAAAGTTTCCGGGCCGTCGCACGAAAATCCACCAACCCCCTCCCTCTCTGTTAAATAATGGGCACTCCCTTACGTCCTACTGCCCTGTTGTCCATGATATCGCTTATATACCCCGATGTGCCCGTGTATCCTGTTTAATGATTTAGGACGTGGGTGTAGTCTCATACATAGTACATGTACCGTTAATCCTCGCGTAGAAGCCGCGGCTAGTGCGAGGGTCAGATTGCTGGTGAGGCTTATAGGATCAGCCCAGGTTCGGGGTGTGGCTTATACGGGAGTTTTAGCCACTATGGTACAATACTAAAAGTTACCATATTCAGATCGCTAGTGCAGCTTATAGGATCGGCCTAAAGTCAGGGTACGGCTTATATGCGAGTTAGGATTATACGCGAGAATTTACGGTATTACACAGGAGCCGGCCAGTGGCTCCTCAGAGCCCTCCACAGGGAGGCTGTGGTAACCAACACCATGACCTTGAACTTGAAATTTAACCTTATGACCTACCCTACCGGTACGTCCCACTGCCCTGTTCCCCATATAGTTGATCTATCCCCATGTCCAAGTGTATCAAGTTTAATGATTTATACATTATACATACCAGCCGACCAATATAGCCATTGGTCACAGCCGACCAATGGCTATACGTACTCTACTCCCCAGAGCCTCCCACAGGCAGGCTCGGCTAACCACCACCATGACCTTGAACTTGAAATTTTGCTAAGTTTGTTAGCTTGGAACAAGCGAACAGTAACTAGAAGTGGAAACAGAAAGTAAGGTGTGAAAATTCCCAATAAAGTTTCTGGTTTCTGTTCACTGATTCCAACCTATTCAGCATTCAGGCATTGCCCAATTCCAGCAAAATTCAAGTTCAGTGTCATATAGCAATAAGTGCCGCACGTGGGAGAAGTCTACCCATAGATCTGATCACTGCTGTACTGGACAAGCAGCATCCGCGCGGCCGGCCTAAATATCTGTCTGTCCAAAATGAGCGAAAATCTTTAAACTTGTGACAGTCTGGTTTGCCTAGAAAGTCCCTACCGGACGCTAAACTCCTCAATCAATCAATTAACGCGCTACACAGTGTTGGTGACCGGTGGTCAGTACAGTAAAACCTTGCGTAAAGACGCAGCTAGTATCCAAGTCAGACCAACAGTGCGGCTTATAGGATCAGGATAAAGTCAATGTGCTGCTTATACACGAGTTTACTACAGTACTAAAGTGGCAATAATCAGACCCCCGTCATGGGATATTCCTCAAGTCTACCGTACCGTCGTGTTTAAGCGCCCCGGCGCTTATAACTTTGGAGGGATGTTTACCCCTGGCGCTTATACAAGACAGGCGCTTATTCAAGATCCAGTTTTAGTGCTTAAGAGTAATTTCAAGACCCTCACACCCCGGCGGTTATACAGGACCGGCGCTTATTCAATACCCGGCGCTTAAACGCGACGGTATGGTAGCTGAGGCTAATACGCGAGGTTTTACGGTACACACAGTATTGGTGACCGATGACCAGTGGTTGGCGTAACACCGGTCGGCATGTCAGCACCCATACCACCCCGGTCACCCCCTGATACCCGGTGAGCCGCCAGTATTGGTGTCCACCCCCGCACCCTGGAGGCTGGCCAGTCACATAGGGGAGGCACCAATAGTGGCCACAATGTCGTAAATAATGTCTAGACGGTCTGCAAGGATTTTGGCCTCGTAACTGGAATATGATATGCCGATATACCGGGCAATAGGCTGAGGGATAAAGGGAACGTTCAGAGTGGTCTAGAAAAGGTCCCACTAATGACTGCAGATGATATAATTTGTAAATGTTACATTTGTAAGTGAGGTTTTTACGGTAATGTGGTTGCACGTAGGCTGAAACATATTAAGTTTTACGGTAATAATATCTTAGATATGAAAAGGTGAGGTGGTAATATGATGCATGGTATGCTGAAATATGTGAGGTTTTATGGTAATGTGATGGCCAGTAGGCTGAAATAGGGGAGGTTTTATGGTAATGGGATCTGAGATATGAATAGGTAAGGTTTTATGACGATGTAATGTATGGTAGGTAGGCGGAAATAGGGGGAGATTTTACGGTAATATTAGGTACGTTGGGCTGAAATAAGTGAGGTTTA
The DNA here is from genome assembly GCA_947462335.1 of Harmothoe impar. Classification (NCBI taxonomy): domain Eukaryota; kingdom Metazoa; phylum Annelida; class Polychaeta; order Phyllodocida; family Polynoidae; genus Harmothoe; species Harmothoe impar. Next base: position 72,734,136 of record OX381706.1, read on the forward strand.
TGGTATTAAATGTGAGCCTTATAGATATGAATAGTTGGGGTTTTACGGTAATGTGATGTATGGTAGACTGAACGATAGTGATAGATGCTTATCGACTCTAGTGAACCGTGAACTGAGAGAGGTCAAGGACGGCCAGCGAATTTTGGTATCTGACAGAAATCCAATAAGCCATGAATGGGGAAACCCTTTAACCCTCTAAGGGCTGTATAGTGTTTTAATACATCATGCCCTTGGTCGTCATGCTGGATGAATGCAGCCCTGGCGAGTAACTCAACATGGGTGCATCATACTGACACTATGGATTGATACACTCATGAATGGCTGGCATGATGCATGAATGCAGCCCTGGTGAGTAACTCGCCAGTGCATCAAAGCCTCGATTTTTGTCATGATGCACCAACGCAGCCCCTACATGGTACTGCATCATGCAACTATTTGGGAGTGTATCAACGTTGTAGATTCACAACACAAAGTGATTAGCACATTACAGCATTATGCTACTCTCGATGGCATAACCCTTTAAGGACAGCATGTCACGAAAAAACAAATTTGTCGTCATGATGCACCGGCGAGTTACTCCCCCATGCTGCATTGGTGCATCATGCCAACCCTTTGGGAGTGTCTCAACCCCATAGGGTCGATATTATGCATGAATGCAGCCCTGGTGGGTTGCTCACTAGGGCTGCATTCATCCATCATGGCGACAAGGGTGTGGTGGTTCGTAGTTAACTCTAGGTTAAAGAACAACGATCACGGCAGTTTCCAGGTGCGAGAATATATCTGTCTTTATTCACAAGAATAACAACTCTAGTTCCTTTACTAGGGAACGATCAGTGTAGAATGAATACACACAGGTAAATCAGGTTTCTCTATAAATAGAGGAAACGGTCAGTATACAACTCTTAGCATACAACTCTGTCCGCACGGTTGGACATGTGAAGTCTCTCGTCAGTCGGGCCTGCACTGACTGCCGTTCCAGGTAAACACACGGGTCTTATATAACACCGGCTCTTAGATCACGTGGCCAGGTGGGTGGGTCGGCCGCCCACCTGAGAGCGGCACACGGTTACCTGAAGAGGACCTGCGCCCTCTCCCGGGAACTGTGTGCACTAGCTCCAGGTGGAGAAGCCGAGTAAACAGACGTTACCCGGAAATACCGTGTATGAGATTAATATGTAATATCATGCCCCTACACTACCCCCCCTAGACAAAACTAGGTGGTAACGTACATACATACGGTTTTCCTAGTTTATAGAAAACACTCTAGACCAACGACTTTACAGTTATTGTCTATACAGTAACTAGGGGCGTAAACATATTATCACGACATACTACACAAGCGAGATCATCAAACTCAATATAAATATGGCATTACACTGTAATAGCAACCATAATGGATGATTTATGACATGTGAATATAATATCATACATACAATCGAACGGCTTGACACATTTCGATATGACTTCCTTATGAAGTTTCCTTACTTGGTTATTAAAAAAAATGCGCGTGGGGTGTGTATATATTTAAGTTGAATAGAAAAGTTATTAAAAACCAGTCCTGATAAGGACTCACAACCACCAGCGTCTTACATTGATTTGTGATTTAATGAAAACATTCACACAATGGATAACAGTAACCACAGCCTTTGTTTTAAGCCGGGTAATCCGATTATATAACCGGAAATATTAATACCTCTCGCAACATACAACAGAGTCAACACACACGACAATACCTTACGGTATACTTAGCATATACACATAGTCTTAACGACTTCCTATAAACATTACGGGTAGCCACGTTTCCTAGCTTATCAGATCATACAATCTTCATATATAGCGTATTATGCAACCCGATTCATACGGTAAGTATGAGAACACCTTATTGGAACACCTGAGGTGATATGTATCACATAATAATGACTTGTTTTATATATTAAAACGTTTTAATGAGTAACCTGGCAGTGTACCCGGAAACCCTCACAATTAAATATAGCTTACTGGTGATCTAGTTGTAGACAAGGTGCTCTCCGCTTCTAATAGACGAATGAGTGAGGTGCTCTCCTCTTCTTAATACTGTTTCTTGGATAAATATCACCCGAAGGTAAGTTCATATGTACACAGCTCGCTAAGTATCCCGTCCTCACTCCAGTAAAGTTCATGACATATATAACTATAATCCGGCTGGAAACCACGAGTACTGTCCGTTTAACACGTAATCCTAGCTCCAGGAATGTTCATGATATATATAAGTAGAACTGGAACCACGAGCATTGTCTGTCTGACACGTAATCCTTGGACGGGAACAGTTTATAACACAGCATAATAGTATCAGGAACACATCATGGTAACGTATCCCAAAAGTTAGTTTCAGGGACGTTAGTTTGGTAGCTTCCCGGTGGAGTCCTGATTCCCCATCGGGTAGGCTATAGTTGAGAGTTGAGTAGTTAGGTAAGTCCAGAGCTTCCACGGAAGGTTCCCCCCGCGTTGGTCCATATGCATCTAAAAAGATGCCCCTCTTTTCCCTTGAGAAGGGAAACCCCGTCATAAAAAATTTATGACGTCAGATTAACTGAAAGAACAATTAATCTATCCGGAAACTATTATAGTCTCCTCCTCTATTTCTAAAAAAATTAGAAATAGACTCTGAACCTTCTGTTAGTATTTTAACCTAACGGTTCATCTCTTGCCCTAATTAAAGCAAGCGCGTGCTCAGCCGTGCCATCCCAAGCATCGAGAGTCACGCCAAACACCCCGTAAAATTTTACGTTCATGTCCTGTAACCGTTTGGTTAACTTCTCGTTCTCCTGACGAACGAACCCTGCTGCGGCCTCAGCATTCTTCTGGCCTGTAGCAGCTTCTCTTGACTTTTTAGCCAAGTAGTCCGCATTGCCGACAGCGACCAATGTTTTCTCCTCCCTGTGGGCAATCTTTAGACCATGCGTGAACAGGCCTAACATCTTGGTGTTGTATTCCACCGCTAGCTCGCGTTGGGACTCCTGGAATTCTGTAACAATTCTTTGTCCCACCTCGCAGCTCGCCTTCTCTTCCCGAGAGAAGTAGTTAACTATCGGGACGTATTTTTACTGGACATCGATTCTCTGTCTCTTTGTAGCTCTATAGTGATCGATGCCCAGTTTTATACTTCAGACCAGTGGCTCATTTTGGCTGTTTTTCGCCTCACAGATTGCTCCTAGCGCAAAATCCTGACTAGGTGTCAATATATTCTCTATGCCAATGTGTAATATGAGGGTAGAAAACACTGGAACCTCAGTTAGAAAAAATCCTACTGAACAGTTTTTGAGAAAATTAGGGTTTTGTTGCCCTTTTTTGCTGTTTTTAGTACATTTCCTACATAACCCGTGAACGTCAGCATTTCTCAATTTTCAGGTATTTAGAATTAGAATTTGACATTTTTTTATTCGCAGTAGGATTCCTGAATACCGAGCCATTCTAGAAAAGCTATTCTTTGGAAAAAATACTTAGTATTTCTTGATGATTTTCGTTGCACAAATTTAGGTTGTAATATAAAAACTGCATTGTCATCCAATCAAAGTGTTTGTGCACTGTTGATGGTCACCCCCTCCCACCCTCTTCACTGTGCATTGAAGGAGAACAGGCAGGGGAGGTACACGTGTCTGTATATAGCTGTTGACCTGGGTGCTGGGTGCATTTTTAATTTATGGGGTGCCAACTGTTCATGAAAGAAAATTCAAATAGATTTTTTTTTTTAGTATCAGATTAATGCAACTACAAGTCGTGATAGCACTTAAAGCATTCTATTTGCATTAATATGAATGGTGGCCACCTTATGGGGTGCCAAATATTCATGAAAGAAAAATTGATAAGAATTAAATTAAATTGATGCAACTACAATTCGAGATTGCATTTCAAGCATCGGGGCATTCAATGAATGGTAGTCATCTTAAACATATGGGGTGCCAACTGTTCATAAATAAAAAAAAAAGAATAGAATTAGTTTTTTTATTAGTATCAGATTAATGCAACTACAATTTGTGATTGCACTTAAAGCATTGTGGCATGCAATCACTGGTAGTCACCTTGAATGTATGGGGTGCCAACTGTTCATGAAAGAAAAAAAAGAAAGTTTTTTTTTAAGAATCAAATTAATGCAACAGCAACTCAAGATTGCATTTAAACATTATGGCATTCAATGATTGGTGGCCATCTTGAACCTATGGGGTGCCAACTCTTCATGAAAAAAACAACTAAATTGGATGTTTTTAACAGTTTAAAATTAATGCAACTACATTTCAAGATTGCATTTAAAGCATTGTGGCATTCAATGAATGGTGGCCATCCTAAACCTATGGGGTGCCAACTGTGTTTGAAAAAGGTATCAAATAGAAATGTTCTTATATAGATATCAAATTAATGCAACTACAATTCTTCATTGCACTGAAAGCATTGTGGCATTTAGTAAATGGTAGCCATCTTGAATGGGTTGAATGAAGGAAAAATCAAATAGGATTTGTTTTTTTGATAGTATCAAATTAATGCAACTACAAGTCAAGATTGCATTTCAAGCATCGGGACATTCAATAAGTGATAGCCATCTTGAATCTATGGGATGCCAACTGTTCATGAAAGAAAAATAGAATAGATTTTTTTTTATTAGTATCAAACTACTGCAACTGCAATTCGAGATTACATTGAAAGCATGGTGGCATTCAATCAATGGTTGCAATCTTGAATTTCGAAATGAACATACACACAGACATATAGGCATGAACATGGTGTTCTCCTTCATATAGATATTCATGGATTTCTACTTCTAATAAATATAGCTTTCTGTTACATGGATGTCGATGTCCAGTTTTAGATATATATCCATATAGTGCATTGGAGTGCTATAATGTTGGACTGCTGTATATTAATTTTACGCCACCGGTAGTTTCCGTGCGGGAGGTACCCGCGACTGGCTGGATGACAACCGGCTCCTGGTTTACAGGAATCACGGGTTTTACATCTGCTCGCGGTGCTTTCACAGCCGCTGCAGCCTTCGGGACAGTTATGCCCCGAGGAGTGACTACTGAGATCAGTGATTTGGGCTCAGTTTTCACGGTCAAACTCTGCATATCCCGGGTTGGGGTAGTGGGAGACCGGACATCCCTGGGGGTTGGTTTTGAAGTTGTCCCCAGATGGTACGTCAAAGGCAGGGAAGCCTTTGTTCTGGTAGCCGAGCTTTCTTTAGGCCGGGCACCTCCACAGTCAGGTTGACTGTTGGCGCTGTCTGAACTGCTCAGACGTCTAGTACGGTACTCCATGTTAGTAGCCGCCGCTGCATGTCCACCGGAATCAAGTTTCCGATCTTTCCGGTCTGTAAACAGCGGGTCTGGATACTCGCGATAATAGTCGCGACCTTCCGGGGCATGATAAATCCCATAGTAGGAATTATCGAGTTCCTCCAAAGTGGATCCAGCATGTCTCCGTTTTGGTCCGGGAGAGACCGCAGGGGACCGAGAGCGGTCGCGGGCAGACCGACTCTTCCCCCGGGAACTAACCCGGGTTTCCGGCTGACGGAAATTACCGCCGCCTCTCCGAGAAGTACGGGTAGTGCATAACACCGTATATTCCTCGTCATTCATGGCGAACTCGTTGCGTCCGTCCACTTTGGCAATCCTGGCTTTAAACTTCCCATCTGCGACCTCGCAGAAAAAGGGAGTTGCCGGCCGGATTTTAGCCTTCTGATCTTCCGTGAGTGACTTGTACTGGTCACATACGGCATCATGTAGCGCATTCACACAATTGCGAGCTACACTGATTCCCATATTATGGCAATCCTTCATGTGGCGCATGAGCTCACCTCTCCGGGGTTCAAAACACCCGTTGCACAGTTGTGACTCTCTACCTACTGTAATATCACAGTGGTACACCACGCAGTGGTGCATGTGATTCTCACAGAGGTGTCGCAGAAACCGTGGCTTTGTTACAAACACGGTTCTGTCTGTGCCTATCGTGTTTACACACGTGGCGAATGGGCACCAGTTTCTTTCCCGTTGATTATACCAACGGGTGCTCGCAAAAAGAATCTTTTCCTTCTGCTCCTTACTGTAGTAAGTATCCGGCAGGATCCTGAGTTGATCTAGCCACTGCTGATAAAAAGCAGACGGAGGACGGTCCCGGGGGGTATTCCGGATCCAATCCTCGTCGTCACTCTGACCTTTACAGTTGGTCGTGAGTGGACATCCAAAATTGGTAGGACCAATTGGACACTGTTCCCACGAATTGGGAATAAACACACGGAACTTATTGTTCGCGTTCTGCCAGATTCGCGTCATTAGGCGGGATGGGGTCCTCTGGGGCGTTTCCTGGTTCTTCAGCGTTAGCCGGAACCTCTCCCTCCTCCGCATCCAAATGAGCCGGACTACGGAGAGGGCTGAGACGAGCTGGGTTGATTACCAGCGCAGCCGCAACGGCGGCCGCAGCACCCGCTGCGGCGGTCATTTCTGCCACAAGGGCCGGGGTGGGGGTGGTGGTGTCTGTGCTGGAGGGCGCATGAGTATTGGCTTCGTTAATGTCCATAGCCTCATCCGTAGCCTCCTCAGCCCGTGGAATGACGGGCTGTTCCCCGGAAGGTTGTTCCGGTAATCCTTCTGCTAACACAGAATCTGGCAAGTTAGCTAACCTTGCCTTCTCGTTCCGGCGAGATTGACGTCCTCTCTCCTGGACAAACTCGTCCGACTGGTTACTGTCGGCCGAGCTCGACCGGTTTGAGGCCCCCCTCTCACCTTTACTGCCGCGCCCCCTAGGTGTGGCTTTCAGCGCTTTTATTCGCGCCTTCTCTTCCGCACTGGAAGATCTGGTTCGTACTGTACGAACCGCCTCATCAACCAAACAAGATATGGCAATATCCCGTTTTACTCCCTGCGTATTAGCGGCAGCAATTTCGTACTCCTTCCGAGTTTTCGGTTCACGGAGTTTCCCGATACGTGCCCGGTACCTGTTGACGCCTGTCAACAACATCCCGGCAACTCCACAATCCGGGTCTAGGGACAGGATTGGGAGTGCTGGCATTAGCCGCTTGATGTCTGCGATATGTAAATCGAAGACAGCTCGTCGTAAGCAGTAGCATACGATTAGTCCTTTCTGGAGTGCCTCCCAGTACACAAACCAGTCCGGGGGCATCTCTTCCTGCTCCTCCACTAATAGGAAGAGCAATATCGCCTGCCTTGTCAGCGGGTCAATCCGGCGGGGAGCTCCCTCCGCCGTAAGTCGTAGCACGGCCTCGTGCAGGTCCACTTCACGTCCATCGTAATTGGACATGAAGCCTCCTAGTGTTGGCACTGCCGGGCGGGGTTTTTCAACGTCCACCGGCGGTTCTCCATGGTACAACGGACCTGGATCCTGATACTCAGCTTCACTGGTATCAGCTTGACCGTCAGCGGGGCTGATGGCCTCAATGTCTAGCCCTTCCAAGTAATTGGCGGCGACATTTGCAGGGCGTAGCGATGACTGAGAGTCAGCGTCAACGTCCATTATCCCCTCTTGTCCCAGGAAATCCATAGATTCCTGGTCCACGAGGTCAGGTTGATTATCAACCACATTTCCTCCGCTAGCGGAGTCGCCCTCCTGAAGAGGGTCCACCTGTTGGTGGTCTGTCTCGGAAGACATGTTTTTTGTCACACTCAAGAAAAGTGTATTGTTGATGGATTACAGGGGATCCACCTCCCCACTGCGAGAATGGTCGTGTCCGAGCCCTCACGTCTGCTCTGGACCTCCTCTCAACCCCAACTGGCGAATCCCGCCGAACCGCGTGCCTTATATAAGGCGCGCCACCGCGCATGTGCAACCCCGCGCGTCCCGTGACCCAGTTCCTTGGAACCAGGTCACCGCGCGTTCAATTGTAAACAGGTACCCTCATTCCACGTGTTAATCCTTACGCTCTGTCAACTCGTCGAGAGTATCAATGAAATATATATAAATGGCATAATAAAGCACATTCACCGGATTATCCGTCCATCACCCATGGGATCCTTGACAGGGGGACTATCACGATCATTCCGACCGTACTTACTTCCACACATAACTGATTACAACATTTAAGTATTTAACAAGATTACAGGACACCACACTCGTTGTGTACCGGCTTAGGTTATACCGTCCCTAGCTAGTAACCGGGGACTGCGTCTTATGTTTTTAGGCATAACATTAGACCTGGTTCTAGGACACGCTTTTTCCAGAGTGGATTTTTTTTTTTTTATTTTTATTTTTTTATTTTGATCCTCATCAGTACAGATGGTCTTCCTGACCAAAGACGCACAGTTTCACCGAGCTTGGTATTCGCTACATTTAAGTAGTCTACATGTGTTAGTATAGTACAGTGATGATTTATTGATGATATGTACAATGCGATATGTGACATAGGAAAGACGTGTATTTGAACAAAGTGACATACATAAGATGTCTGTGACAGTGAACAGTAGAAAAATCATAAGGTACATCGAGAAGGGCAGTTCAAGAGGTTGAAATGGGGGCACACCAGTTATCAAACATTTCAGTTCAGTGGGTGACTAGGACAAAATCTAGTCCGGGTTCAAAGTACCCATCAATAGAGCTCTTCGCATGCCCTTCATGTTCGTACCAAGGAACCTTTTTAACGCATTTTTGAACTTAGACTTAATCTCAATTTTCTGCAAATGCTCTGGGAGGGAGTTCCAGAGCTGCATACCCCTATACATTGGACTTTTGCTGTACAGAGTGAGCCGGGGGCGGCGGAGTGGAAAAAGTGGACGAGTTTGGCTTCTTGTCCTCGGATTTGGAATTTCAGGAAGCTTTTTGGCACGCTTGAAAAATATAGAAGCTGTAAGCTCAAGCCTGCGTTTTTTTTGAGACGGAACTTCACACCTAAATTGGAGTTCTTTGGAAGAAATATGATAGTTGTAAAGTCTAAGGCAGCATTTCATGGCTCTGTTCTGATTTCTTTCAATTTTATCAGTCCATGATTTAGCTGCAGAATCATAAAGGAAGGCACAGTAGTCAAATTTTGGGAGGATTGTGTGTTTAAAAACCTTTAGAGAAGTTTCCCGTGACATCATGTGCCTTAACTTTGTCAGCTTGAAGATGAGAAAATTAGTGCTTTGAACCACTGCCTCAGACTGCTTTGACATAGTGAGGCATCTGTCAAGAGTGACCCCGAGATATGAGAAAGTTTGAACAAGCTGTATGGGCTTCCCATTAATTACCGGTAGTGTATCTGGACATTTTCGAAAGGCTTGAGCTGTACAATACCAGGCAAATTTTGTTTTTGCCTCATTAACGGTAAGACCAAGAGAAACACAGGTACTTTGTATAACATCAAGATCACTTTGTAGGTTTTGTAAAGCAATTTTTGGATTTGTGTGAGTAGAATAAACAACTAGATCGTCCGCATACATTTTGACTTTGCAGTTCTTCGCTACATTAAGAATTTCATTGACATAGAAAATGAAAAGAGCTGGGCCCAAAACAGAACCCTGTGGAACTCCAAATTCTATACTTTTGGAGGCAGAAGTGATTCCAGACACTGTTGTTTTTTGACTCCTGTGGAAAAGATAGGATTTAAACCAGTCAAGAATGTGTTTGGGGAAACCAACTCTTTTCAGACCTGTCATGAGCATGTGATGGTGTACACAGTCAAATGCTTTAGAAATATCTATATAACAGGAGGCCACAAATTTCTGTCTGTCTAATGCTACATATAAGTCATCACAGTATTCAAGAATGGCATCTGCTGTACTAAAGCCCTGCCTGAAGCCATACTGAAGGGGGGAGAGCATTTTTTCCTTAATTATGGTAGACATGAAATAGTTTTGCATTAATTTTTCCAGTATTTTACTGGGTAGAGGGAGTATAGAAATGGGCCTCCAGTTGGAGATGTTTTGCAACTTGCCAGTTTTAGGAATAGGGGTCACCATGGCTTCTGACCAAGCTAGAGGAAAAGAACCATTCTTAATTGAGACATTGTACAAGTGAGTCATTTGTGGAACAAGAGAAAGGAGTGCATCTTTTAGAAACCTAGAGCTGACATGCTTCATTCCAGATGATTTATGAATATCAATCTCTTTGAACATGGACTCTATAAGAGGCTCAGCAAAGACATCAGGTGAAGGACAGGTAGGGACATACAAATCATCAGGTTCCTCATACACATGGGCAGGGAGGTTGAGTTTGGAATAAAGCACGCCCCCAATAGTGCTGAAGAAATCATTTATATATGTTGGTGTGTCCGTCACCAACTCATTTGAAACTTGATCAATGAGTACAGGCGCTAGGTTATTATGAGCAGGCTTAAGAATCTTATTAATTTCAGCCCAGAACTTCCTAGGGTCTCCTTTAGCATCGTCAATTTTGTTTAAGAAATATGAATTCTTGGCATTCCGAACAAGTGTGGTAACCGTGCACCTGGCCGCCTGGGCATTTTTGAGGTCTTGTGGGATGAAAGATTTTATAAATTTTTCTGCTAATTTATCCCTTTCTTTCATCTTAATGACAAGGTCAGGAGTTACCCATGCATTACCAGTGTTTTTCACTGTAAATGATTTGATAGGGCAGAAAATGTCTAGAAAGATATTGAGAATTGACGTGATAAAAGACCACTTTTCGTCAATAGTGGAAAGATCATAATAAACGTCCCATTCTATTTGTTGAATGTATTCTAACAGGAGAGACTTTTTATATTTTGCATAGGAGCGTCCTTCAATTTGCTCAATAACCCAGGTATTTCTGTCTTTCTTGCGGATGGCATAGACAGGGAAATGGTCACTCACAAAGAAAGAGAGTATGCCTTTCTTAGAAACAAACCTGGAATTTGTTAAAATGTTATCAATAGCAGAACCACCATCTTCTTTAGGTCTGGTTATCCCCTGAATTAGCCAAGTGAGACTGGAGTCCCGACAGAAATTTTTTAGAGTGATGGTTTTAGCTTCTGCTGGAGTGAGCATGTTAACATTGAAATCACCAAGAACCCAGACTTCCTCCTTGACATTAGTAACAAGTGGGGTCAGGAAGTCACAGAAGCTTTTAACAATGCCGGAAGGAGGCCTGTTGACAGTAATTATTTTCATGGCCTTGTTTTTGGGAACCTCAATTTTAATGGTCAGACATTCAATGTCTCCATTTATCACTGACTCTTCATCTACCTTATGGGAATAAGTATAGAGCCTATTGGAGAGATAAATTATAAGGCCTCCAGCTTTGTTTTGTAATCTATCAATCCTGTGGAAACCTTTGAGATGCCATTGAATGAGGGAGGTATCATACAGTTCAGATAACCAGGTTTCTGATAATGCTATAACATCAAAGTTTTCTAGAGCAATCTGGATTTCTGGAATTTTTTTATGTAGGCTTCTGCAATTCAGGTGACAGAATTTGATACCTTTTTCTTTCTTAATAGAATCTGAACTATCCATTACTCAGTATAGGTGTGTCAGAACATTGGAGGTGGGTGATTTGAATTTTGTGTAAACAAGAAGGATAGAAGTAAGGTTTTAGAGCTAAAGGACCTTTATACAAAAACATAATGACAACAAGGTAACTACATGTATTTACAAATGGGTAGCACAGTTGCCAGATTCCGCAACTACCACTGAGGCCCCTAAGCCACACATGATGCAGGAACAGTAACAAAAAGGGGTTGTGTGGGGGGTTGTTCCATGTTACTGAAAAACTACTATTTAGTATAAAAAGAGGAGAGTATACAATATCATAAGAAGTAAGCATCCTATCATAGGATTGGAATTTGAAACTCAGCACAAGAGATAGATATTTTTGTGGCAGTTGTAGCACCTGGCAAAGAGTGTCGGGGTATCTTTTCCCAAGATTTGAAAATCTCAGGACAAGAGACAGGTAGAAACAATGTAACATTTGCAGAAGTTGACAATGAAAAAATATACAAAGTAGAATCTTGGGAGCGCAGTCCTGTTGAAGAGGGTGGATAGCAGGCATACTATTAAGCCGCAACAGTCCAACCAAGCTCAAGAGAGCTGAGGGGGGCTCTAAAGAGCCAGGAGGAAGTGATGTTGCAGAGAAGTCCCAGTAATGTATAGCTATTGCTGTAGGTGGGGTCAGGGCGCCATCCGACCACAGCTCAAAAGAGCTGAAAGAGGCTCTAAAGAACCGGGAGGAAGGAGTGGCGCCGAAGAGACCCTTAGTAGAGAGCTGCAGCACTTGGATGTTTAGTGTATGGTAGCTCAAAGGAGCCAGTAACGGTTCTGAAGAACCAGGATGGGATCCAGATAACTTGAATGTAGTCATTGTTTATAAGTCCTGGAGATATAGATTTGTTAGTAATGCTCGGACTTTGTGTGGCAGACTAGGAAGACAGTATATATATGCGAGTTCACTTTTGTGCAATGGTAGGTAATACAGAAATGTTTTGTGACAGGAATAAGAGTCAGTTGATCTGAAATTAATATGAGTGGTGGGGGGGGGGAGGAGCTACTACCACAGGGAGTTACTTCCTGGGGTTTCCTCGAGCACTTTGTCGGATGACATTACCGACTACAGACGGAACTATAGGAGCTGTCTCTGCGGCAGCACCACAAGTGGCTTTGGTAGCTAACTCAACACCATTCACATTGATAGTGTGTCTAAAAGAAGGGTCAGGGTACTTTTTTGTACCCCTACGTTTTGCCTCTTCATAAGAGATGTCTTCATGAGGAATTACCACATTGAAGAAGACTTCTTGTGCAGGTTGCTTTGGCTTGGCGTATGTTGTATTCAGCGCTTTAGCAATCATGACAGAGATCTTTGTTTTGAATTGATGAGTAGGCCTGACACCATCTTTCAAGAGATGATACTTGTGCGCAACAGTGCCTTTAGCAGAGTTATTCTTTCTGAGGCAGGTGTGAATGTGGGGGGTGGCTGACCCAGATTCAGAATTAAGACCCACAATGTTGAAATTGACTCTCACGAGGCACCTCTCCAATCTAGATTGGGAGATGTCTCTTGAATTTGAACTGTTTGCCTTAGCAAGGCTGCAGGAGAGTATTGGGACTATAATTACTTTGGTCTTAGGACAGGAGGCATATATCTTGTCAGTAAGACTGTTTAACTTTTCTGTGAGGAGGGAGACACTTTGAGACTCCTGCTGGTTGTAATAGTGGAATCCATTCAATTTCTCAACCAAGTCATAAAGGCCAAGCGAGATGAGAACAATGTCAAAATAGTTATTTTGGAGGTAGTCTTCTAGGAACTGAGAGAAGTCTTCAGTGCGTGCCTTGTATCTGAGAAATGACGTTATCTCAAAGTCAGTGCCAGCATGTAGCCTGTCATATAGTCTACGTAGCCTGGTGTCACCTATCCAGAGGCATTTCTTTACTTGAGTATTTTGAGCCATGATGGATTGAGGTAGGTTGGTGGAAGTTTTAAGTGAAACAATTAAATGGAAATTGTGGTATTGAGTGAGGTAGTAGTTGTGGAAGCTGCAGAAACTGGTAAGAGGGGGGAATCTTTGTGATCCATGAGACTTGAACGGAGTTTCTCTAGGAGAAGACCATGCATGTTACGACCTGGCATTCTGGTCCCGAAGTCATAGATGGTGTTTTTTCTGAATCTGAATGAGACACCTCCTCCCCATGATTTGTTTGCAGTTGCCTCTATCAAAGGGTAGGGATAGGTTGAGATTAGTCGAGCTGCCAGATCAGATTTTGGTTTGAATTTACATTCCAACAGTTTATACATAAGAATGGGTCTGATGCGTTCCCACTCTGCTCTGTTTGGGATGAAAATATGGTTGCTCTCTTTTTTTATGTCGGCAGAAATTTGTAGACCTAGAATTTTATCAGCAGTTACAACATCGCCGGCATATATGGCTTTGTAGTAGGCATAGGCCTGCTCCACAGAGCAAAAGGGGGCCTCTTGGTTGTCTTCAGTGGTGTAGATCACTTCCTGTTGATAGAAGTTTGACAAGTAAGCGGTATGGCCAGAATAGATCAGGCCTGACGTAGTCAGTCTGATGTGTTCAGATTCTTGACCACTTGACCTATCCCAGCTTTGCTGACTGCCAGGAAAGGAAGAGTTCTCTCTCCTTGCGTACTCCTGGGTAGTGTTCCAGGTGGCAGGTTTTGGGAGAGTGGTGCTGGAAGTGGGAGGGGATAGAACATGTGTTGAAATTTGCCCTAGAGCTGGAGCTAGTGTGCTGGGCAGTGTGGCCGCAGCCGGTGCACAGACCTGTTGTGGTTGTTTGTGTGTTTGTTGCTGTAGTTGTTGTTCATTGTTTTGAGACTGTTGTTGAGGTGTGCGGTGTGTTTCTTGTGGCGATTGTTGGTGGTACAGAAGTTGAGTCACAGGAGGGGGTTGCGATGATTGCAGATTTTGGTGTGGTTGGTAATGTGGTTGTTGTGGTAGGTGTGGAGGTGGTTGAGGTTGTTGTTGGGTCTGTTGAGGTGCAGGTGGAGAAGGTTGTACAGGGTTTGTTGGAGTTGCAGTGTTTGGAGGTGGTTGGGTTTGTTGGTGAGATTGTTGAGGTGCGTACGTAGGGTGTTGTGTAGAATGTGGTGTGGGTGTACAGATGAAAGATAGATCAGTAGTAGTAGGAGGTCTGTAGGGGTGCCTCTGGTGGTTGTTTTTGGAGAGGATAGGCGGTTGTAATGATAGGTTTTGGAGGTGTAATTGAGACTGCTTTTGTTGTGTTAAATTCAGTGAGGATGTTGTGTTGACAAGAGCGGGTTGTTTTTGGTTGTTGTTCAGGGGAAACTTTGGAGCAGGTAGTTGTTCTTGCCAATTTTGTGAGGTGAGTTGGTTTTGTTGCGAAAGTGGCTGCAGGTGCTTCTGTTGTGGTTGTGAAACTTGAGCACTGTTAGACTTTCCAGGCAAGTCTGATGCTGAAACAGGGACTGGTGTAGGAGTGATCTGCTTGGGTGGTTTCAGCAGAATCTTTAGGAGGTTTGAGATGTTCCCCTCTGAGGTAGAGATGACCTCCTTCGGTACATATGAAGGGGGAACGTACGTCATGTTATTGGTAGGGTGAGGAAGTGGGGGAGAAATATTAGCATCCCCAGAATCATCGTCCATCTCAAGAGCACTGATATTCGTAGCTAATCCGGGCTGCTGAGTGCCCGACTCTTCCAGTCTGAAGTGTGGAGGTAAGAATCTTTCTGGGATGCAGTGCAACTTATTTAGTGGATAAACCATGCCCTCTATGGTGATCTGAGAATCGGTAAAGGGCGCTGGGATTTGCCTCTCTAGGTTGTACCTAGAAATAGTTCGCATCTTGTATTTTAGTGCTCTGGCATCTTTTGAATCTTGTGCCTCTACTTGGACTCTGTCCAGACCTTCCAAGAGAAGGATTTTCTCTTGTGCTCCCTGGAATCTGGCCTTAGCTGCTAGGCTTGTGAAAGCAACCAGTAGGGGAGCTGGTTTTTCTGGATCAATTGGTACAGAGGCTTTTCTTAACCTTGCTGTCCTGAAAATGTCCCGGACCTCCATATCAATGCTACATTGTCTGGAGATGTGCAGGATAAGGCTGGTTTTGTTCTCACCAATAGACTCAGGAACGTTGTACAGAACTAACGATCTAGTGATGTTCTCATGATTAAACCTTGTCGTGGTTTTGGATTTTGCTGATGAGGAGAAGGAGGGGGGATCTTTGTCAGAGGTGAGTGTAAGCTCTTTAACTAGATCCGAAACTTCCTCTGCCCTGCATTTGAGGTCTAAGATCGTGTTGAGGCCTATATCTGGGTCATCAATTCTGGACTGTAGAAGTGCAGTTTGAATTTGAAGTCCTTGAAGGGTTTCTGAATTATTTTTAACAATGGTGGCATTAGTCTCCAAAGCTAGAAGTCTCTTTACTGTGGCATCTAGCTCTGATGATTTACCCTTCAGGATATTTACAGCATCATCATACTCTGCTACACATTGAAGTTTATTTGGGTGACCCTCAACTTCAATCAACCGAGCATGCAAGTTTTGAAATGCAAATGTGGTCTCTATGTCTTCTACTCTTGCTATTAATAGCTCGTTAGCAGATTTCGCAGCAGAGTGTGAAGCTGAGAGGGACTGGTAGTCAGATTTAAGCTTGGAAATTATTTCTTCTTGGGAATCATTGACTTTTTTAAGTGTGTCAATACGGATTCTTACATCTTCAAAGACTTCATCTGAGCTCTGGAAATTAGAGTTAATGGTAGTACCGATAGATTTGAGCTTATCATGGAGTCTGTTGGCTTTATTTACAAGAACGGTGTTGTTTGCAGCTTTGGTGCTAATTGCTGCAATGGAGTTGGACAATTGAATTCTTTCTTTCTCGAGAGCTTGAGTTTTGACCTGAAGGGACTCAATAGAGACTTTATTAGAGGTAGAGAGGGAAGTATTTTGGTCAACATCATTTCTGAGCGGGAGGTAGTGTTCTTTTAGGGTTCTGGATAGAATGGTTTCCAGAGAGTCAAGATCATTAACCTTAGCTTCAATGTTACCGAATCTTTCTCCCATCCTGTCAATCTTATGTGATATTTCATTGATGGAGAGAGACAAAGATTCCTGGACCTCCTGAATCTGGGAGGAGAAAGTTGGTTGAGGTAGGGTTTCCAGAAAGGAGATCAAGAAGGGGTCTGCTGGACCTCCCATGGAATCCGGGATAGGGGAAGGTGCAGACATAGTAGTGTCATCAAGAGAATCAAGGTCCTCCCAACTAAGACCAGTAGTTGGAAGGGGCTGCTTACTGTGATCACTCCCCGCTGAGATAAGGAAGGCTGAGGTAGTATTAGGAGTGGGGGCCTTCATATTTTTTGGCTCTATCATATCTCCACCTGGGACAGCGACAGGCATATGATTCGAGACTTTTAGAGGAGGGTCAAGAGAGGAGGGAGGTAGCTGCTCTGGGGATCCGCCAGGTTTGCTGGGTTTGGTGGCGCCGTCATCCATGTTTTCACCACCAGCGCTACATGTAGGCGGGGCACCAATAGGCTCGAGAGAGCCAGGAGGGGGCTCAAGAGAGCCAGGAAGTGGTGGGGTGCCTGTAGCTAGTGGTGAAGAGCTGTTAGCATTTATGGTGGAAGGGTGAAGAGATGCTGGCTCAGTAAAGTCTGGAACTTTGGGCTGAATAGAGCCAGTTGTGGAACTTTTCAATGCAGGAAGTGTTGAGACTTGGGAGTCATCAGTAAGGTAGGTGCGTAGTTGAGATAGCTCAAGAGAGCCGGGTATCTGTGGCTCAACAGAACCATGCGAGGGGCCATCCTTGGTTAGAGTTAGAGGTGGTGAGAAAGTTGAGCCACCAATACTAATATAGAAAGAGTTTTCTGAGTCGGAGGAGTTTATTATGTCCCCACTAGTTTTGGTAGGTGAGTCGGGAAAACCAAGGAAGTCGTTGGGACCGACCTCACTAGTGGTGACACTAACATCAGACCCTATGTCCTCAGAGTCTAGCCCATCAAGGATTACAGGCTCACCATCAAAGTCTTTGAAACTGGACAGGACATCTTGGAAGCGAGATTCTTTAACAGCACTTTGAATAGTATGTGCCTGCAATGATGGCAACATGCTATGATCCTGTTTAGGAGGGGAGACTGTGTTATGTACAATGTTTCCTGGTAGAAGATGGGAGTGTGAGGCACCGTCTCCATTTGTATGCTGGGCTGCAGGGATTGAAATTAGGTCACTTGAAGCCTGTGGGTTACCCAGGGGTAGTGGAATATTGTGTTCGGGAAAGTCAGTGGCCTCACCCTTGGCAACCCAGATTCGGCCCTTAATCTTTATCTTGGAAACAGACAAATTTTCAACCCAGGAGTCACTTTCATCACTAGATATGACTTCTAAAGAGTCATTAATATCCACATGATTGGCTGCCCCTCGGGTGAAATAGTGTTTATCTGGGGTCTTGTTTTTTCCTTTTTTCTTTGCGTTGCGCGGCATTTTTAAAGGCCGTAATTTGCACTGATTTGTTTGTGTATTGTGGAGAAATACCCTCCTGGTGTGAAACAGACAAACTCAGTGTATGGGGAGTCTTCAGTCGTTGGTGGCTTGTTGCTGTGTTCGTTTGTTTTTTCCCCAATATTTTTTATTTATTATTATTTTATTTTTTTTGGGGGGGGTTTCAAAGTTGATTTCAAAGTTTTTTTTGGTTTTTTTTGTTGTTTTTTTTGGTTTTTTTTTTTTTTTTTTTGGGGGGGGGGGGGCTCTTTGCGCAGAAACACCCACCTGGTGTGGATCTCACAACAAACACAGAGTCCAAGAACTATGACCTATCCACCGTGAGAGAAACGTTCAGAATTTTAGAATAGTTTTGTGTTTTTATTTAAAAACACCATCCTGTGTGGAGAAAAAACCCTCCTGATGTGAAACACACAATGACCATGTTACGTAGAGGGTTCACGAATCTGTGCACATTGAAGGAAAACTTTTCTTAAACAGACATTTTTTATATTGTTGCTGTTTTGAGTTTGTGGTGAAACACCTGTTGTGAGGAAACACCCCCCTGTTGTGGAACTGACAACGTGAGTGGTGTGGCGACCAGGCAGTGACAAGTCAGAAGTAGCAAGAGTCCACGTACTGTGAGGATGTAAATAAAAGCACTCCTCACCCTAGAATTTCGTGACAAACACAATATTTTTAGCTGCCAGCTCTAGATGTCTTTTATGACGTGTAACTCAGGCCCTGTTGGTCGTAGGGACTCAGGACAAAGTGCATTGGAAAGGCAAGGCCGCTGCGAGTCCGCCCGTGCGTGAATTGTTTACACCCGGTGCTCGGGAGCGGTCAGTTATGCTTGCCGAATTCCGGGATTCGGGAATGATGGCTTGAGTTTTGTGACAATTTCGTGACAAATACAATATTTCTAGTTGTCAGCTCTAGATGGCTTGTATGACATGTAACTCAGGCCCTGTTTGTCTTAGAGACTCAGGACAAAGTGCATTGGAAAGCCAGGGATGCTGCGAGTCCGCCCGTGCGTGAATTGTTTACATCCGGCGCTCGGGAGCACTCGGTTTCGCTCGCCGATTTCCGGGAATGATGGCGGACAGATAGAGTACTTTCTCCTATTTTCGCCCTACCTTGGCATGAAAATCGATCTATGTTGGAACCCTTTGAACATGGAGGAAAGTAAGGCGTTTCCAAGTCATCCCTGAGTGTTTACTGAGTCCCTGCAGAGCTCACAGCTCCAGGTGGGATGTAGGAACTGTTGTAGAGGGGTCAGCAGGCAGGAGCGGGGGACAACGTGGTTTGCTTGAATTCTGGCGGCATGCTTCCAAAAATTTAGCCTTAACCACACTCTTCCGGGTCCTTTTCCCTTCAGCCAGCGAGACTTTATTAGCCGCCTTCTTCCCGGATCTTTTTGGGATGATGGGCTTATGCACCATTAGTTTCCGGGAAACCTCCTTCCGCTGCCTTCCGCGTTTCCGGGGAGGTTCCTTTACTAATTTCCGCTGTTCACTTTCCTCTATCAAAGTATCAACCTCCAACTCATACGAGTCCAGGGACAAATCTCTCCCCTTCCACTCTCTTAGTCGAGCTACATTAGATTTATACATCTTCCCCTGTAATGAACGGATCACTACAGTACTGTCACTTACTATACGGGTAACCACAAAGGGCCCGTCCCAATTACTAGCAAGTTTCAGAGTCGATAACGGCTCATGTAATCTTACTACCTGATCACCAACTTTGAATCGTCGCGGCTTAAGGCCTAGATCATAGCCGGTCTTCTGCCAGGTGGCATTCTTCTGTAGTTCAGTTCTCACCAATTCATAAGCATATTTGAATTGATCTCTTAATGACTCCACAAACATAACATAGCAGGGGGTTTCCGGGTTCATTCCTACCACCCCAAATACCAGGTCAGCGGGCATTATCAAATCCTCCCCGAAAACTAACAGATTCGGGGAACAGGAGGTACTAGAATGGACAGTGCTATTATATGCATGACACACATAATCACACTGCTCATCCCAGTCGTCCATTTTATCATTCACCAGGGATTTCAATACCTGAATCAATGTACGATTGAATCTCTCAACCATTCCATCACTTTGTGGCCGGTAGGGATTTGTTCTCGTCTTACAAATCGCCAATCGGTGACACATTTCCTGCCAAAGATCAGATTCAAATTCCCGACCTTGGTCACTATGCATCATTAGGGGAACCCCAAGATGCAATACCCAACCTTTAACAAAAGCTTTTGCACAGGTTGCCGCTTTGTGATCCGCTAAGGGAAACACTCTCGTATACTTAGTATAATAGTCAGTGACGACCATCATACAAGTATTACCCTCAGGGGTAGTTTTAAACCCACTGATAATATCTATGGCGACTCGCGCAAATCTTACACCAAACAACTCCTGGGACAAAGGCATTTTGCCCATCCCAGGCCCAGGTTTGTTTTTACAACAATCCGGGCAAGTAGCAATCCATCTTAATAGATCACTACTCATCCCTGGCCAGTAATATCTCCTCTTCAAATGTTCCAGGGAACGCTTTTTTCCGAAATGTCCACTGGTCAGGTGTCCATGGCAATAATACATAACATCCCTCCTCATACCGGAAGGTATTACCACTTGCCGGACTCTCCTACCGGATGAATTAATCTTCCACCGGTAGATGATTCCGCTCTGGACCTCTAGCTCTGCCCATTGAGCTATTAGTCTTCTCATTTCCCGATTCTCCAGGGAAATTTCAGGCCGCGGGGGGCCGTATCTTCCTAGGTAACAATACCAACAACCGGCTAAGGTTAGGATCCTTTTCCTGGAACTTCCGGATGGTTCCCATGGACCACTCCAGAACCCCAGTTCCCTTGATCTCAAAGGGTATCCTTGCTCCGGCTATGACAGCCTGATGCTGACCACAGTCATCACAGTTGGTGTTTTCACACTTCCTGATAGGACGTCGGGAAAGTGCATCAGCATTTATATGCTTCACTCCAGCTCTATGCTGGATCTGACTTTGCTCCAAACCGAACTCGGAAAGGTGTGCTAGCCAACGTCCAATCATTCCTTCCGCATCTTTGAAATTCAATAACCATCTCAAGGAGGAATGATCTGTTCTTAGCGTAAAATCTGACCCCCAAAGGAAATGTTTGAACTTTTTAGTATAAACTATCACAGCCAACAATTCCCTTTTAGTGGTACAATAATTTCGCTGAGTCTTACTCATAGTATTACTAGCAAAGGCAATGGGAACCTCCACTCCGCCTTGGACTTGACTGAGGGCGGCCCCAATACTCTCATTGCTAGCATCTGTATCCAATACAAAATGACCATCCGGGGTGGGATACTTTAACACCGGGGTCTCCACAAACAACTTTTTTATTGCTAAGAAAGCTGTGTCCTGTTCCTTCCCCCATGGGAACTCTTCCTTCCTATTTCCGGGAGTCCAGTGTGACAAACACTGGATCGGATAGGCTACCCGGGAATACCCCGGCAGGAAATCCCTATAATATGAGCAGAATCCTAAGAAGGATCGCACATCTTTAGGACCCCTTGGGACCTCCCATTCAGTCACACTCCTGATCTTTTCCGGATCCGCCTTAACCCCCTCGGTGGAAATAATCCGCCCTAGGTAGTTAATATCCTTCTTAAACAGATTGCATTTCTTTGGTTTCAATTTGAGACCATTAGACATGATTCGGTTTAAGACTTCCTCTAAATTACTTAAACAGCCCGCAAAGGTCTTTCCAAACACAATTACGTCATCCAAGTAAACTAGACATTTCCGCCATAATAAATCGCTTAACAGTGTCTCCATCATGGCTTCAAAGGTGGCCGGCGCATTACATAACCCAAATGGCATCACCTTGTATTCAAACAAACCGATATGGCTGGAAAACGCAGTTTTCTCCATATCTTCAGGCTTCATGCCTACTTGCCAATACCCGGACTGTAAATCCAGGGTACAGAACCATTCATTCCCTCCCAGGGAATCAATCGTCTCATCTATCCTAGGAAGAGGATAGGAGTTCTTTTTAGTCAACCCATTCAGTTTCCGGTAATCAATACAGAACCGTATGCTACCATCCTTCTTGGTTACCATACACACAGGGGAAGACCAAGGACTCATGCTGGGAACAATAACATTATCCTTCAGCATTTTCGCTATTTCTTCCTCAGCTACAATCTTCTTCTTGAGGGGTAACCTCCTATAAGGAATCTTAAAAGCGGGGTTATCCCCGGTTTTAATTTCATGCAATACCTTATTGGTTCTCCCCAGGGGTTCCCCTGGGGCCGCAAAAGCTTGCCTGCACCTCTTCAGCATAGCCTTTAGGGCTTCCTGATCATTCTCATCCGTTATGGACGATCCTGTTAACAACTTAGTTAACTCTTCATGCAATTCCTCTTCCCCTCCTTCTTCTAACCTCAGGTCTTGGTGGCTACCGGTGACTGCCTCCGCAAGTATCACTTTCCCAACTTCAGTGCCTTTCTCAAGATATACTGTGGAGTTTCCGGGGTTGGAAATGGGTGTCACTGTCCATCTGGAATTCCCTACTAGGGTATCCGCAGATTCCAATCCCTTCCGGGATAATACAGCCATATCCGGCTCGATTACCGCTAATCCTCTCTGGATTAGCCTCCCTGAACTGACTAACACGTCACAGGTCATTCCCGGGGGAATCTTCACAGTCTGTGCCACACTAGCGACACTACTTATCACTCTCAACTTACAGAGTATGGTCATATCATACGGGTATTCAATTTTCAACTTCCCACTTTTCGGATTCAAAGTCGCACCGAAAAGCGCCGCAAAATCCAAACCAAGAATACCATCATCTTCAATCTCAGCTATGGTCGGGGCCCAAACAAATTCTTTCCCGGCCACAGAGATTATCAGAAAAGTCCGTCCAAATGTCCTCATTCTGGTACCATCGGCCGTACATGCGTTTACCCTCATTGTGAGGTTCTCACACATATTCGGCAATAAGCTGATGAATCTCTTAGAGACCATGGAGTGGCTAGCTCCAGTATCCATAAGAAATTCCCCAGTCTTTCCTTGTACAGAACAGGAAACGTACCACCTCTTCCCATCAGTTACTGAGGGATTCCTAGTAAACCGGTGAAGGTCACTATCAGTGCCCAGGTCGAATCCACATCCTTTCAGGTGTTCCAGACAAGGATGACCCGGGGGAAGCCTGGTTCCTCCAACCTTAACCAACTCTTTGGTTATTGACTCCTCTAAACTGGCACTAGGTTTCCCATACGCGCACCCCTGGGCGCCTGTTGTACCAGTCTCCCCAGCCTCATGGTTTCCGGGATGTACGGTCCCATCTCCCTTCTTGCTGGACGCATTCACTGCTAATGAATCTTCACCGCCAACGTCGGTGGTAATCTGACATATTTCCTCAGGGGTTACCGTCCTGCCATCCCCGGTAACCCCCTCTAATTTCCCGAAACCTCACTTCTTAAAACAGGTTTCTCTGCTTTGCATTCAGATGCAAAGTGCCCTTTGACTTGACACCTGTAACACTGGACAGTGTTACGATCGACCCTAGGGCGGCGCCGGGTTTGATTATCAAACACCTCGTTCATGCGTTTAATCATGGACTCCATTAAGGTATTTAATGAGTTTCCTGACGCATTTGTTTTATCCGGAGTGGTCGTCTCCGGGGTCTGGGTTTTCTGACTGGAATCAGTCTGAGGTTCCTGAGTGTCGGGTTTCTGGGTAGTTTCCGAATAACCTTTGTTACTAGGAAGCTTCCCGGAAGCTGGGGTTGAGCTAGATTTCTGTCGACCCTTGAATTTCAGGGCGTCTACTCTCTCCTCCCCTTCAGATTCTTCCGCGGAAGAATCGTCTCCATCTAAGGAATGTTCAATTCCAGAGACGCGCTGTCCCCTATTAGCGGGTATCATACCAGCCAACAGTATCTTCTTCTTGTCATGTTGATCAATCGCCATGAACAAATCCGCTAGGGAAGACCCAGCTTCCCAAGCTCTACCACAAACTTTAGCATGTTCAGGATCACTCAATCCACTAATAAATCTTACAAATAGGGATTCTATGTAATATTCAGCATCCCTACTCCATTCTGGCCTAGCCTGCCGCAATAATCGCTGCAATTCTAGCCCAAAAATTTTAGCAGATTCCTTTGGTTTCTGCGTTCTTCTCTGAAACAGAGTCCAGTGATCTACTGTCACCATTTTCCCAAAGGTATAACAAGCTAATACTTCCAGCTGGTCGTATGTAGCCTCCGGCCCGTAAGTGTCCCTCCATTCTTCTACAACTATCTTACCCGGGCCGTCACTCAACCATATCACAAAAGCTCCCAAGGATTCCTCCTTGTTCCAGCAATTGTACTTACAATCATCTAAAAGTGATTGATATTCTTCCTTCCAGGGTCGTAAACCCCTGTAAGGCTTAGTCACGCGTGCAGTTCTCTTAGCGGCATAATTAGAATGCACTAATTGACCCGACATGCGTCTACTCCAAGACAGTAAGTCTGTACCGTCTTGACCTCGGCTGGAGCAATCTAGTCCCAAATTACCTATGGCTGGGTCTCGATTATGTAATCGGTGTTCCGCCGGGGTCATTGTGACCCTTCGGTTCAAAGGAACCTTTATCTTGGGTATATCGTCAGAAGATTTATCTGATTCCGAGTCTGTACCCTCATCAAAGCGTGGGCCTTGATAGCCGGACAATCCCTGAGTGTTTTTATGCACTGGATTTGACCTTCCCTTCGTTCTCTGCTGGGACCCCTTATTCAGACTACCCCTCGGCCTATTTTCAGGGTCTTTATTGACTCCCGAATGTGTATCAGTGGTCGGAGGTGGATATGAATAAGTTGCATCCGGGCAATATCTATAATTACCCTTGCTATCATAATCTCCCGGGTTCCCATACTGAGCCGGGTCATCTCCCGAAAAGGGGTTCAATGAGCCATAACTATGGTTCACCACTTCATCTCGAAATTTATTTTCATAATGTCGAGACACTTCCTCCTCTGGAGACATTTCCCTGTTAACCTGACCAATACTGGCATGATTAACTGGTTCCCGTTCAAGAGAGCGCCCGGTGACATTCACTCTCCTTGAATCCTTCCCTCTGTTCTTATACACAGAGTCTTCCACATTCCTCAATCCATTATCATTAATAAATGGATCGAATTGAGGTAATGCATCCACCTTCCTAGCAGTAAGAGTGCTGTCCAGAACAGTTTCCGGCCCGATAGCTGGAACTTGTTCCTCCCCCTGCTGTTCCATTGCCTTCGACAATTCACACCGCAGGAGAGTTTTCCTGGCTTCCAGGGAACAGACAGCTTCCACCTCAGCTTTCCGTTTCCTTTCTAACTCTTCCGTTTCTTCCAGGATTTGCATCCTGGTAGATTCGTTATCCTTGACCAACTGGTCTCTGCCCTTCTCGAGCTCCTTTGTCCCCTTCTTCAGGACTAACCATTCTCTAGAGTATTGTTTCAACTCCTTCTCATACTTCTCCTTCAGAGATTCGGAGTGTTCATTCTCCTTCCGGTTCTCAGCAATCTTTGCTTGAATCTTTTGGTATTCATGCGATTCCTGAGCAACCTTCCTTTTCATATACCGGTTGTCTTCTATCAACCGTTCTCTCTCTTCTATCAGAGTTCCTTTTACCCTCTGATTCTCAGAGAGGATCTCGTCCCTTTCTTTTAACAGGGATGTCAATTCCTCAGTCAATGCAGCATACTGATCTTCCATTGACTGCTTGTCCAATCGGACATTCTCCCAGTAGAGGTCATCCTCTTCCCGAGCCAAACGCTCGTCATATTCCCTCTGGAATCTCTCATCCCCTACATAGGGTTCCACCCAGGAAAGATCCTGCAATTTCCTCTTCTTCTGCTCTGGCTTCAAGCCCTCCCCAGGGTCCATCCCTGCCACCTCCAGGCGAGTTGATTCCAACTCCCCTTCACTCAGCTCTGGGCCAGAGCCGCCCAGGCTACCACCGGTAGCCATTGTCTGTCCACCAAAGGACTGTCTGTCCACTCAAGGACTTCCTGTTCAGTATAACCCGAACATATTCCCGAACAATTAACTTGTTCTGCTACCTTCACTGCTACTGGTCACGGCACCAGTGTGGTGGTTCGTGGTTAACTCTAGGTTAAAGAACAACGATCACGGCAGTTTCCAGGTGCGAGAATATATCTGTCTTTATTCACAAGAATAACAACTCTAGTTCCTTTACTAGGGAACGATCAGTGTAGAATGAATACACACAGGTAAATCAGGTTTCTCTATAAATAGAGGAAACGGTCAGTATACAACTCTTAGCATACAACTCTGTCCGCACGGTTGGACATGTGAAGTCTCTCGTCAGTCGGGCCTGCACTGACTGCCGTTCCAGGTAAACACACGGGTCTTATATAACACCGGCTCTTAGATCACGTGGCCAGGTGGGTGGGTCGGCCGCCCACCTGAGAGCGGCACACGGTTACCTGAAGAGGACCTGCGCCCTCTCCCGGGAACTGTGTGCACTAGCTCCAGGTGGAGAAGCCGAGTAAACAGACGTTACCCGGAAATACCGTGTATGAGATTAATATGTAATATCATGCCCCTACAAGGGCATAATTTATTGAATTGCTATGCATCATAACCAAGGGCATCGTGGATTAAAGCACTATGCTGCCCTTAAATGGTTACCACGGTCTGCACAGCCCTGCTCTAGGGGCTGATGCCCTCAACTGAACCCCGCCTTCAAGGACGTGTGAGTGGCGGGGTGGGGGAGGGGGGGGGGGGGGGGGTGGTAGGGTCTGGGAGGGTGCAGGGTCTAAAGAGAAAATCAATGCAGCTAATCAAAGTGTCCTCCCTCTCCCACATCAACCCACACACTCGGGTTTGCTGCCCGCGAACCTGACACCAAAATAGACGCACGATATAGCAGGGATTTCATTGACATCCAATTTATTATTCCGATTTCGATTGTCACTATTTCAGTCTCGATTTTTCAATTACCGGTATATTGATTTATTCTGATACTAAAAATACAGTTTATATCTGCTTAAAATAAGGGTATTTTCATCTGTTTATATCCTACGTTATAGTTTAGTCTTTAAAGCTGAACACTTGATAGCACTTATAGCACACTATTCATAGTCATTTCCCCTCAATACTATAGACCTCCTGCAACGGTCATTATTTTTAAAATGAATAAAAAGCAAATTCTAGATGGAATATTTACACAATCTTTGCAGTTTTAGAAAGGTAAATTAAAGCTCTATCTGTAAAATAAATGTTGTATCGATACAATGCTTTTATCGATGCGATAATCGCGATTCTCAAAACGTCGCTGTATCGATTCTTGGGGTATCGATGACATCCCTACGATATAGTTAAGACCGGAGAATTTGGCGAAACCGCCTACTGGGAGGTCGTAATCCTTAATTATAGATGTTAGCGCAGTAGACACCATTGAAACAACCCATTTAAATGGTCATTTAGAAGCAGCTTGCCCTCTTATGGTATTCACACTTTCACAATTCAGAGGTTTACGGTGGTCATATATGATGGACTGATGACCCTGGAGGTGGTAATTAAACCCAACCACAGAACATTTATAGTTGTTCCCCCCTGAAAGACGTCCATCCTTCTAATTACCGGGTACCCCCTACAGTTTTATCAATTAAATTTCTCTTTGGCAGCTTCGCCAAATCCTCCGGTATCAACTATAGCAGGGCCAGACGCAAGGATTGGAAAAGGAGGTTCCACGAAAGTACCAGTACCAAAATGTCTGAGACCGCGCCGCAGTCCACTGTTCGATTTCTGGGTACCGGTACTATTGGTGCATAAGAGGCTAGCGGGTAGTCAAAAGGAAATCTGACCATGTAACCTGAAACACACTGATTTTGGCCTGGCATTGGGTGATAACTGATAGTGATAAGGTTATGGGCCAGAGCTGTAATAGACAGGCCATTATCTAGGTTATCACATACCCTGTCAGATCAATCAGCTGTATGAGACAATCTGCATTACCGTATTCGACCTAATAAGCGCACATCTCCCTTTTTGGACTGATTTTAGACTATGAAACCCAAACAATATGTCCGATTTTGAGCCCAAAAAAAACTCTAAATTACTGTTAACGGACCTTAGAATAATTTGTTAATGGCCATGTGTGCTTATTACGTCAAATGCGATACTGGACCACCAAAAAAATGGAGAAAAATGAGTTGGGGTGCGCGCTTAATAGAATTCAATTTTGTTTTTGTTTTTCTAGTCTGAAATATATGTTTAAGGGCACTGTGTGCTTATTACGTCGAGTACGGTATAGACAATGTACTCAGTAGTTTGCACTACCACTGCAGGCATTCAGAACTTTGTCTGATTCAGATTCATTTATTTAAAATCATCTTCTCTCCCTATTTCATAGACTCAGTCACCTAACTACCGGTAGGTGAAAATTGAGAAGCACCATCTCGTCAGAGTCGGTATTCTGAACAAAGAACTGACTGGATATTAACACTTTAATGGCCGCATAGTGCTTAAATAAATATGATATTTGTCCACCGGCCCGACAAGGTACTCGCTGGTGCTGTGTTGATGCATTAGTGCTGGCCGTTCAGGAGTGTCTCAACCCCTTAGGGTCGACATGATGCATGAATGCAGCAATGGCGAGTTACGGTAATCGCTAGGACTGCATTCATACCTCGTGACAACCAAAGGGCAAAATGCATTAAAGGCCCAGTGCCCCTATATATAGCGCTGAGTACCTGTCCCGACTCCACTCCGACTGCCGCTGGAGGGGTACCGAGACCTGCGGGTTTAAGGTACTCTGCTGTTCTTAAAGGGTTACATGGTTATTGCACCCAAACAAACATGACGAGCAGCATGTGTGTGTGAGTGTGTGGG
The DNA here is from genome assembly GCA_947462335.1 of Harmothoe impar. Lineage (NCBI taxonomy): Eukaryota > Metazoa > Annelida > Polychaeta > Phyllodocida > Polynoidae > Harmothoe > Harmothoe impar. Next base: position 72,762,854 of record OX381706.1, read on the forward strand.
TGGGTGCAGCTGGTGCTGTGTGAAGCTGTGTGTCTGGTACGAGGTGTCCTGCTGTTGGTGTTGTCACTAGACACCTCCACACCACACCTCTATAAAGGACTGGATGGGGGGGGGGGGGTGCTCAAACAGGAAAACCGGTAATAAGGCCCCCCAAAAAAGAGGTTTGTTTCAGGTAACCCGACCGACCCTACGTATTTTTATGCGATTTTGAAGAAATTTCTGTATTTTTACCCTTTTTCGGTCAATTTTTGGGTTTTCCGACCGGCCGGCTGGTATTTTCATGTTAGGGAGTGCTCATTTTTTAACAACAGGGGGGGGGTGGTGGATTTGGGGGGGGGGGGGTAAAAAATTTGGACCCCTTGACCGGGGGGGGGTAAAAAATTCAGACCCCTCTTGGGGGGGGGGGCAAAAAAATTCAACCTGTTTTGAGGGGAAAAGCCCGCGCGTTACTATGCTACAAAGGGGCGCGAACGCGCGCGATTTTCGGGCTGCCGGGGGGGGGGGTAAAAAATTTCGACCCCTCTAGAGGGGGGGGTGAAAAAAATTCGCGCGCTCCGCGCGAAATCTCACCGCCCCCCCCCCCTGTTATTAAAAAATGAGCACTCCCTTAAAAACAAATAGTAAAAAAAAACGACCCTACATTTTCTGCCCATGTTACCTGAAACAAATCTTTCTTTTTTTTGGCCTAATGATGCTTAATGCCTGGGAACTAACTGCACATTTAACGGGGAGCTGGCACCCTACCATGGATTGGATACCCACTGCAGCACAACTCTCAAGAGCTGTTTCTATTAGAACCTGAAAGGGGGGGGGGGGCGGTCACACTCATAAGCCATAAGTAGGACCCTCAAATTGATAACTTTAAATTGGGTGTTTTTCTTGCTGGCAAAAGTGAATTTGTACTAATTCTGAGAGGCCTAAACTTGTCCGACCAGTGGTCATAGACACAATTAGCCCTGAAATAACAGGGGCGATGTTTTTTTTGTTTTTTGTTGTGGTTTTTTTAGGGGGGGGGGCATTTCATGTACCAGATACACATTTGCCAACCTGTGAGAAATGGGGCGGTAGGGCGGCAGTTGTTATCCACCCTCAGAGCGTCAATTGCCCCCCCCCCCCTCCCCCGAGACATTGAGACTGCTCTCTCTCGGCAGCCGTTCTACCTTCTGATCTGGCGGAGACGCTTAGCCTTATGTCGTAGATAGAAGCAAAGATGCTGACTTGGCGTTCATCAATGCATCTAAAGAGTACCTCTAAGGGAGTGCTCATTTTTCAACAACAGGGGGGTGGGCAAAAATAACCTGTTTTGACCCAAAACAGGGTCACCATGTGTATACATGATACGGCCTTGGATGTCAAGTCACTTGTTTCTACCTGAGTCTGTTACGTGGGGACGTCACACAGCTGACAGGCCTATTGTCATGTCTAGGAAGCTACAGCAGTGAGTCTGTTAGCTTAGTGCTTTAACCCTTTGAGAACGGCATAATGCATTAATGCATCATACCCTGTGTCGTCATAATGCATGAATGCAGCCCTGGCGAGTAACTCGCTAGTGCTGCATTCAAACAATGATCGTGTGCGGCCCTGAAAGTGTTAATACTTCCCACTCCGAGTCACTAGATGAGGAGACAGGAGTGGCAGTAAGGTGAGGGTGGCTGGGGGGACACGGTTCTAGTCTCAGTAAGGGAGTGCTCAATTTTTAACAACACGGGGGGGGGGGGGGGCGGTGAGATTTCGCGCAGGCCGAATATCGCGCGCGTTCGCGCCCCTTTGTAGCATAGTAACGCGCTGGCTTTTTCCCTCAAAACAGGTTGAATTTTTTTGACCCTCCCCCCCAAGAGGGGTCTAAATTTTTTACCCCCCCCGGTCAAGGGGTCCAAATTTCCCCCCCCCCCTGTTGTTAACGGGCGTGTGTAAAGTGCACTGAGGGAGAGGCCATATTGTTTTCTTACCCCACCTCACATAGCAGAGCAGCTCTCAGTCTGGGAACCACTCACCGTCACCCAGTACAGAACAGTACCCTGCGTCACAGCACCTAACTGAGCAACATGTTGGACTGAGGTTGCACTACCGCAAAACCCCGCCTTTAAGACGATCCCCTCATTTTGGAAAAAAATTCATCTTGTACAAAAAACGTTTGAAAATCGATTCCACTATGATCTTATTACACATACCAGTAAAACAGATCGTTACCCAGCGATGCACCACTCCCCAAGCTGGCCCCATTATAAGTTCTACCTCGGACTCAGAGTTGGAGATTGAAAATATTATGCCACCCCGATCCTATTTGCGATATGCTAAGGCATTCCCGCCATGCAGTATAGTAGGGCAAACGAACGCTGTCTCCACTATTTTCCCGCGCCAATCTCCGGCAGCGGAGCTGCTGGTATATATAAAAAAACGCATTTAAGGCGACCCCCTTCTAGGAAAAACTCTGTCTTGTATAGAAAATAAATCCTAAATAAAATCGGTCTTAAAGGTGGGGCTTTACGGTACTCTAAATATTTTCGCCTGTAAAACTGGGACCAAGAAACAAATAAAATTGAAAAAAAATATTAAAAGATCCGACCAGCAGGGTCTAGTCTGTCCAGGTTACTGGAAACCCCCCACCCTTTTGGTAGCCCTATGTATTGTACAGTGTAGCTTGTTACAATATTGTACTGTAGTTGACGGTTCAGCATGTAGTTTGTTGACCACGCCGACCTCCATAAGGCCCCGGGCGGGTCGTGCCCCGGAGGACGGGCCCCCAGGGGGGAGGGCCGAGCGGGGGCTCATGTCAAGTACTGACCATTCAGGCCCCTATAGCCTCTGTGTAACAGGCAGGACTACAGCTGGGGCTACAGCCTGTATATGGCAGTCTCCAAGTGTATTACAGTGAGACTTCGTTATAAGGAACTCTGATATAAGGAGACCTTGCTTATAAGGAGCAGATTTGTGTGGTCCCGATTTTTCCGTATACATTTATACAGTAAGAAAACTCCTAGAAAGAGGTGTTTTTACCTTAACCTGTGATATAAGGAGGTAATTTTAGCTCATTCCATTATTTCGTACGTGCAAACCTTACCCAGGGAAGTTATTTCTCAGGATTACAGTCACATACTGCTTAAAATTGCCCACTGCCCCATCCCATAGAGGTGGAGAAAATTGTAGCTTCCCTAGGGAGGAAGGGAGATCAAAAGCTCCATCTAAGGGGATCTAGAAGGGGTTTTGACTTGAAATAATATACACACCTATCTGAATTGTATTCAAATCAAGTCTATAAGGGTATAAGAGACACATGTAGGGATGTTCTGTTGCTGGACCTTTCTAAGGCTGACCTTGCTTATAAGGACACCTTGCTTATAAGGAGCAAATTGCACTGGTTCCAAGGTCCTCCTTATAATGAAGTTTTACTGTATATATAGGAAAGAGTTGGTGCAGCTTGTGTAGTCTTGGAAGCTCAACCATGATTGCAAGGGAAACCACAAAGGGTCTTACCTGAACATGTACCGGTATAAAGGCAATGTCCTCAGAGAATCCCCCCTTTTTGCTGCGTTTTTTTCTTCAAATACCGGTAATTGGATTTAAAACATTTTTAATAGAGCGTTTTTCATGTTCATATCCAAGGCAGATCTTGAAAATCCTTTCGGTATTGTATTACAGTATAGATGGTACTTATAACAGTATACCGTACCGTCGCGATAATGCGCCTGGTCTTGAAAGAGCGCCGGTCTTGAATAAGCGCCGGGGTGTAGGGGCACCCAAATGTTTTTAAAGCACTAAAATCGTGACCTTGAATAAGCGCCTGTCTTGTATAAGCGCCTGTATAAGAGCCCCGCCAAATTGAAGAGCGCCCCGGCGCTTAATCGCGACGATACGGTAGATGGTACTGTTTGCTGTAGATTTCTCTGATAAAACTTAAAGTATTGTAACACATTTTCGAGTACATTTCCTCTTCACTTTGAAGGCCTTATCTTACTGGAGATAAGCCGGATAAAGTGTGACGTCACTGCTGTTTTCAAGAACTGGGTTCCCTGCCTCACAACAGCAGACTCGCAACACATGTCACATCGGGGTTGGGGACAATTAAGGCAACAAGGCCTTATCTTTTTTGAAATACACGATTTACTATGCTTAACTGTAGGAAGGGCCGTATTCAATGCCCCCCCCCCCCCCCCATTGAATACAATGTGACCGTATTCAATGAGATAAGAAGAAACTGTCTTTTCTTCATTAAATGGCTTAAAATGAAAAAATAAATGCAAATGCCAACTACATTGATACCGCTCTGCCGTATCGTGGCCTGCGGCTTCGTGGGATATGGCCCCAGCCCCCACTCGTGAAATATGGCAGAGACGGTATCAATGGGCGTTGGCATTTGTCTATTTATTCTTATTTTGACAAATGCTCTTCATGGACTTAGCCACTCCAACTTACACCCCAGGTAATTTAGGGTTGACAGTGTCTTAAAACTGGCTGGACTCTCACAACTTATCACAGATCAATAGAGGTGGCCTTTAAGAGGGAGTTGACTGTATCATAGAGAAAAATAAACTAGTCAATTACCAGCGCTTATACAAGACATGTGCTTATTCAAGGTCATGTTTTCAATGTTTAAGAAATATTCAGAGGCCCCTATACCACCGACGCTCTTTCAAAACCAGACGCTTTATTGCGACGGTACGGTAAGTGACTCCCAGCATCCGCTAATATGGCACAGGGTACGCCATAACAGACACCACTCAGCCGCCCTGGTGTCTTGTGACAGGACTATGAGTTCACATACTCCGACCCAGCAGCCCCGATCTGAGGGGATCGTTTAGCTGAATGGGGAGTGGAGGGTTAATCTGTGCGGACCAGGCCAGCAGGGTTCACGGGGTTAACACCGTGTTAGGACCCCATTGTTAACCTTTTAACCCTTTAAGGACGGCATAATGCATTAATGCATCATGCCCTTGGTCGACATGATGCATGAATGCAGCCCTGGTGAGTAACTCGCCTGGGCTGCATTCAAGCATCATGTCGACCCTATGGCATTGACATACCGGTACTCTCGAAGGCATGATGCACTGATGCAGCACTGGTGAGGTACTCACCGGGGCTGCATCGGTGCGGCATGCGTCCTTAAAGGGTTAATGTGCTATATCCTTAGTGGTCATGATGCATGAAAACAGCCATAGTGAGTTACTCATGAGGGCTGCATTCATGCATCATGCCGACCCATTCAGGATTGTATCAATTCCACAGGGCCGTCATGATGCATGAATTCAGCGAGTAACTCGCCAGTGCTGCATTCATGCATCATGACGACCAAGGATATAGCACATTAAAGCAGTGTGCGGCCTCTAAAGGGTTAATATGAGATGATGTATAAATACATGAGTGTTTAGACTGTGGGGACGTCTCAAGGAGGTCAGGTAGGCATGTGGGTACAGTATATAACCCTTTCAGGACGGCATCTTCCTTTTACTAATACCGTAAAACCTCGCTTATAAGTCGACCCCACTTATAGGTCGAATTGCAATTTTGAGGAAAAAAATCGACCTATAGCAAAATACATTGAACTTTTGGAAAACCTCACATATAGGTCAAATTGCAATTTGAGAATTTTTTGGAGGGCTAGACCCCTTCCTGGACCCCCCTAAAGCATTCTTTGCCTGGTCAAATTGAGTAGTATTTAGGATATTCTGCCCTTATTACGACGACCCCCTACTTATAGAGAAATAAGCAGGGTTTATAGAGGAAAAGAACCCCCTAAAAAAGTGTATTTAACGGTATAAGCGAGGTTTTACAGATTGTACCTTTGTTGTCATGATACATAGATGTTGTGTAGCCGGACGAGTAACTCGTAAGTGCTGCATGCGTGCATCATGCCGACAGTATGGGGTTGATACCCTCCTGACGCAGTGCCGATGAGTTACTCGCCGTCACTGCAATGGTGCATCAGGGCGACATGCCGTCCTTAAGGATGGATGTCGCTAAAAGATGAATTTGTCGTCATAATACACCAATGCAGCCGTGGCGAGTAACTCGCTGGGGCTGCATTAGTGCATCATGCCAACCCTACGGCAGTGTCTCAACCCCATAGGGTTGGCATAATGCACCAATGCAGCTCTTGCGAGTTACTCGCCAGGGCTGCATTCATGCATCATGAAGACCGAGAGCATGATGCATTAATGCATAATATCGTCCTCAAAGGGTTAAAGGCTTCCTTCAAGGGTTAATAAGTCTTAGCATTACTATTTAGAGTTTAGCATTAAGGAGAGATCTGCCCGGTCCTTGTCTAATCCCCTCAGTACTCTACCATTGTGGGTGGATGTAGATCTCTCTATGTGTCAATAGGTACACTGTGGGCCTGGTGAGCTGACCCCTATACACTATAATACAGGCCTATACCGGTAAGCTGTTAACGTGACAGTTGACACTGGGTATTATAATCCATATGTACCGTAAAACCCTGTCTGTAGGCCAACCCCGCCTACCGTAAAACCTCAAAAAACCTTGCGTAGAAGCGAGTGAGGCTCCGGCTGAATAAATATCCTCGATAGTGCTTAACTAATAATATACAACATTTAAAAAAACACTTGAAAGCAGGGAAAAACTTGAAGAAATTTTTTGGCATATAGTGGATCTTCTTAAGAATCGTTTCCACGATCCCTATGTATTAACATAGCTGAGTTGGACTTTATAGGGAAAAAATATGATTTGTATGGGGAAAATGCCGAAAGAAATAGGTGAGGTTTTATGGTACTTACAATGCAGCTATCGACCAACCTGTCCATGTAGGTTATAGACGACATGAATAAAAGTAACGCCCATGTCAGGTCTGAGGTCAGGTACAGTTCATAAACGTCCTCATGGATTTGTCATGTTCTTTGGCACTGGTACTCATATATGGTCTACACTGAAAATCCATAGGTTGAAAGGGTTAGTCAGTACAGACTAACCTAGGTTGGTCATATGAGTGTTAGTCACAATATTCAAAAATGACCAAGGGGTCAGTCAGTAGTGGCTAACCTAGGTCCATCATTGGTGTGTTGTATTTGTATACCACTAGTTGGGGCCACCTGTGATGACCACTCAGTGGCTCCCCCTGGAACTAAAAAGACTAAGGTGGGTTGGTCAGTAGTGACCAACCTGACACTAGGTTGGGCGTATAGGGAGCCTAGGAATATCAGTGTACCGTATCCGCCCATCTAACGCAGGTACTCAAATTAGCGCATGTCCCGTTTTAGCACAGGGTAGAACAGTGGTTCAATATAATATTGACCACTAAAAATGGGTTTCAAATAAGCGCATGTCCTGTATAAGCGCAGGGCAAATAGGAGGATGAAATATATAGGCGCATGTGCGCTAAAACGGGCGGATACGCAGGTTTTTTTAAAAAGTGTTTTCTTTCGTTAAATGATAACAAATACATAGTAGATACAATTAACCTAGTTTTCAGTTACGACGGTGTAAGAAAAAAACACGATATGGCGGACACAAATATATATAGTATGGCCAATCAATAAAGGAATATATACTTATCAGACATACTTGGCAGATATTACTAAATGATGAGATAAAATGAGATGAAAAATACATGTATGTCAGGGTTCAATGGGAATGAACAAATGTCACAATTCAATAATGGCAGTATCTTACATGAAACATGTTTGGTAATTCATCTCTTTAACCGACATTTATTCAAATGTTGATTCAAGCCAACTCCCTAGGTCATGATGCCAGTACCGTAAAACCTCAAGTTTCAAGTTCAAGTTTTAAAATTTTAATTACCAAAAGTCAACAGTAATAGACATGTACAGTAATCCTTTTGTTATTGTAACTTCTTTGTATCGTGTTGTCTTTACATATAGTAATGACATAGTTAATGTGTCTCTTGACATAGTGATTTTTCCATTATGACAATTGTGTACAAGCCTCACCTAGACTTTGGGGCGATGCTATAAGCTGCATCAGAGATCTCATTATGGTGACTTAACTGCTGTACCAAAGTAGCAAAAACTTGTGTACCTGTATAAGCCGCCCCCTGACCCTGGACCGATGCTATAAGCTGCACCGCCGATCTGACTCGCGTACTTGCCACGGCTTATAAGTGAGGTTTAACGGTATACCGGTACTCATAGTTGACTGACCTTTGATACATAAGATTACTAAGCTTTGTTGTGTCGCAGTGACATGCCATGGGGGCCCTTTATTTTGGAAGATTTTATTAGATTTTTGTAATGTTGAAATGCCCGATACATGTTTTGTATGGCCTATGTGTGCATGTCTTAAACAGATAGTCCTAATTTTTGTAATGGCTCTGCTTAGAGGCCTGGGCAAGGTACACTTTTACTTCAACTGCTACAGCACCATCTATATCAGCCTTAGAATACACCCCCCCCCCCCTTCAATATTATAAGTAGGGTATGAGAAATAAATGGTGAAGTATAGAGAGTGCAAGTTTGTGTAGCCCTTTAATGGCAGCATAGTGTCTCAAGGGGCTAGTATAACCTTTGTCGTTATGATGCCGTGGTAAGTAACTCACCAGTGTTGTATCTGAGCATCATGCAGATCCTATGGGGTTGATACACTTCTGAAGGGTTGGTGTGATACATGAATACATCCCTGGCCAGTAGACTGACTCGCCAGGGCTGCAATCATGCGTAGGACATGGCACATTAAAGCACTATGCTACCCTTAAATGGTTATATACGCCACACTTCCTTGCTATGACTATACGCCTGTACATAGGTAGTAGAATAGTGCCTTGTTTTACCTTTGTACACCCAGCAGGGGCTCCCACCCCCGGGGCAGGTGGCACCTAGCCAAACCTGTGTTTTCAAGCTGCTTCCCACCCCACCCCTCACTCAACACACAAGACTTCATTTCACCAGTTCGTTTTTTCCCAATTTTCTCCCAGCAAGGACTACTTTAAAGAAGCCTCGTCCCTTGAGGGGAGAGGACGGAGGGAGAGGAAAGGCTATCGGGTGTCCTGTAATGTCGGATAGTGTTGTTCAGATGCTTCCCTATTGCCTTACCTCTATTCCTACCCTTCTCCTCTGTTAATCTGGAGAGCAGTGCCTATTGATAGGAGGGCCTGCTGACTGGGCCCTTTAACCCTCTAAGGGCTGCATAGTGCTTTAATGTGTTATGTCCTTTTGCCATCATGATACATGAATGCAGCCCTGGAGAGTAACTCGCCGGTGCTAGATTAGGGCACCAGAAAGAAACTTCGGGAGTATGTCAACCCCATGGTAATGACCCTTATAGGGTTACAACATATATCTGCAGAAATATGGAAAAAGGGAGGCCTCTTTGTAAATGTCTCTGCCATAGAGCACAAGGCCTCTCTAGTGCATGGATGAGAGCGGTCAGGGATTCACCTCAAAATAACGTCAACACTGTCAAAATATAGATTTTTATGTAAACTACCGGGGTAGTGCCAATTCGGAGATTGTGTCAATACGTGACTTCCATCTCTGACACCAGTACATCTATACCACGTCCATACAGGTCTCAGTGAGGGTAATCCCGCAGAAAACTGAGAGTCATATACGATTCTGGTCAGAAGTGAATACTGCAGGGGCACTGAATGGTCCATAATTAAGTTGGAAATGATTCCAATATTATGAAAACTTGTACACATGCTGCTGAATGTCTGCCAATTTCAATCAAATCATAGGAAAGGGATTCTCAGTGAGTTTACATTTTTTTCAAAGGCTAGATTGGGGATCAGTGAAAATGCAAATTATTCAGTGCAAATTCAGGCAGAATTCAGGTGGTTTTACGCTACAGACCAGTGCTCAAATTTTCCGTGGTCAGTAGCTAATTTTTGTGGGAAATGATTTGTAGGAAAGACGTATCTTTTAGGTCAAGGGTAATTTTCAGAAATTGTGAATGTCCTGGTAGCTGTTATTGCGTTTTCCGTTATATTAAAATATATAGTAGAAGGATTTCCTTTGCTGAGACCTATACCACGTCCATACAGGGTGTGAGGACGCTGACTGTGTATGTGTGAGCCCCAGTACAGAGCTGCCGTCTGGTGTTAACTGGAGGAAGTACAGCCAGCCCCAGTACTGGGTACAGGGGTAGGGAATAGGTCAGAACCAGATAAGTACAACAGCACAGTGATAGAACACAGGAAGACCCACTGCACAACGGTATTCAGTGTATCACATAATCTGTCAGTTGAATTTATAGGATTTAAAAAATAATTCAGATAGGCACTCTTAAGCAGCAGAAGCTGTGAATAACACGGTTGACATGCATTGAATTGTTTCACACAATAACACCAGCAGGAAATATGCAAATGCATATTATAAGACAAACAAAATCTTGTTACCCAGGATATTTCTCCCTTGCCTACTTCTACTTCTCTCCTACCCCACTGTATTTTGCTATGTACAAAATATTTTTCATCAACCCATATTTACTAGGTATTTATTTGATACAATTTAATCCAACATTTCTAGATTTATTTATCATAAGTTTGAATTAATAAATAAAATTGATTTTAACATGATTTTAATCAAACTATATTTACCGGGTATTTGGTGCAATTTAATCAAACATATCTACCGGGTTGCTTTGCATAATTTCATATTCATAAATACAAGTGATGGAATGAGGGGGTGTTTACTCCCGCTTGTAGGGACAAGACAGGATTCAGGAATATTTAGAGTTGAGGTTAGGAATGAGTATGAAGTATGAGACATGCTAACATTGGTATGTAACAATTTTACATGATTTTAATGGTACGCTATTTCCTGTATTGCAGACCCGTGTGTGCGCGCGCGTGCGGAGCGTTACCTGAGCTGTTCCCCAGAGGACATCAGCGTGCTGCGTGATGTCATCTCCCAGCAGGACCTGACAGGTGTGGATGAGCTGATCGTCAAGTGTGGGGCGTCCGGCAGTCCCCGTGCCAGCCCCAAGCGCTGCCGGCCCTCCCCGCGGGGGGACACGGCGGGCAGCGCCCCCCCGACACCCACCATGCCCAACAGGCGCGAGGAGGACCAGGGCCGGGGCAGCATGCGCACGCATGGCCACTCACACATACCACGCATGCGCAATGACCCGCACGCACACACCTTCTCCAAGGCTTACCACGAGAATGGCGTAGAATCCTCGGGTACCACTACTTCCTCCAGTAACCTGCCTGTGTCGTCCCTCACCCCCTCCACCACCTCCTCCACCCCATCCTCCACAACCGCCCACAACGGGAAGAACGCCCGCTCACAGAGCGGGGACCCGCCCGACAACCTTGCACAATGTAAGCAGAAGGAGCGGGGCTTTGAGACGTTCGTCATGACGGGCGACATGATCATAAGGACTACTAAAAAAACTGAGCCCGCTAGAAAGGTGGCCACTGAGAAAATCCCAAAGAAAGAGTCGCTCGCCAAAACACCCACAGACTCTCCCAAAACCAAAATGAAAGGGTCCCCAGCTAAGTCCCAGGGTTCTCCGGCTAAGTCTCAGCAGGGCTCCCCCTCCCGGAGTACCCAGGGCTCCCCCTCCAAGAGTAGCCAAGGCTCTCCAGCAAAGACTCAGGCATCCCCGTCTAAAATACCGGGTTCGCCGTTAAAGACGAAAAAGCCGGAGAGTCGAATACCGACATCTGCTGCGGTTGAGAGCCGTATCCCGGTGACAGCAGAGAGTCGTATTCCGGTCTCCTCCTCAAAGAGTAGGATACCAAAGCCTCCCCAGAAGGGCACGTCCCCCAAACACACGGCGCGCGAGTCGCCCAAACCCGCCCGCGCCCCGCTCTCCTTCCCACGCAACGAGCGCACGGTCCCAGCCACCATGGCCAGCCCGGAGCCCATGGACATTGAGAACCTGGAGGCCGTCAACAACAATGTGATGGTTATTCCCACAACTGGTGCCAAATGTCAAGAAACTGTTGATGCCGGCGAGTCGTCGCCCCCACCGGCGCTCCCTCACAAGCTGGCCCGCCGCACCTCGCCTCCCCTGCACGAGGTGGTGGCTGCAGAGATTGAGCAGGATGAGGAGGAGAGCATGCAGGTGTTACTGTCCCAGGTGAGTCATATGGTGGCAGAGACCACCACCCACCACCACCACCACCACCAGCACCAGCACCACCAGCACCACCATAAGGGGGCACCAGGGTCTCTCACCCTGACCACCCCCCACTCTGCACCCCAGTACCCGGTCTCACCTCCGGAGCCCGTCTTCTCCCTCGAGCTGAGCCCGGAGGAGGGACGACAACAGTCGTTAGGGGACAAAGACAATACCACCCGGGAGGAGGCTAGGGAACATCTAGTCTATGAGGAGCCTATTCATTCATTCACGCAGCCCTCGTCGCTCGAGTCGAGCATGACAGCTGCAGCGACGGCCGGTCGCGGAACATTCCCGGCCGAGATGTCTCGCTCGTTCCCGGTGGAGCTGTCTCAGTCGGCGCCGGTCTCGTCGCTGGGGTACATGTCGTTTGCCGGGTACCGGTTCCCGGACGTCGACATGGCGCTGGACATCCCTCCAGACGACATCTCCAGCGAGGACGACAATTACCGCGCCCTCCAGGACTCGTTGGTGGACGTGGATGATTTACCGCCACCTCCGGACGAACTCCTGCAGGACTTTGCGGAGGCGGAGAAGCAGGAGAGCCAGCCGCTGACTCCGTACCCGGCCTGTGCCATCATGCTGAGTGACAACTACACAGCCGCAGCCGCCGGCGAGGCCACCATGATGACTCAGCAGTATCAGACAGTAAGTAGTGACCCCCAAGGGTATATTATTAATGGTGGTGGGGGCCTCAAACACGGCTACGAACCCACCACCCTGGACACAGTGGTGGAGGCCGAGGCTACCACTAACTCACAACGAGGCTCCACTCCCGCTATCCCCGTTCCCGGGTCACAGAATAGAAATGTTAGCAAGAGTGCCGAGAAAATCACCCGCGGGCCGGGGGTGCGCTACACCACGGACCCCTCGGCAGGTGTACGCACTAGTCGGAGTCAGGAGAATTACTTCCAGTCCAGTGGAGATGGGATTTCTTTGGTTGACATTGATTTTGATGAGAGCATGGCTTCGTCTGTGGATGCTTTGCCCTATAGTTATTCTGAAAAGTCGAGTACCTCTTTGGACACTGTTTCTATGCCCGGGCATGTTCCCATGCACGATCACCACTCGCACGAAACCTCCCGGAGTCTCGATAACTCCCCCGAGCGAAATTATGATAAATACGTAGAACGAGTTCACATGCCAACATTCATTAGTGTAGAGGAGCATCAGCAGGGGGGTGTAACTAAATCACAACATCAGCCCAAACATCAGCCACATGTTCATCCCAATCAGCCACAAGAACAACCCATGTGTAACGACATGAGCCCCCTACAAGGGGACGAGTTGAGTTTTGATGACGCTTCTTATGACGGTGTTTTTTCACAGGAGGAGCTTGACGCGCCAGTCACCAACGACGACAGCGATGCGGCTGAGACGGTGAGGGACATCAGTCGGCGTTCCCCCTCAGACATTCCCCAAGGGTCGCCCTCGCACCGAGCGTCACCGGTGCCGTCACGGACAGATGACCATGTGTCGGGCGGGGCGGTGCTGACGGTAACCGGGGTAACGCTGACGAGCAGCTCACCGGATACCAGCGACATGGGGCCCAGTGTGGGCAGCCCCCAGTCTGCGGGTAGTACGGGTAGCCCCGGGCACCGCCCCCTCACTACCACCACTACAGAGGGTACAGCGGCCACCAAGACGCTGGTAGTAGACGCTGCTGCAGCCCCCACACAGCAGCAGCTGGTGAGTGACTCAGCAGAAAACCCCACACGGAGCTGCTCCCCTCCCAGTACACCAACACAGGGGCATGGGGAGGAGGAGGAGGAGGCAGGAGGAGGGGCCCACCACCCCCGGGTAGACTGCGACCTGCCGGACATGGTGGCCGTGGCTACCTCCGGTCCGCCCAGCCCGGACGGTGGCATGAACGTTGGAGGCGGAGGCGAGTCGGACTCGGACAGCGTTTACCACCAGCCCATCAAGGACGTGGACCGACCCTCCGCCTCCCGCCTCGCCAAGAGGCTCTTCCACAACGACGGTTTTAAGAAGCAGGACATCTCCCGGCACCTGCACAAAAAGTGAGTACCCTGTCTTTTTTTTTATTCTTTTTAATTTAATTTTATATTCATAATATGAAGTAGGATTTTCAGTTAGAGTATCAGCAAAAGTACATTATTGATTCAGCTCTAGATTCACAACAAGGTGAGTATTGTTAAGTAATTACAAATTACAGGTCTTACCCTTTAACCCATTAAGGAAGGATGTCGCTAAAAGATGGCATTTTGTCACGATACACCAATACAGCCCCGGCGAGTGACTCTGATGATACTGTTGTACAGATAGTCTGGTGTTCTAGTCTGTACTATTCATGTCACACAGCTATAGCCATGTGCGTTTGTTTACAAAGATAGATACCCGCTATACGGTAGTCCAATATATGTTTCATTTTTGTATAGCCAACAATTACAGCACCGTTGTCTAATGAAAATAATTAGTGTTTCTGTAAAGGTTTGTGTCGAGGTGTATGTATAGGACCTGTCCAATATTTGCCCTCTGTCCTAGCCCCACTGTCCTACACGTACTCCCCCATGTTCCTGTGACCGTGTAAGACAGTCTGGGTCATTTGTCGTCTGCATTTCAGACCCCTAAATTCGACTTTGTGGCATGGATCATTTTGGGGCTTAGAGAAACGGGACGGGAGGAAAAACTAGATAGTGACATGGGTATTTCTTAATATCATTATGGCAACATGACCATTTCATAAAATCGTTTTGGCGACATGACCAATTTTATTAAAATCGACATGTGACATGGAGATCCCCTCAAGCATTTCCCCCAGAGGATTACAGTGGGTTGACATGTTTTGAACAGCTCTGTTAGACGACTACTATAAGTTGTCTGACTACACTAGTACATGTAGTACTAGAAGTGTGGGTTGACTTTGGTGCGTGGTGGGTGAGGAGAGGATAACTCAGGTTGGAGAAGCTCACAGAGCAGCTCACACAGCAGATAGTAGCCTAAATAGGCCTCCTCACGCCCACACTCACTACTATAGACCAATGCTGCAAGAAACGGGGACTTTTTCATAATAATAAAAATTTGACAATTTCCCTTTACTGTTTGTGTGAACACACAAGGGTTTCTCGGAAGGTGATTTATTTCTTATGAAATAAATATTCTCTCCCGACCCTCAAAAATGCATGTTTCAGCGTCGGTATACTAGGGCCTATAGACCCTGGTAGGGAGGCACGGATACAGTACACTCAGAAAGTTGGAGTTTGTATTGGTAGGATGTTTTAAAAAGTTTCCTGTTGCCAGGAAATTCCCAAGTCAGTTCATAGGTTTCGATTGGCGAATTATCAGTACCATGTATATTATTAAATTATTTGCAGCAGGTAACTTTTAGAAAATTAAAAATTAGAAAAAAAAAGTCAATCAAAGAAAAAATAACTTTAATATAAAAAAAAAAAAAGGTGTCAGGAAAAAGTCTTTTATCACAAATACCGTCTACTGGTATTTAATTGCATCGGGGAAATTTTTTTTTTAATTTTTTTTTTATCAGAATATTAAAATTTGATATTGTAAGTTGCTGGTTTTTGGTGCGTGGGTGTGTAGCGCTGAGTAGCTCGGCCACGTGGGGTCAGGCCGGTGCAGCTTGGAGCTGCTCACTCACTGCGGCATATCGTGTTATGTCATAATGAGCACTGTCTGGTAAAAGAAGCCCCACCACCCCTGCCTTCTCCACCCCTCTGTCTCTGTCCCTCTGTCTCTGTCCCTCCAAGGGAGTGATCATCTTTAAACAATGAAGGGGGAAGTTTAGGGGGCTTCCATAAAGTATGTACGCACATTTTCTCCAGAAATAGACCCCCCACCCCCTCTAAAGTTCATGTACACATTAAAATGATGGGTTTATTTATATACGCAAATATTCTCAGAAAATAGACCCCCCCCCCCTTTGTGCATACATACTTTATGGAAGCCCCCTTAGACTTAGTGTGGACGTGCAAATTCTTCTTCACACCTCCCGCCTCCCCAAAGAAATACCGGTATATGGGATGGGGCCCCTCCAGAGACTATAAGAGCCTTCCCCCTATTTATAGTTAAACATTTTCTTATTTATCTGTACAAATCACAAGGCTAGCAACTTCAAAATTTAACGGAAATCTGGCTAAAGCTAGAAAAATCTTATGCCTGTCAATAGGAGTGGGGGAGGGGGGGGGGGCAGAAAAATCGGGGTGGAAATTCTATGCGTCTCGAAGGCGGAGGGCATAAAAAATGTTGACGCATCTCGACAGAGGGAGGGGGGGGGGGGTATTTGTGTGCTCGCGCTAAAATAGAAATACGAACTCTCCCGCTATCAAATAATGACAACTCAAACTGAAACTCACCTCTCATTATATTCTGCCTCCCCGACCTCACAGGGACAGGGAGGGGGTTAGGGGAGGGGGGGGGGACTTTGGTTTCAATTTATCTAATGTATAATAATTGAGCGAGAAAGAGATGGAGTGTCGGGAAGGCTGGGGTTTCAGTTCATCTACTATATATATAATAGTAGTGGGCGTGTTTGTTGAAGTAGGGTGCATAGGACTTGGCCGCGGCTGAATTACTCTAGCTGTTTATCATTGGTGTTTTGCATTTCTTAACTGAGTGCCAAAATATATAACGAAATATAGACTTTTGACAAACAAATTTCACATATTTGTAGTCAATAGTTCATTGGTTGCAAATGTTACAATAGTGTAACTTTGTGCCTCTACATGGGTAAAAAACCGACACGGGCGACACGGCGACGCAGCCGTTTTAAAAATTGACACGGGTGACACGGCCCTTTTAAAAATCGACTGACACAGACATTTTTATAAGGCTCTATTATATACTATATGCATAAAAATCGACACAACGACACGCCCCCCTTGCTAATAATCGACACGGCGACACATTCAAATATGTGGGTACCCATGTAGAGGCACAACTTTAATAGCTTTCTTAGCTCACTACATTTCTGACAGTGTAGGCCTAAAGTTTAAATTTGATACCGGTACCAACATGCCAATATTTGTCGACATCTAACATGTGTGTTTTTGACTTCACTTTTTTTTTGAGTGGCATTTAATATTAATAGGACCAGATGGGTTTGACTGATGAAAGAAATTTCAAAGCATATAATTCATGAATTAAACTGTGGGACTACCTGTATGTCTGCCTTATTTAGTAATAGGCTACATTATCTACATTCCCACATCTTAACATGAAAGCCTATGACCTAGGCGGGGACCTAGGGCAAGGCATTGATCTTACAATGCCCAAGGTCTATAGATCTAGATTTAAAGTACCGGTACATAATGTCAGCCAGCCTACCGGGTACCGGGTATTAATTAAGATTTGGTTTGAGAAGGGTTTCCAAACGCACCCTATGTGTGGAGCAGCCCCTGTGACGTCACAAGTACCAGAGGTGCAAAGTTTCCGAACGCTGCCTTCCTACATCCGGTGTCCTGTGACGTCACGTTGCGTTGACCTAGTTCTTGGTGCGGGAGCATTCTGCAGCAGCGGCAGTCATTACAAAGGCCTCTCTGTGATGTTGGAATCTCTAGTAGCAGAGGTGCCCCTCTCCAACCAACTGTTAAACTGGGACTAAAAGCCAGGTTTATCAATTAGCATACACATTATCTTGGCCCAGTGCGTGTAATGGCCATAACCGTACAGATAGTTAGTTAATCTCGGTGCGTGGCGCCAGGTGTGGTTATAGAACGGCGGGGGAGGAGGGAGGGGGCCGGTGTGAGTGCTAACCTTCCCTGCTGCAGTACACACTCCGGGCACCACAGGGAGAGAGGAGGAGGGCTCCTTTTTACGTACGGCCGGGTCCACAAGGCACCCATGGACAGCAGCAAGCTAGTTTTGTTTTGTCCGACGCCGGAGGACATCATGGAAGGTTAAGGATCTTCCAGGAGGCCGTTTTTTCGTTGTTGACAGCCGGGGCTAGTCGGCCCGTCCTACTGTACCCCGCTGTCACTGTCAAACCTCTAGCACCATGGTGTACATCGGTTGTTGGTAATTTGACACCTTTCTACCTCTCACTCACTGCTCCACGCAGCAGGCTTTGCTTTGCAGTTCTGATGTCGCGGTGCTTGGTCGGAGGGAGTTGTAAACATGTAGAGATAGGTAGGGGAGGGAGCCCCAGACTGAGAGTGCAGGTAGGGCCTGGGACGTAGGGTGGGGGTGAGTCAGGGCCAGCTCTTCACTCAGTCAGTCAGTGCTGCAGCTTACATGATGCCATTGATGGGGGAAAAACACAAGTCACAAGCTACAATCTGATGGGGCACTGATATTCAGATTCAGATAACATGATGTGCAATACCAGCTCTTAAAGTTATCCGAAGGGTCAGACTCAGGGGCGGATCCAGGATTTTGGGAAAGGGGGGGCGCCGCAATACCTACAGCATTGGGGGTGTTGAACCATCTAAATTAAATTTTACCAAAAAATAGGGGGGGGGGCGCGCGCCCCCTTGCGCCCCCCCCCCCCCTGGATCCGCCCCTGCGGTCTTAAGTTTAATCTCACTGACAGTGACACAGTTGACAGTGTCATTGCAGCAGTCAGTAATCTGAGTAGACTACAAATAAATAGTACAATCAGATGGGGTCTAAGAACTGATATTTAAACATGATGTGCAATACATGTACTAGCCCTGAAACTTAAAAGTTAAATCACAAGAGTCTAAACTCAGTCTTAAATTTAATCTCAGTGACACAGTGCAGAGATGCCACTTTCCTACTTTGGCAGGGATGCCTACTTTTTGGATGGGATTTCTCTATTGTCATTGAATCGTGTTAAATTCCTGCATAGAATTGACCAAAATGCTAATTATTCCTACTTTTCGTCGATCAGAGAGTGGCATCTCTGACAGTGCCACTGGCAGTAGTGAGTAGACTGCTGGATATAGACCTAGACCCAGGAGTGACAGTGATAATGTGTAGTGTGACAGCTGAGCTACATGATAGCACAGATGTTAGTACAGGCTGTAAATCACTATCTGAGTATCTCATGTATCACTGACCTACTACACATACCCTACACTCATGTAATGTAAAACGTTGTAGGTTAAAACCATGGTCTTAAACATGACAGTCAAGAGGATGTGGACCCTGGCAGTTACACTTACACCTTATAATCTATATATTATCTAGGCCTGTATAGATCTAGTGCATTTTAGTTTTCACTGAAAGTTTAAAGTCACTGTTTCCTATTGGCAGTATTACCTGTACCAGACAGGGAACTTCAATGTTTGTGTAAGCTATGCCATGGACATGGAGGGGGAGGGAGACTATAGGGTAGATTCACCATGAGTCGGACACACACCCTGAGACGGACAGTCGAATTTGAGGTCATTTATGTACAATACAACTGGTAGTGTTTGTATTTTGGAAAGAATGACACTTAACCTTTACCATTATTCACATATAAAGAGCTTAACATGCTAAAATAACCCCAAAATCAAGTGTCCGTCTCAGGGTAGGTGTCCGACTCCAGGTGAATCTACCCTAAAGCGTCTTACTGACAGGATAAAACTCACATTTACTTTTACATTTACCAGACAGATGTCAGACTTCAGTGTGTCTTAGATATAACCAGACACGGGGGGGGGGGGGAGGTTAAGCCTATTATACACTACTACATTGTACTGTCAGTGTCCAGTAGTCTACCTGTACAATAATAGCAGTAAGCACCATGTAATAATTATAGGGGCCTATTGTATGGGCTAGGCATACTGATGTACCCTGTGCAGCCTATAGTATAACGGCCAGTCGTAATTAAGGCTACCCGGTACAAATTCCCGTACAGATTATAATAGGATGGGCTATATTGAGCATACTTCTAGTAGTAGTATAGGCCTACTCAGTTTAAGCTAGTACATGTATATGGAAGAGGACACTGTGGACTGTGTGGTTGCATGACCATGTGCTCTGTGCAGAAATAACACTTCCAGGAACAACAACACCAGGGTCAGACAATGATGTCGTGTTTTGACTCATCTGATGATGCATACCACGGGTCCTCGGTGAATGACTGCTCCTTCATATTAACCCTTTAAGGACGGCATGATACCTCATTGCATCATGCCCTTGGTCGTAATGATGCATAAATGCAGCCCTGGCGAGTAACTCGCCAGGGCTGCATTAAAGCATCCTTCCGACCCTACAGGGTTCAGACACTCCCGCAGGGTAGGCAGGCATGCTGCACCAATGTAAGTAGGATACATGCCATTGCCAGGGCTGCATCATGCCAGCCCTCTAGGAGTGTATTAATCCCATAGGGTCGGCATGATGCAAGAATGCAGCCCTTGTGATACCAGTGTTGCATGCAGTGATAATTTCATGCAACATGAGGATAAAGGACAGCACATGAAAGCACTATGTAGACCTGAAAGGGTTAACCCTTTAAGGACGGAGGTCGCTAAAAGATATTTGTCGTCATGATGCACCAATGCAGCCCCAGCAAGTAAGTCGCAGGAGCTGCATTGGAGCATCATGCCAACCCTTCGGGAGTGTCTCAATCCCATCGGGTCGGCATGATGCTTGAATGCAGCGAGTTACCCACCAGGGCTGCATTCATGTATCGTGACGACCAAGGGCATAATGCATTGAGGCCTTAAATGTTAAGGAAGATATAGTACTTTAATGCAGTATGCTCTTTGTTGTCACGATTCATGAATGCAGCCTTAACGAGTATCGTAATGCGTCAGTGCTGCATTTAAGCATCAAGTCGATCCGACGGGGAATTAAGACACTCCCAAAGGGTCAGTATGATACGCTAATGCATTACCGGTGAGGTACTTGCTTGGGCTGCATTGGTGCATCATGATGACGGACAAGCATCATCTTTTAGCGACATGCGTCCTTAAAGTGTTAAGATTATAAGACATGAAATACTGCACTAATTAGTACCCCCCTGTGTTTTCATGACTTATAAAGTAGGCCAAACGGAAACGTGCATAGTGGTGGTGACTGCTAATGGTGAAGCTGGTACGTGGAGTTGACGACCTGTCTTCATGACACCTTAACGCATTAAAGACAGCATAATGCATTAATGCATCATGCCCTTGGTAATGATGCTTGAATGCAGCCCTGCCGAGTAAATCGCCAGGGTTGCATTCAAGCATAATGCCGACCCTATGGGGTTAAGACACTCCCGAAGGGTCAGCGTAATGCACCAATGCCGCCCTGGCGAGTTACTCACCGGAGCTAGATTGGTGCATAATGTCATCTTTTAGCGACATGCCATCCTTAAAGGATTAACTTAACGCCCTGTAGATAGGAATGTTAATGTTAACTGAGGTGGACTACATGTATTCAAAAAGACTACTGGTACATGTAATACATGATGCGTAATATCATGCCATCTGAGGGAAACCCACTGTGTGAGGGGGCAGGGAAATAACGTGTGTGTACACAAGTAGACAGTCATTGTCAAGTATGACCATTTCATACATTATGACCATGACAGGTTATTTTCTCTGGGTACCGTAAATTTCACATGTTGAAGCAGCCGCCAGTACGCGAGTCAGATCGCCAGTGCGGCTCATGGGGACAGCGTCGGGTACTTCTTATATGCGAGTTTTTGCTACTATATTACAGTACCAAGATCATAATTTCCAGACCTCTTTTAAGGCTTATATTGTTCCTCAAAGTTAGGGGGTAGCCTATATATGGGTCACTTAGGGTGTGATCATTTATTATCAACGGGGGGGGGGGGGGGGGCAAAAAAATTTGGACCCCTTGACCCGGGGGGGGGGGGGAAATTTGGACCCCTCTTGGGGGGGGGGGGCAAAAAAATGTAACCTGTTTTGAGCCAAAAAGCCCGCACGTTACTATGCTTCAAAGGGTCGGCGCGCGAGCCGATTTTCGACCCTAAGGGGGGGGGGGTAAAAAATTTCACGCGCTCCGGGCGGAAACCCACCAACCCCCCCCCCCCCCCCCTGTTGTTAAAAAATGATCACTCCCTTATACGCGAGAATTTACCGTCATATAGACTGGAGGGGAGGTAGGTGTGTGTACCCATTATGAGCTGGTTGTGAACGTGGTTGTTATATAACTCATGTATACATGTAGTACGTGATGTGATAACTCATGTATACAATACCGTGAGCTGACATTTACCCATAGATAAGGGCATTAGCAGGGGGAAGGGGTGAGACGAGCTCTATTATTGCTATGTCACCTACATGAGAACATGGACATTTTCCCAATTGGACCACACAGACCTTTCAGGTAGGTGACGGGATATTTGCTAAATGTGGCGTTGATACACTCTCAAAAGCCGGTGCTCCATTGCCGCAAATTTGCTCCGACTTTACTGCGAGTTGCACGAGTGCGAGTAGTTACAGTTACACACAGAAAGTTCCAGTAGTGGATCTGCTGTTACGAGTGCCTGCGACACCCCTCCGCGAGAAACAAGCGATGTGTGACTGTACTCCCAGAAATCTAAACATTTTGAATGTTCCCCATATGACCAAGCCATTTTTTCATGGACCACATTTTAACAAAAGGTAGTTGTAAGTTTAGCACTACCATAGGCGAATGTAATCAGAGCGACACAACTATTTTGGCACCAACATCCATCCTGGAAATACCTCGCGTTACGCCTGTCCCGTGGGTGGATCGTCCCGGTCCCCGGGGAATAGACATGCCGGGGTGTGGGGGGCCGGGTGTTGGCACTCCCTACACCCTACAGCCTACAGAGTGGGGGGAGATAACCCTATAAGGGCCGCATAGTGATTTTCTGCCATATGCCCTTTGTCGTCATGATGCATGAATGCATACCTGGCGAGTACTCGCCAGGGGTGCATTCATGCATCATGCGGACTCTTAGGGAGTTTACCAGCGTTGTCGGGTCATTATGATGCTTCATGTTCAAATTCCGCCATGTCGATGCATCAGTGTAAACTCACTCTGGCACAGCGTAGGTGTATCGTACCAAGCGTTTGGGAGCGTATCAACTCCGTAGGGTCACACAGCATAATGCAAGAATGCATCATGAAGAGTCGAGATTACGACATGTGATGCATAAAGTCCAATGCTTCCCTCCCTAGAAGTAGAACTAGAAGGGATACCATGTTGTGGGTAGATCCTGCCGCTAGGTGGTAGCCCCCCGCCCCCCACCCCCCAGAGGATGCCACCAGGGGGCAGTGCCAACAGCTGACAGGCACAGATTGACGCGACCCCTGCACGTCCGGATCCTCTACTTCCTGTCTCTCCGCTGGGGAGAGAGGAGGGGGGGGTCTAGATTAGACTACGGTACATTTTGGCATAGAACAGTGGCTAGATCGCCAGTGCGGCTTATAGGATGAACTCAGAGTCGGGGTGAGGCTTATGCGTGAGTTTTTTTTCTACTATAGTGCAGTACTAAAATAACTATTTCCAGACCCCCTTTCAGACTTACCGTATTCGACGTAATAAGCGCACTGTGCGCTTAAAAAATTATTATGGACACTTTTTAGTAGTTAAGAGTTTAATCAGGGTCAAGAATTGAGATATTTTTGGTTATTTGTAGTATAAAAATCAGCCAAAAACAGGGGGTGTGCGCTTATTACGTCGAATACGGTATTTGACTCTTCAAGGTTAGAGGCAGCGACTTTCACGGGATATGCGCAAAAGTTTATGACCGCGTCACTTCCCCCGTATATTGGGGGGATTCCTACGCGGTACCCATCTGCACTTTTAATACAACAGCACCAAGCGCACAGGAACTATTTTAACCAGCAACCTTTAGTGCCAGCGATGACGCTCGAGAACAGAGGTCGAGGTGGGGCCAGCTTGGCCCGGGCCCGATATGACAGGATACACACGCACACCAGTGACCACTGACCAGGCCGTGTGGGGCTGGGTTTGGAGGCCGACCATACAAAGCTGACATGGTGCCCCCCTTGTGAGCAGTGTGAGCAGTGTGAGCAGTCAAAAAGCAGAAACCATGCTCCACGCACCCTCATGTGAGCCTTTCTGCAGGTCTGCTCACACATGTGTGCATATCCATGTGTATGTGTAATAATAATAGGGGGGGGGGGGGGTTGTAGCATTACCATAATCCCTGTGTATATGCAGCGGATTGTACGACAATCAGAGTCCGCTTTTATTTGATACCAAACGTGCCTACGTACATGAGGGTATTTATTGCTATTACCGGTACATGTATTCAATATTAAGAACGGTACTAAAATAGAATTTTCAGACCACTGTGTGACTTGTAGGATTTCTGAACCACACACCTGTCAAAGTTAGGGAGGGTTCATATGCGATGTACAAGTATGGGGTATGTATTAAAGGGCTGCTCCGCACGTGGCATCCTATCTAGGTGTCTACTGACACGCGTGGATATCCATGTACATGTATAGTGGGTGTATATATGTGGGAGGTGGGGGACTGTTATTATTGTGGCTATTACAGTGTTAGAGCTAGGCATGTAGCAGGATGCGGGTTGTACCCGACCACCACTGTATGATGTGATAAGTGGGAGGACGCACGGGGTGCGCTAGTCTGATTTAGCGTTAGGCCTCACAGAAACAAATGGGTGTTTCCAGTCTCTGTGAAAACTTTTTTGGCATGCAGGACATTCGGTCCTGCATGGTATAGTAATGATTTTCAAAATATTTATGCAAAATGCTTTTCTCTATAGAGACCTTAATAATGGTCCGATTTACAAGCCGTAAAAACTGACATGTAGCTGAAGATCCAGCCAGTCATTTGGACCGGCAGTGGGACCAGTCCAGCCGGTCCAGAAGCCTTTTAGCCGGCTATAGCCGGTGCCCGGCACGTTTTCACGGACACTGTTTCCGGTCGCCCATCCCTAGCTAGCAAAACTGGCCCCACCCTAATTTTCTTTTTCTTTTTTTGTAGAAAATTTTAACAATTTTTAATGTAGTTTCTACCAAAATCCGAAAAATATAAATGTGTGTCTGACTACTCTTTTCAGCATGTTTTCAGAAACACACCTTTATTACGCCTTATGGCAATCTTATATATTGAAGTTAGGCCATGGCATGTGCTGTGATCTGAGCCACTCTATT
This sequence comes from Harmothoe impar, assembly GCA_947462335.1. Taxonomy (NCBI): domain Eukaryota; kingdom Metazoa; phylum Annelida; class Polychaeta; order Phyllodocida; family Polynoidae; genus Harmothoe; species Harmothoe impar. The sequence continues at coordinate 72,787,888 of OX381706.1, forward strand.
ATATAATAGCAGCATGCACAGAATATTTAACGCGAGTATCGAGAAGAACGACATGCTCAGTGAAGATATGGGAAATTGTGGCGCGTTATTAGAAAATATCGGTGTGAACTATAAAGTGATAAAACTGTCAGAGCCTGTGATCCACCAGTAAAAAGCACCAACAAGGTACCATGGATGGGGTAGAGCTGCGGCAGGGAGACAGAAAGAAAGTCTGGAAAGTGAGTGGGCGGGATGATTTAAAAATGAAAAAAGGATAGTCCCGCCCCCCACGTATACATGTTACTTCTCAGTACCGTAAATTCTCGCGGATAAGCCTAACGCTGACTTTACTCAAGTATTAGCCACACAGACTGTCACACATTTACAGGTCCTATATTCAGAGAGGGTATGACGCCTGTGAGCTGCACCTCAACTTTTGGTCAGTCCTATGAGCTGTACTGGCGATTAGCGATCTGACTCGCGTAGCTTAGAAGGGGTGATCCATTTAGTATGTCACACCCGAGGGGGTGGGGGGGTCTAACTCTTGGTCCCCAATGATGGAGGTATGGGGAAAAGCGTGACAAAGGGGTGGGGGGGGGGGTCTTGAAAATGGCCAGAATTTGGGTGACATACTTTATGAATGACCCCGAACTAGGAGAGAATTTACGGTAGGGGCAGTTCACTTGAAGAGGACCCCCTGGACTTACAACTTAGATGGGTAAACCTGGGAGCAATGATGGTTGGGGGAGGGGGTCCTGCCTCACCTAACCTAGGGAATGATCATTTTTAACAACAGGGGGGGGGGGGCTGGTGGGTTAGGGGGGGGGCAAAAAAATTTGGACCCCTTGACCGGGGGGAGCAAAAAAATTTGGACCCCTCATGGGGGGGGGGGGGTCAGAATAATTTAACCTGTTTTGAGCCAAAAAGCCCGCGCGTTACTATGCTTCAAAGAGCCCGCGCGCGAGCCGATTTTCGGCCGTTGGGGGGGGGGTGAAAAAAAATTTGCACGCTTCGCGCAGAAACCAACCACCCCCCCCCTGTTGTTAAAATATGATCACTCCCTTAGGATCGGCGGGGGTGGGGGGGGGGGGGGGGGGGGTTACCTGGTGAGGGTAGTGGAGGTAGGACACGGAGTACAAGGGGTGCCAGTTGGTGCATGCGCAGAAGGACACATGGTAGCCACATGGTAACGACATCAATATCTCCCCTTCCTTCCTCTTGTCTCGGACCAGGGAACTCTGTGGTGAAAAGAAATGGTTAGGGCAGTTCAGGGAATCTTGTGAAATCTTGCTGCGAGTCAGGTAAAGTGAGGGAAAATGAAAAAATGAATCAAATTAAGATAAATATAACAAAATCTACTTGTATTGTGGAGGTCAAATTCTTGAAGACTAATGAAGAATGTCCAGCGCTATATAGCAGCGTATAGAAAATATGGTCATGGCAATGGTTATTTTTGGTCAAGGAATTTCCGTCTGAAATCGTTTATGATATTAAAGTGCACTTTGTATTCAAACTTCCAAGGGCTTGTTTCCTTTGAAAAGGCAACCGAAAACCAGAAACCCTATACTAAGAGGACCGGCTACACCCCTAGCAGGTAACTCGCCAGGGCTGCACTCGTGCACAGAGGCGTAGGAAGCAAATCTTCATTGGGGGGGCCCAGGGGGGCCCACTCCAACCAACTTTATATATCGTTTTTTACACATGATGTATCATATGCACGCTTATATTAGATTGTATGGGGAAGTAGTATTTGAGCCCCCTTTAGTTATAATTTGGGTGCCCAGCCCCTTCTGCACCCACATTTCCCTATCAGGGGTGGGCAGCTGTCGCCATGTCGCCAAAAAGTGGCGACACTGGCCTTGGAATTGGCGACAATACCCCCCTAAGCCCAAGCTTTTCAAAACTGAAAGAATTTTGTAAATCGTCCAACTAGAACCAAAGTTATGATACATTTTCAAATTGCACTAAAATACATACCGGTAATACAATACATGTCTTGGCTACAACCAGTCCTGTATTGGTTCCAGGGTTTTCAGATATGCCCACCCCTGCTATATGGGAAAGGTCAGAATTGGAAATTATGTGTACCATATGACATGTCTTGACAAATTTTGGGGGGGCCTAAACATGTTTAGGCCCCCCCTCCTCAGTGATTGGGGGGGCCCGGGCCCGGGCCCCCCCTTTTCCTACGCCACTGGTGCATCATGCTCTGGCTAGTGACAGGACGTACTCCACTTTGTAAATCTAAAGTTCATGCACCATGGCGACCGTATGGGGTTGACACACTCCCGGAAGGGTCGGCATGATGCATGAATGCAACCGTACATTCAGGCATCATGACGACTAAGGACATAGCATATTACACGTCTAAAGCATTATGCCGTCCTTAAAGGGTTATACTCCAAAAGTCTTGTTTCAAATAAAAGGGAAATACCATGAAATATGAGGTACTATAAATGTCGTCTGCTTGTTCCAGGAACGACTTTGCCCCACTGGTGGGGGAGGAGTACCTGAAGTTGTTATATGAATTCCGTAAAACCTCGCTTTTAGGTCGATTTTTATTTTAAATTTTGTTTTGCTATGGGTCGATTATTTCCCTCAAAAGTCCAATTCGACTTATAAGTGAGGTTTTGAAAAAATATAAACGCTTTTATAGGGGCCTAAAAATATTAACTCTAAATAATGGGCTTCTCCTCACGTAGGTTCATCACCATATGAGTTTAAAACCATTAAATTCAAGATATATTGAATGGTAATCCATGGTACAGAGTACCGCAGTGACGTCCACGGCGTCACGGGCGTCATAACGCCGTTTCAATGAGCAAATTAGGCCTAAAACTTGCTGAGAAATCGAAACAAACATGTTTGAACCCCGCCAAATACATGTACTACATCCGGGGAGGTGTCCCCGAGGTGTAGGAGAAGCTGGGCTATGATTGGCTGATAAATAAACCCTGGAGGAGGGGATTTCCAAGGGCTGGCGTCAGAGTGGACTTGAGTGGGCTATGGGCCTGAGCCCTGGGAGTGGGTCTGCGTGGGCTATGACCATGAAAGGGTTAAATACACTTTTTTTTTAGGGGCTTCTTTTCCTCTATAAACCTGCTTATTTCTCTATAAGTAGGGGGTCGTCGTAATAAGGGCAGAATATCATAAATACTACTCAATTTGGCCAGTCAAAGGATGCTTTAGGGGGGTTTGGGGTGGGGTCTAGCCCCCCAAAAAATTCTCAAACTCCAACTCGACCTAAAACTGAGGTTTTCAAAAAGTTCAATGTATTTTGCTATAGGTCGATTTTTTTCCTCAAAATTGCAATTCGACCTATAAGTGGGGTCGACTTATATTAAAGCGAGGTTTTACGGTAGCTAATATGAATGAGATCTGCTTGTTTTTAGTTGTTATATAAATGTCGTCTGCTTGTTCCAGGAACGACTTTGCCCAGCTGGTGGGGGAGGAGTACCTGAAGTTCTTTGACTTCACGTCTGACACGCTGGAGCAGGCGCTACGCAAGTTCCTCAAACACCTGACCTTAGCGGGAGAGACCCAGGAGAGGGAGCGGGTACTCGCTCACTTCTCCAAACGCTTTATGGAATGTAACCCGGTATCTTTCAAATCAGAAGGTAAGCAAATGTTTGTAGATTCAGCAAGACCCTTTTAAATAACAAAATCAAATTTTTTTAAATTGTAAAATACCTGCTATTGAATATGCATTGTTGAATAATTGCTTTGATACGTTGTACTAAAAGTACTCTACTAGAACTTATCTCGAGCAGAATAAATTAAAAGAAATACTAGTACCGTATTCGACGTAATAAAGCGCCCTCTCCCTAATAAGCGCCCCCCTCTTTTTGGGGCATTTTTAGACTAGAACAAGGGCTCAAATTTCACGATTTTCAAGACAGTTAAACGTACTAAAACGCAATCAATTTCATAATCGCCCAGGGCGCTTGATGCGTCGAATATCATGGTATATGGAGCTAGATCCTAATAAATGACAATTATTGAAATTAAATTTTAAATCATTTTGCCCCATGTGAAGTAGGGTTTTCTGGTGTCCCCTGCCAGATGTAAATATTTGATATGTGCATTTCTGGATGTTTTTAAAGTATTATACAACACAAAATGTAGATTATAAGATAATTGCTTTCTCAACCACACTGGCGAGTTAAGCCCCGGCCACACTAGCGTTTTTTCAACCAACTCCGTCCAACTCGACCAGACAGTCGGGGCAAAATTACCTGGCCGGTCTGATAGAGTTGTGCATGCCAAACTCTTCCGACTGTCGGGTCGGGTTGGGTCGGATCTAGGTCGGACCACGTCGGGTCGGCTGAAATCACCTATGTGTGGCCGGGGCTTTACTGGCCGAGGCTACATTCACAGCATAATGGACCAATGTAGTGCCAACGATTTATTTGCTCTAGATTGTGTTAAGTGACCTGACATTCAGTGGTGAAGGACTTTGAAATTAAAAGCAGTTTTTTCCATGAGAAGTTGTGACATTGTTTACTTATGATTGTTGCAGATGCATGTCACACGTTGACATGCGCGTTAATGCTGCTGAACACGGACCTCCACGGACAGGTGAGTTGTTGGATATTTTCTAAAAATATTTACACATACCAGTAAATCAGGTCGCTATCCAGCGATGCACCGCGCCCCAAGCTGGCCCAATCATAAATTCTACCTTGGACTTGGAGTTGGAGATTGAAAATATTATGCCACTCCGGCCCTATTTGCGATATGCTAAGGCATTCCCGACATGCAGTATAGTAGGTCAGACGAACGCTGTCTCCACGATTTTCCCGCGCCAATATCTTTAGGAAATAAAGTGAAATATCCGTTCAAAATATTTCAACAAAATGCACCATTTGACTCCAAGATTTAAAGAAAAAACTGATTCATGTATCATGCCGATCCTTCGGGAGTCTCATTTATTCCGTAGGTTCGGCATGATGCGTTGAACTGGTTTGTGTGAGCTGATATAGTGAAAACGAATAGAGAAAATAGGATCATAGAATACATAATTATTGGAAAAACTAAATATTACAATACTAATCTATACAATAGCTACGTAAATACCGGAGTAGTGCATTACACCAGCATTTTCTGTCTTTCCTTTAATATCATGGTAAAATTCTGACGTCATCGATTCCCTTTTACCCACAGAATATCGGGAGGAAAATGACGTTAAACGAATTCATCGACAATCTCTCTGAACTAAACGACGGCAACAACTTCCCAATAGAGACGTTAAAACAACTCTACACGGCCATCAAAACCGAGCCCCTCGAATGCGAAATGTAAGTTGGAGAGGCCTTCTGCCATTGTTAGTAATCTGCATCTTGTACCTGGGAAGCATGTCGCCATGCGTGCAGACAGTTCTAGACCAAGGGAAGAAAATGTTGTGTTCAGGTAAAATAGCCCAAAAAAATTGCTACCGGGTAGCTCAATTTGAATTGGGATGATTTGGTAGAGTTAGTGCATTTTACAATTGATTTACCATTTGGCCAAAAAAACAACCAAAAAACCACTCTAGGATAGTGACGAGAAATGGGTGATGATGTTTCCTGAACACAACTTTTTATTTGGCCCCTTACACATAAGTCTGCTTCCACAACGGTGTGCTAATACAAGGGGAACGACATTACGAGCCGCATACTGCTTTAAGTGCTATGCTATTTATCGTCATGATGCGTGAATGCAGCCCTGCACCTTGCCAGGGCTGCAGTCATGCCGGCATAGTAAACGACTGCAGCGCTGGCGAGTTACTCGCCGGGCTGCAGTCATGCCGGCATAACCGATGACTGCAGCGCTGGCGAGTTACTCGCCGGGGCTGCAGTTACACCGGCATGATCAATTAATGCAGCGCTGGCGAGTAACTCGCCAGGGCTGAATCACGGGCATAGCTCATTAAAGCAGTATTTGGCCCTTAAAGGGTTACGTACCACCGCTGCCCCACAACTCCCGACCTATATGTGTCTGCCTGGTTGTTTCTGTTCTGTTGTCTTTTATCTGTGAAAATGTATTTGTACAAAGAATGTATTTAGTGAGAGAGGATTTACAGTATTTCAAGAATCCTCGGTAATACGTAGAAATGTGATACAAGCACAGTCCATATTAGGCGCATGTATTAAACCTCCCACTAAAATAGAAACATTTAATGTAGAATTGAAATGAAACAAGAAGTCCTAGAACATCCTTAACCAGAAAATATTAGTCAACATATTTTAGTAAAATTCCCATTGTATCTTTCTTAACATTTATGCATTTAACACAAATTTCTCAGAAACTAAAGCTTTGCTTTGCATCTGAAGACCCCAATGACTTAAACTTTTTGGCTGATCTTCTACAACTGTATGCATTTATTTGAGCAAAAAGCCACATGCGCGTGTCAAGATCTTTCCACTCAGTGCTTTCGACTTTTTTGCATATAAGCTGTGCTTCAGTTCTAAGTTGAATGAGATTTAACATTGCTTTATGACAGGCGTTCTACTTTGATGATAAATTTATAGAAGAATGAAAAGCACTGCAATTTTTGTTCATTATTTTGAGTTATGACTTTGTATGCATTGACATTTTTGTGTCTCTGTCTTGTCTATCGCTGCCCTTTGTATTTCATATTTTATAGCCATTAGACCTTTAAAAAACTTAAATTCCCAGCCCCCTATTAAAGCAATTCTGCCATTTCAACATCATGTTTTCCCCTGCCCTCTACCTTCATTCACCTACATGCTTCACAACAATACTCTCACACACATACGACACTTTCTCCCGCTCCGTTACTCTCTGCTTATGACACTTTCTCCTACTCTCTGCTTACGACACTTTCTCCTACTCTCTGCTTACGACACTTTCTCCTACTCTCTGCTTACGACACTTTCTCCCGCTCAGCTACTCTCTGCTTACGACACTTTCTCCTGCTCCGCTACTCTCTACTTACGACACTTTCTCCACTACTCTCTGCTTACGACACTTTCTCCACTACTCTCTGCTTACGACACTTTCTCCTATTCCACTACTCTCTGCTTACGACACTTTCTCCTGCTCCGCTACTCTCTGCTTACGACACTTTCTCCGCTACTCTCTACTTACGACACTTTCTCCTGCTCCGCTACTCTCTGCTTACGACACTTTCTCCGCTACTCTCTACTTACGACACTTTCTCCGCTACTCTCTGCTTACGACACTTTCTCCGCTACTCTCTGCTTACGACACTTTCTCCACTACTCTCTGCTTACGACACTTTCTCCTACTCTCTGCTTACGACACTTTCTCCCGCTCCGCTGCTCTCAACTTACGATACTTTCTCTCGCTCAGCTACTCTCTGCTTACGACACTTTCTCCCGCTCCGCTACTCTCTGCTTACGACACTTTCTCCTGCTCCGCTACTCTCTACTTACGACACTTTCTCCACTACTCTCTGCTTACGACACTTTCTCCTACTCTCTGCTTACGACACTTTCTCCCGCTCAGCTACTCTCTGCTTACGACACTTTCTCCTGCTCCGCTACTCTCTACTTACGACACTTTCTCCACTACTCTCTGCTTACGACACTTTCTCCGCTACTCTCTGCTTACGACACTTTCTCCGCTACTCTCTACTTACGACACTTTCTCCACTACTCTCTGCTTACGACACTTTCTCCGCTACTCTCTGCTTACGACACTTTCTCCACTACTCTCTGCTTACGACACTTTCTCCACTACTCTCTGCTTACGACACTTTCTCCTACTCTCTGCTTACGACACTTTCTCCCGCTCCGCTGCTCTCAACTTACGACACTTTCTCTCGCTCAGCTACTCTCTGCTTACGACACTTTCTCCCGCTCCGCTACTCTCTGCTTACGACACTTTCTCCTGCTCCGCTACTCTCTACTTAGGACACTTTCTCCACTACTCTCTGCTTACGACACTTTCTCCCGCTCTGCTACTCTCTGCTTCGGTAGACTATGGTTGTACTAGAAGGAGCAGACTGAATGTGTGGCCAGACGCTTACACTCACTCTGGCTCTGAACCACCTCCCCCTCCCCTGTAATGGTACGCCCCGGTGCCCCTGCCCTATAATGGTACGCCCCGGTATAGACTAAGTGGCCTTCTCCGGTTGTTGTAGAGATGTCGAGGTAGAACAAAGCGTGCTGCAAGCTATCACAGAGTCAGCCAGGTAACAAAGATGGCCGCCCTCTTGCTGCCGCTACTAACCGCATCCAGCATGACGCTTAATGGTCGCTATCATTAACAGGCGCATGTCACTCCTATACCTGCAGTGTCTACTAATAGTACTAATACAAACCCGGGGAACACTGTCCTACAGGTTATAGTCCCATAACCACGGTTATATTCCCGTAACCATGGCTACCCAACAGGTTATAGTCCCATAACCATGGTTACATTCCCGTAACCATGGTTACAGTCCAGTTACCATGGTTATAGTCTCATAAACTTGGTTATAGTCCCATAAAAATTGATTGCCGTACTGTAACCATGGTTACAGTCCGTAACCATGGTTACAGTCCATTACCATGGTAATAGTCCGGTAACCATAGTTACTCTGTTACCAGGGTAACAGTCCAGGGTAACGGACTGTAACCATGGTAATAGTCCGGTAACCATGGTTACAGGCCGTAACCATGGCTACAGTCACACGGCCATGAACTAACCCTAACCCATTAGATACCACATGCAGAGCCCATATACAGCCTCGGTTTTATGATAAGAAGGTAGAAAGGTTAGAAAGGCTAATTTCTTTGATTTACCATTAAGTTTAGTTGTTTTCTGTAGATATTATGTTTGTCCAAGGCATTGTGTTTTAGGAATAAATTAAAACACGCAAACATAATCAATTACACGCTGGAAATGTAAAGTGCTTCATACCAGATTTCATTGAAATATCATGATTGATTTCGACACTTTATGTTAGATATTCGGCAGGACCAATTTAATTTCTTTACAATGGGACTGGTGTTGATTGAATTTGTTTTCCATCTCAGAGATTGCTTTTATATGATCTTGCTCGTGCCTAAAAAATTTTGTTTTTACTACAGAAAATCTTCTGTAAATTCAACACCATACAGTTTCTGTCTTAACATGTATGTCACTGTATGATTTACAGGCATGGCCTTAACCCTTTAAGGGCCACATAGTGCTTTAATTCATTAGGTCCTTTATCGCCATGAGTATTGTAAAACCCCACCTTTAAGACAACCCCCCACTAAAATCCCTAAAAGCTGGGGTTTTACGGTAATTCGCGAGGGCTGCGTTCAAGCATCATGTCAACCGTGCGGGGCTTATATACTCCCATCGTCTCGGCTTGATGCATTTACGCAGGCCTGGCGAATCACATGGCGACAAAGGGTACAGTGAATTAAAGCATAATGCGGCCCTGAGATGGTTAGGGAGTGCTAATTTTTTATCAACAAGGGGGGGGTTGGTGGATTTGGGGGGGGGGGTAAAAAATTTGGACCCC
>OX381706.1:72797526-73122911 GCA_947462335.1 Harmothoe impar
AAAAACCTCTTTTTTTTGTCCTAACTCATTTCAGTTTATACGAGGGTGGAGGGGTAACAGGTACGATGTGGTTGACCTCCTTCCTGGGGGATACATGGCGCTAAATGTCTCTTTAGATTACTTAAAAATAAATCCAGCAATAAACGTCTCTTTAGGTTACCTAAAAATAGACCCCCACTGGACTAAAGAGACCAGCTTGAGGATGCATCATGACTGGCTCTTTGAGGGTGCATCAGGATAACAAAGTGGTGCATTAGGGCACTATGTGGCCCTTAGGGGTATTTATTAATTAATAACGGGAGGGTAGTGAAATCCCCCCCCCCCCCGTTTAGAGCACACGGAATATTAAATTGCTACGTCACTCTCCCAGGAGGGGTCGACATTTTTTTACGACCACCCCACCCCCCCCCCCCCCCCCAAAAAAAAAGAAACAAAACATGCACCATCCCCTTGTGATTGATAATGGCCCCTCCCTTACAGGGTTAATAGATCCCCACATGGCAGCGTCTCACGTGCAGGGCAGGGTCTGCTGGCAGTGTGCTCTGCCCCAGATCCCAAGTCACCCCGCCCTCACTGCCAGCCTGCCTCGGCCAGCGTCTATCATACCAGTCGGACAGCCTGGGAGCATGCTAGCATCCTATTCCAATACACATATTTCAGTTACCTCTCTCAAGTATAGGTGGTAATTACACAGTAGCCCCCACCTACTTTAATTACAACTTTGATCAAGATAATAATCTGTGTGTAGTTGGATGTGTATTGACTAATACACATCAATTTGCACCACCAATTTGGCACAAATGCAAATGGGTAGCAAGTGAAGACAATGTCTGCTCCCAGACCATACACAGCAGAGGGAACGGAGCAGTGTTGGGATGGGAGTCCGAGCCTGCTGCCAGCCCCACTTACAGCATGCGGCCAACACACCATTCATCACTCCCCCCGAGTCAGCACGAGCAGATCCCAGCACGCACTGAGTAGTATAGGAGCAGGTCTGGGGGTGAGCCTATTCTGTCCTGAGACGATAGATGGTGCCATCCGATTCAGCATTTACCTCTCTGTACGGATACGGTCATCGTTATTCACATGTACCGGTATGTTAATTCATGCAGCTGAATTTTAGTCGAGTCAAGGACTCTGCCGGGACAGTTGATGCCTGACAGGCCCTCGGCTGGAGATTGGACCTCACAGACTCAGTGACAGAGAGGCATTTTTTGAGTGTATAATGTATTTTATTTCACCAAGTGATATTCCAAAATACAGTATACAATTCTAATGACTCCCTCTGGTGCAGAATGGTCCTCCTCCATACAGACACACACACAGAAGCCTTCTGATGACTACCTCTGGTGCAGAATGGTGTTAGCCTAGTTCTGGGGAAATCTGGGTGTGGAACTGGGCATGTGTGTGTGTGGGTGGTGGTGGGTGCACTGAAGTCCCTAACTTTACAGACCCATGGGGCAAGACAGGGTGCATAATAAAGTTGTATTTACGTTAGATTAAGTAGAATGTTAATACCGTTGTCTGTTTTTCATGCATCTCATATTTGATAATTAAAAAAAGGAGATTTACAAGACAAGTAGAATGCAGGTATTTGAGGTTGTATATAATAAGTATGTATTTATCTTGCCAGTAACTCCTCAGAAATTTTCAAAAATGTAATCTCCAACCATTCTGATAAAAGAATGTTTCTTGCGCTAGTGGTCTTTATTATAGTACACCAGTACACAGAGATATACCTCTGTGATATCTGGGTGGGGGGGGGGGGGGGTAGGCTGCCTGCTGGGTCTCTATTTAGCTGATCTCCATCTCCACCCTGAGTGTAGCAGCTAGCACGGGGGTGGCCTGGGAGTGTGTGTGTGTGGGGGGGGGGGGGGGGGGGGTATCAGGAGGGAGCGTGGCATTGGGATTGACAGCCTCAGCCATCGTCTATCCTATGTGGATAGCCTGGGAGCAGGCTGCCATCTCAAGCCAATACACATATTTTAATTACCTCTTTCAAGTAAAGGTGTTAATCATACACCAACCCCCAGTTACCCCTCTGATCTAGATAATAATCTGTCTGTTGTTGGGTGTGTATTCCCCAATACACTTTTGTGCCACCAAACTGCCCCAAAAGTCAAGAGAAGGTTCGCCCTCGGCCCATAGTATAACATTGGGCAGGGTGGCCGAGACTGGCATGGGGGTGGCCTGGGTGTGGGGGTGTGTGCGTGGGGGGGGGGGGTGTATCAGGGAGGGGGCGTGGCATGGAGGGATCAGCAGAAGGAGGTCATGATAGATACCTGGGGGTGGATAAGGCTGTTTGGTCGGGTTGTCAGGTTACTGTAGACTGGCCTGGGTCACTCAGTACTGCACCACCACTATGTAGTCCCCCCAACTAGCGTTTAAACCTCGCGTATAGACCCCCCCCCCCCCCCCCCCCCCCCCCCACCATCTAGACATATGGGGGAGTATCTATTGCCCTCCCTCCTACCAAATTTCAGAAATGCTAATCAATTATATTCATTCCTCTATAGTTATATAGAGAAACAACCACAAACTGACCTTAAAATGCATCAAATCATGTCAAGACTTTCAAAATTTTCCTTGGCTTGGGGGACATGCCCCTAGACCCCCTATGAATTTTTTTTAGCATATCACTTGTGATACTCAGAATCGCACCCCCTTCTGAACTTTGTTCGGTTCAGCCTTGGGCCCCCCTCCTATAGTCAAGTTGCTTCTGACACCCTTGTGACTTATTGCTAAAAAGAGGGGTCAAAATCGTTGAGCCCCCTAGGGCCCCTACCCCCTACCCCCCTACACCCTGCCCCCTGCCCCCACACATAAATAACGACCACTCGCTGTGTTTGGTGCAGGGACGTTTGGAGGGGGGGGGGTGGTTGTACACAGAGCGGCGGGTATCATGATAACAGGTGATAAGGATGTTTAGTGTGGTTGTGAGGTAAACACCAGGAGGCTGGCTACAGCAGCACCCTGAGGCCGCCTCTGGTCTGGGGATCCCGGGGGGGGCCACTCTCGTATTTATGGATACCATGTGCCGCAAGTGCGTACATCACCCTGAATAAGGACCCCTCTTACCGGGACAAAAATCCACCAAAACACCCCCCTTTTGGCGGGATTATCCCCTAAAATGTGAAAAAAAACAGCCCCCTTTTAATGGGACACCACCCTGAATTGGCTAAAACCGACCCTCTTTTTACAGGATACTCTAAAATGGCCAAAATTGAAACCCTCTTAGCGGGATACCCACATAAATTGGGCAAAATTGGACCCCTTTTGGCGGGATACAGCCCTAAATTTGGGCAAAATTCCAGGGAAAATATACCCCTTTTAACAGGAATTTTTGGACTTTTTGCTTGGATATTCTTGGCCTAAAAACATACCCATTCTGCCCTAAAATGCCCCAAAAAGGACCCCTAATGGCCCAAAAGGCACCCCTTTCCCGGGATTTTGTGAACGCACATGGTTACTATAGATCACATAGGGAGTGCCCCCCCCCCCGGGTGGGGATCACATCTCTGCCATCTCTCCATAACCCCCCCCCTACCCCCACACAGTATAAGCATACAGGTGTACATGTACATGTATATATACAGGTGTAGCAGAGCTATAGTGTATGGGAAGGGGTCAACAGTCAAGGGAATAACAAGACACAGTTTTTGTATAAATACATGTCAGCTCTGTTGGCAAGGACACCAACACTATTTACCATCCTAGGCTTCACATGTAGAATTCCAATCACGTCCAAACATGTAAAACCAAGCCCCCCGTGCAGAGGCTACCACTACGACATAGACCCAGGGTGACGTAGAATTAGACAAACAGCAGGGTGTGTTTTGATCTCTCCTTTTTATGAATGGTCACATGCTTGTTGTTTTGGTTGAAGGATCTAACCCTTTGATGATGGCATAGTGCTTTAATGTGCTACTGCTAGCCCCTTTGTCCTCATGAATTATCAGGGATGTGATTCCTCCTACAGTTGTAGGATTTTCTACACTTTTGAGCAAAAAAGTCCACCCTCGTGGTTTGACCAGATCCACTGAGATATTTTTTTCAGGGGGTGGCGGGTGGGGGGGGGGGGGGTCTGTTACTCAAATTGTCACAGGGTGAGCAGAATATGTGACAGAATGCAACATTTGGCTTTTAGCGACGAGTGGAAAGCAACATTTCACTCGAGGGCTACATTTAGTGTTTTTAGATACCTTATATTGAGACCTAAAAATTCTCCTACAGTTTTACAATTTTCAAATCACATCACTGGTGATGCATGAATGCATCACCGGTGAGTCTACTCACTACTGTTATGCTGAGGTGATGCACTCTTGAAGGGTCGTCATGATGCATCAAGGCAGTGCCTGAAAGTTACAAAATGCACTCCCCAGCGCTGCATCGATGCATTATGACGACACCCCGGACGACACATGTTTCCGAAAATGTTTTGGTTGGACAACCTACCGTATTCGACGTAATAAGCGCACAGTGCGCTTAAGAAATTATTATGGACACCTTTTAGTACTTAAGAGTTTAATTGGGGTCAAAAATTGAAATATTTTTGGTTATTTCTAGTATAAGAATCGGCCAAAAACAGGGGGTGTGCGCTTATTAGGGGGTGTGCGCTTATTACGTCGAATACGGTAACCCTTTAATAACGGCATGGTGCTTTAATGTGCTATCCCCTTTTTCGTCATGATGCATGAATGCAGTGCCGGCGAGTCTGCTCACCAGGGCTGCAATCATGCATCATGCCGACCGTATGGATATGATGCACCAATGCAGTGCCCGTGAGTTACTCGCCGGTGCACCATTGATGCGTCATAATTACAAATATTGCCGAAAGGGATATAAACAGAAATGAACACAAAGCCTGGACGTGTTTGTATCATCAGTTGCCAAGACTTTGCCCCCACTTTGTCAAAAACCTTGTGTGAAAAAGGACCAGAACTGGTGTGGCCCCGGTGGTTGGATTCCAGCCTCCGCACTCCCATGTCCATCCTGACACCATCCGTTTTACAGAAAACGTGGAAAAGGGGTGTTTTTAACTGACTCAGCACTGACAAGAATTTGACAAGAATGCCGCAGAAAGGGGGTGTGTTTGACTCTGATTCAGTAGAAAGGGGACGTATTTGACACTGACTCCACAGGGAAGACCAAGGGCGGTATATTCGACACGCACTGCATCCACGGACAGGGGGTCTTGATATCAGGAGACAGACAGAACAGCCTTAATTACATTTCTTATAAAAAATGGGTGTGCCTTTCAAAAGTGTGAGCGTTTTACCAAAAAAAAGGGGTACTTTTTGTGTTCCTAAAATCCACAATTTTCTTTCACAGTATCTTTTTCACACTTGGACACTGGGTGTATTTAGAAACCCATAAGAGAGTGATATTTTTGGATGTTGGACCCCCCCTTAGCAGTCAAAAACATTTGACCTGTTTTGAGCAAAAGATCCAGTGCATTACTATGCTTCAAAGGTTTTCAACCCGTTTTCAACCCGTTTTCAACCCGTAAGGGGGGGGGGTTACAAATTTCGACCCCTTGATCGAGGGGAGGGGTGCAAAACATTTTGCGCGAGCGAGGATGGTGTGTGTATGTGTGGGAGTGCGGGGCCCGGTGGTTGGTCCCATAACGAGGGTGGTGTCCGTATGTTGGGGAGTGCGAGGCCCGGTGGTCGATCCCATAACGAGGGTGGTGTCCGTATGTTGGGGAGTGCTGGGCCTGGTGGTTGGTCCCATAACGAGGATGGTGTCCGTATGTTGGGGAGTGCGGGGCCTGGTGGTTGGTCCCATAACGAGGATGGTGTCCGTATGTTGGGGAGTGCGGGGCCTGGTGGTTGGTCCCATAACGAGGATGGTGTCCGTATGTTGGGGAGTGCGGGGCCTGGTGGTTGGTCCCATAACGAGGATGGTGTCCGTATGTTGGGGAGTGCGGGGCCCGGTGGTTGGCCACATAACGAGGATGGTGTCCGTATGTTGGGGAGTGCGGGGCCCGGTGGTTGGCCACATAACGAGGATGGTGTCTGTATGTTGGGGAGTGCGGGGCCCGGTGGTTGGCCCCATAACGAGGATGGTGTCTGTATGTTTGGGAGTGCGGGGCCCGGTGGTTGGTCCCATAACGAGGATGGTGTCCGTATGTTGGGGAGTGCGGGGCCCGGTGGTTGGCCACATAACGAGGATGGTGTCTGTATGTTGGGGAGTGCGGGGCCCGGTGGTTGGTCCCATAACGAGGATGGTGTCCGTATGTTGGGGAGTGCGGGGCCGGTGGTTGGTCCCATAACGAGGATGGTGTCCGTATGTTTGGGAGTGCGGGGCCCGGTGGTCGGTCCCATAACGAGGGTGGTGTCCGTATGTTGGGGAGTGCGGGCCCGGTGGTCGGTCCCATAACGAGGGTGGTGTCCGTATGTTGGGGAGTGCGGGCCCGGTGGTTGGCCCCATAACGAGGATGGTGTCCGTATGTTGGGGAGTGCGGGGCCCGGTGGTTGGCCTGGACGGGGTTTGTTTTCACTGAGCAGGTGTTGGCTGGTGGCTGGAGAAGTAGGTCACGTGGTTTTGAGTGAGTCATAAACCTGCCAAGTATTGAAGTATGCAGCGTAAAAAGGGACCTGCCTCCGGGCCTCCACTAGTACAAGCAGGCTATACCTTGTCTGGGAGGACCTAGCAAGGCCACACTGATATTTCTAGGCTCCCTATACACCCAACCTCTCAGTCACTAGTGCCTAGCCTAGTTAGTCATTTTTTGGCTCCCTATATGACCAACCTAGATTAGTTATTATTGTCAGGTTGGTCAGTACTGACCAACCCACCTTATGTTTTTTATTTCCAGGGGGAGCCACTGAGTGGTCATGACAGGTGGCCCCAACTAGTGGTATACAAATATAACACACCAATGATGAACCTAGGTTAGCCACTACTGACTGACCCCTCAGTCATTTTTGAATATAACTTTGCCATTATGACTATCACTCATATGACCAACCTAGGATAGTCTGTACTGACTAACCCTTTCAATATATGGATTTTCAGTGCAGTGTTGCCGAAATGACATCGGTACATCGCCTTTTGCCGACGTAGAATCGTGATGGCTGATGTGAGGACATCAGACATCGGCCACAATGGCCGGCCATGACCTCAGCTTTCCAACAGTGAAAGAATTTCCAGATATTCATATTAGAAGCAAAGTTATAGTCATGTAAACATTATTCAATGAATATACATTTTGGCAGTTCTCTAGAAAACATCCTAATTCATCAATAGAAATTAGCATGAGATTGCCGATAATACATCAGTGTATACACGGTAAGTTTATGTGGCCTGTGTAGAAGGAAAATGGCCTGTGTAAAATCTTGCAACACAGCCCACATTGTGTGCATAAAACATAGGCCACATTGTGTGCATAAAACACTGTGAGGCCGACAAAGGGCCTGGGTAATGGGTTCTTTGTGGGAGTCTTATAGCTGTGGTCAGTGGTCACAGTGATATTTTAGATAAACCAGACTTCACACCCTATAGACCCATCCTCCAGTGTATTTAATTGAAACGTTAATGAATCCCTCCCTCCTGTCCCAAAGTTTTATAAGTCTATAATGGTACCACTAAGGGGATGAGGCTGGCCTCCTCCTGTAGGTGTTTAAATTAACACTAATAAAGGTACTAATGCCCTCACAGTCAGGGGGCTTGCCAGGTCCCCCCAGACAAGGTATACATACCGTAGTGACGGGAATAAGGGCCCTGCCTCCAGGCTGCAACCTGCGATGTAGAACCAAGCTACCGTAAAACCTTGCGTATAAGCCGCGGCTAGTACGGAATCAGATCAGCAGTGCAGCTTATAGAATTGGCCCATGGTTGGGGTGCGGCTTATACGCGAGTTGTCACTAATGGTACAGTGCAGTACTGAAGGCGGCACATTCAGTGCGGCTTATACTAGACCTTAATCGACCTCAAATCGGGGGTGCGGCTGATACACCAGTTAGGCTTGTATGCGAGGTATTACGGTACATACCGTAGTGAAGGGAATAAGGGACCTGGCCCAGGTCGTTACCGTACTATCTTACCCTGAATTGGGGCTCAAACTGGGGCCTTTGAGACCCCTAAACCAAGCCTTTTCTGACATCAAAACTCTTCCCGATGACCAAACCCTGGCATCTATAACTGGCCCATTCTAACATCCAACCTGCAAGATGCTACCTGACCCCTTCTCATCATGAAGCTGGCCCAATAGTCCAGGTGTAATAGCTCTAGAGTCTAGGGGTAACATGGGACTTTAGACTAATGAGCTCCTATGAGGTTTATTACTCAGGAATAATGAGTACCGTAAAACCCCACCTTTAAGACGACCCGACCTTTAAGACGACCCCCCAATTTGAGAAAAAATCTGTCTTGTACAAAAAACCTTTTAAAACGGTTCTCACTATAATCCAATGTATAAAAACCCCACCTTTAAGACGACCGCCCCATCTTGGAAAAGAATCCGTGATGTAGGAAAAATAAATCCCAATTAAAATCCGTCTTAAAGGCGGGGTTTTACGGTACTCAAATGCCAGGAGCCCATGGCGCTTATTTATAATAAGGTAGGTCGGATCATAGAGATAGAGAGAAGTTCTCTCTATCTCAGTCAGCCTTCACTTCCTCGAATTTGGAAAATGCAAGGTAAAATGTCTGAGGAGGCAAATTATCCAAGAAAATGAATCCAAATATAATGGAACATGTAAGGCCAGTTTCCGTCTGAGGAAGTGAGGGACTCGAGGTAGTTAACCCTTTAAGGACGGATGTCGCTTAAAGATGACATTTGTCGTCATGATGCACCAACCCAGCCCCAGTGAGTAACTCACCTCTGCTGCATTGGTGCATCATGCCGACCCTTCGGGAGTGTCTCAACTCTGTAGGGTCGGCATGGTGCTTGAATGCAGCACTGGCAAGTTACTCACCAGGGCTGCATTCATGCATCATGACGACCAATTGCATGATGCATTAAGGTATAATGCCGCCCTTAAAAGTTTAATGTTCGAGGAAGTGAGGGTCGACTGTATATGCAAATTCAGTGTTTTTTCGAGGTTGAGAATCAGTGCATAATATTATTTGCTATTGCCTGTAGTACATTGGGCAGTGAGTACATAGTGGTGCCGTACTAGGGGTGTAAGTGGTACTAGGCGGTTCGTGTACACTAGTACTCTGTCTGACCACACACTCACACTATCGTCTAGGCACCACAGTAACCCTCTGAGGGTGGCATGATGCCTTAATGCATCATCCACTTGGTCGTCATGATGCATGATGCAGCCCTGGTGAGTAGCACGCCAAGGCTATGTTTGAGCATCGTGCTGACCCTACAGGGTTGAGACACTCCCGAGCGGAAGGGTTGACATGATGCACCAATGCAGCACTAACTCGCCCGGGCTGCATTCATGCATCATGACGACCAAGGGTATGATGCATAAAGGCATCATGCCACCCGTATAGGGTTAACCGCATACAACCCCTCCTACTCATTATAAGGTCCTGAGCGCTGTAGGGACAGCAAGACTTGGGTCTTTGAGGGCCACTTATAAAGCACTGAGTACGGGTCATTAAAACTATAAACCCCACCTACCCTGTATAACACCCTCAGTACCAGTGCAAACTTTACACGTACTGAAGGGGCAGCATGACTTGGCCGCATAAATACCGGTAGTGCTTTAAAGCTTGAAGGGATGCACAGTACAGTCGTGTTTAAGCGCCGGGTATTGAATAAGCGCCGGTCTTTATAAGCGCCGGGGGTATGAGGGTCTTGAAATCATTCTTAAGCACTAAAACTGGATTTTGAATAAGCGCCTGTCTTGTATAAGCGCCGGGGGTAAACACCCCTCCGAAGTTATAAGCTCCGGGGCGCTTAAACACGACGGTACGGTATAGTGCTTTAATGTGCCATTCCCTTTGTCGTCATGATGCACAGGCGCATCATACTGATTCTACTGGAGTGTATCAACCCTGTATGATCGGCATGATGCAGCACTGGCGAGTAGCTTCAGCGAATCTGCATTCATGGATGATGATAAAGAGCACACAACATTAAAGCACTATGCGGCCCTTAAAGGGCTAACACTTTAAGGACACATGTCGCTAAAAGATGACATTTGTCGTCATGATACTCCAATACAGCCCCAGCGAGTAACTCGCTGGGGCTGCATTGGTGCATCTTGCCTACAGGTCAGCATGATGCTTGAATGCAGCATTGGCAAGTTACTTGCCAGGGCTGCATTCAAGCATCATGACGACCAAGGGCACAGCACATTAAAGCACTATGCGGCCCTTAAAGGGTTAATCCCACACATGCTAAACACACCCTGCAAATCATCTTACGGCCGATCCCCAGCCGGCCACCAGCCGCCCACCGTGCGTCCTCTGTAATAAGGGAGTTGCCATTTATGTGCCTCTACATGGGTACCCACAATTTTGACCATGTTGCTGTGTCGATTTTTAGCAGAAGGACTGTGTCATCGTGTTGATTTTTAGGTATATAAGAACTTAGAGAAAAATGCATGTACCGTATTCGACGTAATAAGCGCCCTCCCCCTAATAAGCGCCCCCTACCCTTTTTGGAGTATTTTTAGATTAGAACCAAGGCTCAAAACTCACGATTTTTGAGACAATTAAACTACTAAGTACTAAGTACTTAAAACGCCATAAAAATAATTTTATAAGCACCCAGGGCGTTTATTACGTCGAATACGGTAGGTCAATTTTTATCACTAATTTTCCTGTGTCCGTCGATTTTTAAAAGGGCCTAAAACGGCAGTGTCACTGTGTCGCCCGTTTCGATTTTTACCCATGTAGAGGCACATTTATTGTACACGGAGTTGGGGCTGCTTTAATTTTGTAAAACCATTTGTATAACCAACACTGCTCCTCCGGTATTACTAAAGTAAGGGTTCTTTTAGTTGCCACATCACATAGGCCTACCGGTAGGTATATTATGCAAATATTATGCACAGGGGATCGAACCCAGCACCCCTGCATTTCGAGTCTTGCCTTTCCAAAGAAGTGCCATCCCTGCCAGTGCCACTAAGGCTAATACCTGGGTAGGGAGGGGGGGGGGTGTCATACAAGTCATAAGGCCAAAAAAAACCAGGTTTGTTTCAGGTCACCCGACCGACCCTATGTAAACAGGGCCGAACCTACGTTTTTTTATGCAATTTTGAAGAATTTTTTCATGTTTTTACACTTTTTGGGGGTAAATTTTAGGTTTTCAAAAGTTTCGAAAAAAATCTCCCCATTTTCATACTTTTTTAGGTCAATTTTAGGGCTATGAAAAAAAAAAAAATTAAAAAAAAAAAAAATTAAAAAAAAAAAAATCCGACCTACCGACCCTAGAGTTTCATCCCATGTTACCTGAAACAAAACTTTTTTTTTATTTGGCCTAAGACGTGCATGGTATGTGGGAGTGGGTGATGGACTTGAATAACAATGGTGTTTGGGAAATGAGCAATTTTGTTAATATTGGAATCCCGTCATTATTTTGCTCGTGAAATGTGTTAGATGTGTGAATTGTGAAATTGCCTCATTTATTAATAGCGGGTAGTTTATGGGATGAATGTGAGGGCCTATTTATGTGTGGAGGCTGTGTGGGAGATGAAATGAATTAATGATAAACCCGGCCCATGTAATATAGTAAATGCCTCGTCCCCCTCTGCAGAACAGGCGGGGGAATGCATGACCGAATATGATGACTCAGCATTAACCTTTTAAGGATGGATGTCGCTAAAAGATGACATTTGTTGTCATGATGCACCAATGCAGCCCCAGCGAGTAGCTCACCGGGGCTGCATCAGTGCACCATGCCGACCCTCCAAGAGTGTCTCAACACCATGGGGTCAGCATGATACATGAATGCAGCCTGAGCGAGTTACTTGCCAGGGCTGCATTCATGCATCATGACGACCAAGGACATGATGCATTAAAGCATCATGCCAGCCTTAAAGTGTTACTACGACTAGACACGTATACGTGTGTACAGGACTAGTACCGCCAGGGACCTCCATGCGGCTAGACTCCAGTCTCCAATTATACACTGCAGAATAATGGCAGTGTAGAAGTAATAGCTGTCGTGAAGGGTCAGGAGAAAATGTACCGTAGTTATGTACGGGGTTCCTACCCGTCAATTAAAAGTCAGTTAAACTTTATTCACTTGTTTGAATTTAAAGTCAGTTAAAAAGAAAATTATCATATTTTTGTCAGTTATTTTCTCGATTTTGAGAAAATGTCAGTTAAAGATATTTTCATCAGAATTCACAGAATGCACCCTTTGACTTCTAGCTTTTCAAAAAGATCAGAATGTGGTTATACATGAAAGCGGGCCATCTGCGGACATTTACAGCTAAAAAGAATTAGTTAAAAGAATTATTTCTCAATTAAAAGGCACTTTAATAGTGGCAGTTGAAACTGGTGACTGGAAGATAGTGAGAAACCTAGGTGTAAAGATGTAGTAGAGAGAAGAGACGATCAGTAGGTCTAGCCTAGCTCCCCCACTATCGCCGAGGGAGGAAGAGTGGTTGGATCTTGGCAGTTATAAATGAAAGTGGATGAAAGATAGAGAGCAGTGGTGCCTATTTGCTCCCTCCCGCCCCCTGCTACTTACCCATACTATAGTCATGGCCTGAGCATTTGGCAAGACCCCCTCTTGGGAGGTCGTTCTACCCTTCACACTGTCACAGATCACAGGGTTTGGTGTAGTTTTTAGCAGAGTTGAATATCAATTATGAAGTAATTTATGGTGTATATACAGATCAGCCTGGAGGTGCAAAATTTGACCACAGGACATTTAGGTTTGCTAACCCCTGGGAGAGTTACATTTGCTAATAATCCCCTTGAGTTTTATCAATCAACTTTCTCTTTGGCGCATCTTCGCCAAATTCTTCAGTCTGGACTATACCGTACTCTACAAAAGTCTGTAATCAGTCTACTAGTGACTGGGTTGGATCCTCCTCCCACCATGCCCGACTTACACAGAGCCCCAGCAATGTAAGACTTTAACGCTTTTACGACAGAATAGGGCTTTTACCCTTTAAAGATGGCATTATGCCTTAATGCATCATGCCCTTGGTCGTCATGATGCATGAATGCAGCCCTGGCGAGTAACTTGCCAGTAACTCACCGGGGCTGCATTGGTCAGCATGCCAACCCTTCAGAAGTGTCTCAACCCCATAGGGTCAGCATGATTCTTGAATGCAAGCTCCAGTGAGTTACTCGCTAAGTCTTTATTCATGCACCATGACAACCAAGGGCATAATGCATTGAGGCATAATGCCATCCTTAAAGGGTTAGAGGGTTAACAGTCTATATTATAATGCTGCTCTTAAAGGGTTCATACTAAATGTACCTCATATTACCATAAAACCTTGCGCATAAGCCGCAGCTAGTACGCGAGTCAGATCTCTGGTGCATCTTATACGATCGCCACAGAGTCCAAGTGTGGCTTATACACAAGCTTTTGCTCCTATAATAGTATGAAAGTCACCATAATCAGATGCCCTTTGCCGCTTTAAAAGCATCGGCCTCATTGTAAGTCGGGGTGCGGCATATACGCGAGTTCGGCTTATACGCGAGGTTTTACAGTATATCTTGATTTCCAAACGGGCAGGGAGACTAGAGCTGCACCCAGTCTCGGGTACTGAGAAGTGATGGGTTGGCCCACATCGATACTGCTAGTACTAGCACCCGGCACGAGATCAAAGAGACAGCGGCAGGAGAGCTCTCCTCTGCAGAATGAACTACCCAGTCATGAGAGGCGTCTTCATGGGTACAAACACCCAGTGACAGTTTTATTTTTTTATGCCGAAGTGGTGGCGAAGCCACCTGGTGGTGCCGCCAGGCACCACCAGAACAAGGTATATGATGTTTGCACTTTACCAGAAGTCAGCATGGGCGCCGCCATCTTGGATTGTGCCGCCATCTTGGATTAAGGAGTCACAACACAAATTTATGATATGTGATAACAATAATATTAATCAACCTTTGATAGTTCCTGAGGTTGATTATAATTATACCTACCCCCCCCCTAATATTGACCCAAGGCATTCAATGGTTCTATTGGTTTGTTGCTAATACAGCTAGTTGCCTAGCAACGGCTATTGTAATTGTTTATCTGCCTAGCAACACACATTACAATGGTCCTGAGGTTGATTATAATCATACCTACCCCCCCTAATATGGACCCAAGGCATTCAATGGTTCTATTGGTTTGTTGCTAATACAGCTGGTTGCCTAGCAACGGCTATTCTAATTGTTTATCTGCCTAGCAACGCACATTTCGATGGTCCTGAGATTGATTACAATCATACCTACCCCCCCTAATATGGACCCAAGGCATTCAATGGTTCTATTGGTTTGTTGCTAATACAGCTGGTTGCCTAGCAATGGCTATTCTAATTGTTTATCTGCCTAGCAACGCACATTTCGATGGTCCTGAGATTGATTATAATCATACCTACCCCCCCTAATATGGACCCAAGGCATTCAATGGTTCTATTGGTTTGTTGCTAATACAGCTGGTTGCCTAGCAATGGCTATTCTAATGGTTTATCTGCCTAGCAAGGCATATTTCAATGGTCCTGAGATTGATTATAATCATACCTACCCCCCCTAATATGGACCCAAGGCATTCAATGGTTCTATTGGTTTGTTGCTAATACAGCTGGTTGCCTAGCAATGTCTATTCTAATTGTTTATCTGCCTAGCAACACACATTTCCATGGTCCTGAGGTTGATTATAATCATATCTACCCCCCTTAATATGGACACAAGGAATTCAATGGTTTTATGAGTTTGGTCCTAAGACTACTGGTTGCCTAGCAACGGCTATTCTTATTGTTTATCTGCCTAGCAACGCACATTTCCATTGTCATGAGGTTGATTATAATCATACCTACCCCCCCTTATATGGACCCAAGGAATTTAATGGTTCTATTGGTTTGTTGCTAATACCGCTGGTTGCCTAGCAACAGCTATTCTAATTGTTTATCTGCCTAGCAACACACATTTCCATGGTCCTGAGGTTGATTATAGATATACCTACCCCCCCTAATATGGACCCAAGGAATTCAATGGTTCTATTGGTTTGTTGCTAATACAGCTGGTTGCCTAGCAACGGCTATTCTAATTGTTTATCTGCCTAGCAACGCACATTTCCATGGTCCTGAGGTTGATTACAATCATACCTACCCCCCATGGTGACTTGAATGGGTTCCCTTCAAACATACCAACCATGTAGACATTATGTTTCTTCGAATGCAAGAATTGCGGTTGTTGTCGCGTATAAAAATGCCTGAGGCATTTTTTTATGCGGCAACAACCGCAATTCTTGTTATTTTTTTATTTAACCGATCATAATATACAACAGTGTTAAATTAAGGTCTTCCCGGTTAATTTCTGCGGGGGTAATGCATCCAGTGAACAGGTATAAGATGATTTATCATACGGTTTAACACATTTTAGGTAACCTTCTGGTTCCACCCGATTTTTCCTCATATATACAAAGATTTCACTCCATATGGTATGTCTATGCCTGGTATTACTTGGTACCGTAAATTCTCTCATAGATGCTGTGGCGTATATGCGAGTCACACTCTGCTTTAATTTGATACCAAACATGACTACTGTAAGCATACATTTTTCCGCGTTGTACATATTTTCACGGATTTTAAAATTCCAGAGATGCCCCTTTTCCCACTTTTTTTCTGGAATCGCTGCTTTATAGCAGACATTTCTGTATCTGATCATTCCGTTACTGTCCTGCAAAAGTTATCCACGATCCAAGAATTTCATGCATTTTGTAGAGCAGGAAGTGGCATCCCTACCGGTAGTTTATAGATACATAAGGGTCTAGTAGACCCTTATGATGGATGCCACCAGTTATTGCCTGTTGTCACCCACAGTACCTCCTGCCTGGTTATAAAGATAACAGGCAGTAATTTGCTGTATCAGCTGTAGGATAAGAGGAGTACATGTATGTATAGCAGATACCCGGCTATCAGTGTACACATAGGTAGGTAGCACAACTACCGTAAAACCTCGGTAATAAGCCGACATGTTTTGGGCATCCTTTTAGCCGAATTCTTACCCCGCAGAGTCCCATTCAGCTTGAATATAACCAAAGTTTAAATACCGGTATATCAGAATATAGTGAAAACTTGTTTCAAATATTTCACTATTAAAGCCTATTTTTTCCCTCTCAGACTCACATTTGAACCACGGTAGGCTTATATCTGAAGTTTTACGGTAGGCAGAAGCAACTGGGCACTTCGAGGCAGAGGTCGACCCAGGAGGTCCACATGTGTATCAGAAACGTCACTCTCCCAACACATTCTTAAAATCTGAAACCCAGTTGCACAAATTATCACACATTATTTGCGGATGATTAAAGGTGGCCGTACCCGTACAGAGAGGTGGTTGTGTCAGATGGCGCCACCCCTGGTACAGAATGACCCAGGTGGTGGGTACCAGGTGCTCTCTGGGCGTTATCTGCAGGTGAAGCCCCTTAGTGTGTGGACTGGGATTAACCCTCTAAAGACAGTATGATACCTTCATGCATCAAGCCCTTGGTCGTCATGATGCATGAATGCAGCCCTGGCGAGTAACTCGCCAGGGCTGCATTCAAGCATCATGCCGACACTACGGGGTTCAGACACTCCCGGAGGGTCAGCATGATGAACCAATGCAGCCCCGACGAGTTACTGACCGGGGCTACATTAGTGTATCATGACAACAAATGTAATCTTTTAGCGACATCCATCCTTAAATGGTTAACGTTCATTAACCTACTAAGGGCTGCAGAGCACTTTAATCTGCTACACCCTTTTTCGTCATGATGCATGAATGCAGCCCTGGCGATTAACTCGCCAGAGCCATGCGTCATGCCGCCTCCTTCGAGAGTGTAACCAACCTCATATGGTCGGCATGATGCATGAATGTAGCCCTGGCGAGTTACTCACCAGGGTTGCTGCACGGATGCAGCACTATGCTGCCCTTACAGGATTAGGCTTTAATACACGTAGGCAGGTGGACACTAGGGGGATCATCCTGGGAGGGGGGGGGGGGGTAATCCGCTGCGGGTTGTACTGCGTGACTGTATCAGCCGCTGTCATACAAATACCCTACAGCGTATACCTGCCTCATAGGTGCTGATTTGATAGTGGGGGTGGGGTGGGTATTATTACAATATTGGATATGTTGTGGAGGGTGGGGGTTATTATTACAATACTGGATCTTGTGTTATCTATATCCTCATAGGCTTATGATACAGCTGATCTACAATACGGCAGATCCGGAACTCTAGGGTGGAGTGGAGGGGATCCCCCAAGCTCTCATGCCAGTTTTTAGAAATCCATACATTTTTACAATGTCTAAGACAGTCTTTGCGAAAACATGCAGGACAGTGGCAATGTCCTTCTAAAATGCCACCGGTCCAGCAGATTCAAAGGTGTAGCAGGACCGAATGTCCAGTCACATTTTGGGCTTTTCTGAAGTAGAAGAATTTAGTTGGGCTTTTAAACCTGAAATATTTATGTCAATACTGTGTAAAACTATCCTGATTTGGCCATAAATGATAACAATTAAAATGTATTTTTAATGGACAAAACTCTTCTATACTTAAAATGCAGAAATCATCAGATATGTGGCTATCCGGTCCTCCAAAAATGTAGCCGGTCCTTCAACATTGAAAATTTGCAGGACAGAATGTCCTATGGAAGGAAAATGTTTTCACAAAGACTGTCTAAGAGACCATTAAGTGTGACTATATTGATATATAACAGTGCTGGTACTGTAGACGTATTAAACCTTTAAGGATGGCATCATGCCTTAATGCATCATACCTTGGTCGTCATGATGCGTAAATGCGGTCCTGGTGAGTAACTCGCCAGGGCTACATTCAAGCATCATGCAGACCTCATGAGGTTGAGACACTCTCGAATGGTCAGCATGATGCACCAATGCAGCACCAGCGAGTTACTCGCCGGGACTGCATTGGTGCATCATGACGACAAATGTCATCTTTTAGCGACATCCATCCTTAAAGTTAAAGAGTTAATCAATAGACCATATTCTCAACACCAATCTAGCCTATATATAGTCAGTGCACGCTAGCCGACCTTTAGTCTGCATGCTGTAGGTGGGGGATGGTACACTGAAAATCCATAAGGGTTAGTCAGTACAGACTATCCTAGGTTGGTCATATGAGTTTTAGTCATAATGGCAAAGTTATATTCAAAAATGACCGAGGGGTCAGTCAGTAGTGGCTAACCTAGGTTCATCATTGGTGTGTTTATTGTATACCACTAGTTGGGGCCACCTGTCATGACCACTCAGTTGCTCCCCCTGGAAATAAAAAGACTAAGGTGGGTTGGTCAGTACTGACCAACCTGACAATAATAACTGAGCTAGGCTGGTCGTATAGGGAGCCAAAAAATGACTAACTAGGTTAGGCACTAGTGACTGAGAGGTTGGGCGTATAGGGAGCCTAGGAATATCAGTGTAGCAGAGGTATTAAGATAGATGTACCTTGTTCCTGTCGGTGCCTATTACCAGGTTGACCCTTAGTGTGTCTGGGGACAGGGCGGGAGGCGAGCAGGTAGACACACGACCAGCCTCTGTGTTCAAGGTGAGGGCAGTTTAGGATTTAGCGCTGTCGTCATGAATGTGGCTCCAGAGGGATAAAAGGCGACCTGGCGACCTAGGCCGTTTTCCAGGCGACTTTTCGACCTGGACCATTACTTTTTGTGACCTGCGACCTGTTAATTTCAAATGGCCATACTGATATATAATAAAAAAGTGACCTGCGACCTGGATATTTTTGCAAAAAAAGCGACTTTGCGACCTGTAGCCCTTAAAAGAGGCGACTTTGTGACCTCAGGGGGGGACCCCTCTGCATCCCCATGAATGCGTGCAGCTCTGGCGAGTAACTCCCCAGTGCGACATTCCTGCATTAATTATGCCAACCCTGTGGGTTAAATACATGTATGATAATGTGGCTCGACAGCGTGGCGTTACACTATGAGTACAAGGGTAATTGATTGTGGACGACCCCTATGACTATAGTAACGCATATATTGTTTGGTCCCCACCTCTCAAGTCCTCCCACACCCACCGCCCCCTCCTGTTGTTAGAAAATGACCACTCCTTTGATATAGTCTAAGATCTAGTGGTAGAGACTATAGTGGAAGACACCAGATCCTGCTCATGTACAGCCAAAATATGGGAGCAGCTATGTTAATCACTTCCCCACAGGTGACCTTGTCACAAGTATGTCACGACCTTGACCCGAGTGTCTGGTCCTTCCTGTCTACAGTCTAGTTGACCTTGACCGTGACAGTGTACCCTACCTTCAGTCAGGTAGAACCGTCTACACTGATTACCTGTACAGAACTAGGTCACGACCTTGACCTTTCGTGTGAGCTGCTCCCTATACTGACCTCTATTCAGGTGCTGCTCGTCTGGGAGGGGAACATGGCCTGTGTCTAACCCTTTAAGTGCAGCTTATGGGAGTATTGCACTCTGGTCTTTTGTCGTCATGATGAATGAATGCATCATGCCGACCCTTTGGGAGTGTATTAACACTGTATGGTCTGCATGATACACGAGCGCTTAGGTGAATAGTCTAGTTATTCTAGTCTTGTGGCACTAGTACCGTACTATCAGAACTAGGATAAGTGAATGGTAAGGCCAAAAAAAAAGGTAACATGGGAGGAAAATGGAGGGTCGGTAGGTCGGATTTTTTCTTTAATTTTTTTTCTTCTTTAACATGAATGGTACTACCCAACTTTTTTGAACCCCCCAAAAAGGGGTAAAAAAATGAAAATTTCTTCAAAATAGCAATAAAAAAAAACGTAGGGTCGGCCCTCTTTTGATAGGGTCGGTCGGGTGACCTGAAACAAACCTTCTTTTTTTTTTAGCCTAATTAAGCTCCTGGCTTCTAATGCCAGACATGACCTTTGAATCCAGCCCCCAGGATGACCTTCTACACAATCAGGTCACCACCTCACACTACTTGACCTTCGTCCTGACATGCAACATGACCTTGACCCCAGCTGTTGGCTTGCTCGGAGGTACTCATCCCAGATAAAGGGTTGGAGGATACTCCGGGGAGTTAGCGAGGTTGGTGGGGCGGGGGGGGGGGCAGATCACTGAGACCCATAGACTGGGGGATGTGCCTACAGCACGGCATCACGCTACGTCAGACACAGAATCCATGAACCGCCCGGAGAAAACTTGGAAATGGCAAAAATATTATGGAAAACAGGGAATTTGAGGGCCCCAGAGAGGTAAAATCGAATACCCTATTTTGACCATTATAGACAAAGGACAAGGGAATGCTGCGGGTAAGCGACAAGGCACAAACCTACTCCTTTAAATTTTACAAGGGATTTTGTAGGGATCGAAAAATGACACAGTCTTGGGCCCTAATTTGGACACCCAGCATGATATGAAACTTGCAGTGTTAAAAATCTCGGGACAACTGTGATAACTGAAGAGAGAACTGGTGGTACCATTTTGATATTATAGGTTATTTACATGAAAAGCAATCTGACATACTTATGTAATGGGCTGGCCGGTTCTCAGGGAAAACACAGCCGGTATTTGAAAATGGAATTTCAGTGCGGACCAAAGCCAGACTGCCGATACAGATTGGTCGGTGATGGATATTTAATTTCCCCTTCTGGGTGTGAGCCAAAATATAAATGTGGAAAGTGAATTTGTATGCATGGAATTCCGTAAGGAGAGTTGACAGCTGGCTTAGGATGATGAACCCTTCACCCTTTAAGGGCCGCATAATCCTATGTCGCCAGTGATGCATTCAAGCATGATGCCGACCCTACACATGAATACTTAATTTGGACAAATCCTATAAGCATCAGAGAGGGTCTGAAAATTGCTAATTCAGTACCGTACTATAGTAAACTTATAAAAACCCACGTATATAAAGTCACACCCCGACTGTCCTGATCCTATAAGCCGCACTGGCGATCTGACTTGCGTACTAGCCGCGGCCGGTAGGCGAGGTTTTACGGTAGCAGGGATCAGCTGCTATTACCCACCTGTACGTAACCTAGAGTACAACCGGATTACTGAATCATGTAACGGGTGTACTAAGGTGTATTAAGGTGTATTATTAACACTTTAAGGACGGATGTTGTTAAAAGATGACATTCATCGTCATGATGCACCAATACAGCACCGGCGAGTAACTCGCCGGTGCTGCATTGGTGCATCACGCCAATCCTTCGGGAGTGTCTCACCCCATAGGGTCAGCATGATGCTTGAATGCAGAACTGGCCAGGGCTGTTTTAATGCATCATGACGACAAAGGGCAAGATGCATTAAGGCATCATGCCGCCCTTAAAGAGTTAGGGTGTAGTAGGGACACTACCTGTCCAGCTGCTGCAGGCTGCCAGCTGCCAATAACCCCCGGGGGGGGGGGGGGCACTGAGGTATGGTTTGGATAACCACTGCCGCAGCTCCTGTGGGGGCGGTGGCAGTGGGTTGACAGAGGGGATGAAAAGTAGAGGCGGTCAGCCCCTCTTACAATGAAATGGAAAGGCGGTGACCCCCCCTATATAATGGCAAGTAGGGGCTATAATGCGTGCTAAATAACGATTTCCTGTGTTTATACAGTAATATTGGAGCACAAACATGTAAGAAGGTGCTAATTGGTAAGTTTGCCATGGTTATGTCTGGCATCTAATGCTCAGATGGGATGAAAGTAGGGGGCTATGATTTCATTTAGGGGGGTGGTCACTCCCACAATTTTCCTTAGTAAGGAAAAGGAGGGGCGGTCAGTGACCCTCTTAGCTCCCCCAGCTTGAGAAGGAGGGGCTGTACCGCGGCAGTTGCTACTTACCAACATCGAGTCAGTGCCCACCCTGGGCAATAACCCTTTAACGGACGCGTAGTGCGCTGTATCCATGAATGTAGGTCTATGGAGTAGCTCGTCAGGACTGCATCCATGCAGACCACACGGGGTCGATACACCCCCGATACACCCCTGTAGGGTCAACATAATGCAACCCTGGCAGGTAGACTCTCCAGCGGTGCATTCATGCACCATGCCGACCCTATTGGGTTGATACATTCCTGTTGACGTGACAAAAATGTGCCTCTACATGGGTACCCACAAATTTGACCATGTCGCTGGGTCGATTTTTAGCGGTAGGACTGTGTCATTGTGTCGATTTTTAGCTATATAAGAACTTAGAGAAAAATCCCTGTGGGTCGATTTTTTCCCCCAAATGTTCCTGTGTCGGTCGATTTTTAAAAGGGCCTAAAAGGGCCGTGTCGCCGTGTCGATTTTTACCCATATAGAGGCACAAAAATGGCATAGCCCATAAAATCTAATAATTCACTATGCAACCTGTAAAGGGTTAAGGGCCGCATAGAGCATGGAGTAACTTGCCAGTGCTGCATTCAAGCATCATACCGACCCTGCAGGTTTTGTACACTCCCAAAGATTGGCATGATGCACCAATGCAGCTGCATTGGTGCATCATGCCGACAAGTGTTGCATTTTAGTAAAGGGCTATTAATGCACCACCGCTCTCAACACCCTGTATGTGGTTAATCATGCTGTGAGGATGGGGCGGGGGGGGGGGGGTTACCATGCCCCTGGTCGATATCTATCTATCACCGTGTTATAACGACCACAATGTGCCCACGGTGCATGATGGATTAGGCTGGATAATAGCAACATAATTAATTACCCTCGTCGTAACGATGGATTGCACTTTAATACAAAACTAATCGACATATACTAGAATAAAAATACCAGAGTAGGAAATAAGTGATTAAATTGTCTAATCAATGGCAAAACTATGTTAATGGAAGTAAAGAAATCAAAATAGATAGTGAAAGCTTAGTGAAATGTCTTCATGAGTTGTGGAAGAAATTGGTATTATTACTTTTGCGACAGAACTTCAAAATGTAGCTGTTTACTCAATTATGGACCCCAATTATATATTGTGCCTTATGTACCAAATATATCCACACCCACATGCTAATGCTGGATTATAGTAAAAACAGTGCTATTTGTTGCATCTTCCACATTTTGTGTGCTGTATATTTCATTTACCTAAATTTAGTAAATCATATATATCTGGATGCCTGGCTTTCTATGGTGTTGACAAATGGGATGGTTTAGCCTGTAGTATTGGTGTCATGCTGCCTGGTGCTCTAAGCACTGGGAATTCAATTATGAATATATATAATTTTATTATATATATATATATATTTATATATACATATATATATATATATATGTGTATATTTATATATATATATATATATATATATATATATATATATATATATATATATATATATATATATATATATATATATATATATATATAAGGCTGTCACTTTATAGAGGGGACAATGAGTAAAATCACAGAAAGAAATAGCGCATGGTACAGGATTCACCCTCTATGCAGCATGGCGCCATGACAACTCTGCGTCAGGGCCATCCTCAACCAGAGCCCGACAATAAGGAGACGGGACACGCTGCCCCACTTAGGTAAATCACTTACTGCTCAATCATCACCGGCACCAATCGTTACCAGTCTGGTCTACGTTCTGTACTAGCCGGGGTATGAGGGACGTATAAACTATGGGTTAGGTTGTTTCAATCTCAGAAGCTCTGTGTGACAGCGTACAGTACAGGGTCAAGTTGGGGTCAGTTTGGGAAGAGGGTCGGGTAAGGGTCGGGTGGTCCAGAGGCCAGTGGTGCAAAGGCCATGATTTTAACTTAGTAAGAATCAGGACAACCCCCTAATCATGACTTAGCAATAATTATTAATATACCGGTAGATAGCATGTCATAGATATACAACAGACATGCATGGGGTACTCTTTGTACTGGACCTACATTTCCCACAACAGATGATGTAGTGTCATCTATTTGTAGGCCTAATGCTCTTAAATAATACTAAAGATCAATGTATATCATGTAATGTTCTTGTTTTATATACAAAATGGCTGCCAATAGTCATTCTGTATGTATAGATTTAAAAGATAATAATAAATTGGAATCCTTGGTGTGAGATGCATGTATGTCAGCATTACTAACAGCAACAACAACAGGCCAGCGTAACCATGGTAACAACATGTGTAACCATAGTAACAACATGTGTAATCATGGTAGCAACAAGTGTAACCATGGTAACAGCATGTGTAATCATGGTATCAACAGGTGTAACCATGGTAACAACATGTGTAATCATGGTATCAACAGGTGTAACCATGGTAACAACATGTGTAATCATGGTCACAACAGGTGTAACCAGGGTACCTACAGGTGTTACCATGGTAACTACAGGTGTAACCATGGTAACTACAGGTGTCACTATGGTAATTATAGGTGTAACCATGATAACTACATGTTATATTACCATGGTAACAACATGTTACGGTAACGGTATGATGGTAACCTGTAACAGGTAAAACTGTGGTAACAACAGGTGTAACTATGGTAACATGTGTAACTGTTAACAGGTGTCACTATGGTAACAGGTGTAACTGTGGTAACAAGAGGTGTAACTATGGTAACATGTGCAACTGTTAACAGGTGTCACTATGGTAACAGGTGTAACTGTGGTAACAAGAGGTGTAACTATGGTAACAGGTGGCTTTCTGTGCTCCAGCTGCATGCAGGCGATGCCATACTGGCAGTAAACGGCGTCCAAGTCAGCACCTTCACAACCAAAGAGGGTAGGCCTCCCGCGCCGTGACGGGACGTGGGTGTCCCCCCCCCACCAGGGGCACTCTACATGGGGCCCCCCAAACTGGCCCAACCTACTCACTGGTGGATAAATCATCACTGGCATACGGGGCTTCTGGGATCTCAACTAGTATACATACACAGCCATACGCTGGATGGAGCAGAAAGTAGTTCCGACACCTTTTCGAGAAGCCCTGACTGTCAGTGATGACTTGTGCAGTGAGTGAGCTGAGTGGGACAGTTTGGGCGGCGTCTCAGTCCCGTCACTCTGAGTGTTGTACCAGGTCCCTTGTCGCGCCACACGGACGGCGGTCTCACACACACGGCGCCTTATCAGGGACCCGCACTAATAATGAACATTTATGACAGGAGAGAGAGCGAAAGAGAGAGCGAGCACAATAAACATGTTTCCTGGTGTCTGTTTACCTCCTGTTGCTATGTCATCAGGAAGGAGGTTGGTAATACTACATCTCCTCACAGAGTATATACTACAGGTTACAACTGTATAATTTAGACACTCTGCATGTGGAATGAAGACATGTTTATCATGTGTCCTATAGAGTATGGACCATTTTGTCAATTTCCAGTCAAAACAATTCATTCAAAAGTACAGAGTAAAATCAACTTCAGTTTCTATTTACTCCAGTGTTTGTTTATGATCTGGTTTCGTTGTATCTGTATGCATAGTGCCACATTACTGATACCCACCGAAATTTATCATTGTGAAAATTACCCCACATTTATTTTATTTCATTCATCATTGTGAAAATTATCCACATTTCTTTTTTGTATTTTCTATATAAAAAAAGATGTGTCTCTGCCTCCTCTCTGGGCCGTCTGTGCGGCCTCCTCCTGTGAGTTGTCCTTCTCGTGATACCCCTTGTCGTCATGATGCATTCATGCAGGGGCTGCATTCATGCATCATGCTGATGGGGCTGATACACTCCTGGTGCGGGTGTATACTGTGTGATACCGCCTCTCTGTGCATCCTGTGCTATACCTCTACCCGTGTTTAACGTGTACCTATAGTACCGTAGTCAACTTGTTGCATGGCCTCGTGGTGTTTTGATGTACACTGTATGATATAGACTGTTAACCCTGTAAGGACAGCATGATGCCTTAAGGTAACTTTGTCGTAATGATGCACCAACGCATCGCTGGAAAGAAACTCGTGTGTGCTCCATCGTGCCGACCCTTCGGGAGTGTCTCAACCCCATAGTGTCGACATGATGCTTGAATGCAGCATTGGTGAGTTACTCCCCAGGGCTGCATTCATGCATCATGTCGACCAATGGCATGGTGCATTAAGGCATTAATCCGTCTATAAAGGGTTAAAGGGTTAAATGGTGATGTGGTGCTTCAGCATTTGGACCAGACAACTATAGGAAGTCATTATGTGACTTCAATATCAGCGTAACGGCCATTTTTAAGTACCGGTAGATCGTTCAGAGTGCGAAGCCATCAAATCGTGGTAGTTTAAATTGATTTAATTTGGAAGCAGGATAAGAGCGCTCTTCTGATTGGTATCATTCCTGCTTTCTCTACTCAGAATTTGAGCTACCAGTATCTCTACTGAACAACAGTCTTACACTTTTGAAGGATTGCCTTAATAGTTCCTATTATCAAATTTGCAGAATGCAGATAGCATCTTCTGCAGCTCACATACCAACTTGTTGTGTGGAGTGGATGACCTAGATGTGTGAGTGGCAGGACCTTCCTTGTCCACTGTTGAACAGAACTAGAAATATAAAGGAGTGATCAATTTTTAACAACGGGGGTGGGGGATTTTGCGATTCCCCTCCCCCCTTAGGGCCGAAAATAGGCTCGCGCGGGCCCTTTGAAGTTTGAGGCATAGTAATGCACTGGCTTTTTGGCTCAAAACAGTTTTGTTTTTTTCCCCCCCGCCTTCAAAGGGTCGAAACCATTTACACCCCCTCCCCACAATTTTTTTCTCAGGAGATGTCAGAATTTTCCCCCTACCCCCTTGCTATAAAATTATCACTCCCTAAATACTGCTGCATGTAAAAAAACATGGGGGACTTCGACTTATCAGAATACATACACTTAGGAAGGAAAGTATAGATACGAAAGCGTGTATCATTGCTGTATTACAGTCAAAGGAAAGGCGCATTTTCCGGTCTAGTCTGTGCATGGGGGCGTTGATCATTTACGCTCAGTGCAATTTTGTCGTTGTTTAATTACGGGAATTATGTCATTGTCTCATTGAGGAGGTGCTAATTGTCATTATTACCATCATACTTAGGGAGTGATCATTTTTTATCAACAGGGGGGGGGGGTTGGTTTGGGGGGGGGGCAAAAAAATTTGGACCCCTTGACCGGGGGGGGTGTAAAAAATTTGGACCCCTCTTGGGGGGGGGTCAAAAAAATTTAACCTGTTTTGGGCCAAAAAGCCTGCGCGTTACTATGCTTCAAAGGGCCCGCCCGCGCGCCGATTTCCGACCCGCAGGGGGGGGGTAAAAAATGTTGACCCGTTGACCGGGGGGATGAAAAAAAATTTGCGCGCTCCGCGCGGAAAACCACCCCCCCCCCCCTGTTGTTAAAAAATGATCACTCCCTTAGGGTGGCCATTTCGCGCTGGCAGAAGTGCAGGGTTGTGACCGCACTCAAATAGCTGTGGGTCATACTGAGCCACTAGTGGGACATCCTTTCCTGTTGTCCGCTCACCTTCAGGCCACACCAAACAAATATGGTGGTTTACGGATTTCACTTTCGAAAAATAAAATGGTGCGATTAGCGAAATCATTTTTAAAACTTTTGATAGGAAACCCTGCAAACAAACCACAGGTACCGTAAAACCCCGGCTTTAAGACGGATTTTTTTTGGCGTTTTTTTTCTCTACAAGACGGATTTTTTTCTAGAGTAAGGGGGTCGTCTTAAAGGTGGGGTTTTTATATAATAGATAATAGTTAAATCGATTTTCAAACGTTTTTTGTACAAGACGTTTTTTTTTTCCAAAGTTGGGGGGTCATCTTAAAGCCGGGGTCGTCTTAAAGCCGGGGTTTTACGGTACATGTAGCAACATCATCTTGTTGGAAACAGCGCCGTAATATTCTCTAAATTTACCAAAATGTGAAAACAACCAACGGTGCGTCCGACTAAACAGCTTAGTGTCATTTAATTACCGGTAATCAATGTTACACGGTAGCCCCGAAAGACAGCCCGGAGATGGTTTGTAGGTAGGAGCTACATATAGCCTGGTATTTTTATCTGTTATAAAACAACTATTGTGTAACATCCCCGAGGGTGTGATAGATATAAATACATGCCCCCCTCCCCCCACCCACCCCCCACCCCCCAGTCAGTAGATGTACGTGTGTGTGATGTGTGTAGGTACCATACCGTGATGTGTAGTGACTGTACAGTGTTAATAGAGTAAACCATCACCATTAGTAAAGGGCCTGGGTGCCATGAGTCCATAGAGCACATAGATAATTAAAATACACCCCTCCCCAACATGCCCCTAGCGGCTCTATAGTTAGCTCAATTCAGGATGGAGTAATCACGGTAGCTCTGTATTAAGTCACATGGTATGATTATAGACGTCCTGCTTGTACCAGCACACATCATGTCAGCCTGGAGGAGTGCCGGTCATGTCACAGAGACATGTCTACCTCATCCACTCTAGCTCTTTAAGGACGGCATAATGCCCTTTGTCGTTCTGATGCATGAATGCAGCCCTGGTGAGTAACTCTCCATTGCTGCATTCATGCATCATGCCATTCCAAAGGGACATCGAACGGTTGCATTATGACGACAATTGGACAATAAAAATTGAAGCATCATGCGGTCCTTAAAGGGTTATAGTCGCTCTTTCTGTTGTGTTCAAATCACGCTAGTCATGTGTTATAGTTAGGTTTTATCAGACCATTCTTGGATATATCCTTCAGATATGCCTAAGTATATAGGGCAATAAATATTTTTAAAATCTTTTAATAACCCTTAATCTAAATCTATCTGTATATAAATATGCTTTTGTCTATTTAAAACTAACTGCAATGTTGTATCTTTCTCTCTAAATGTTTTCATAAATACTCATTCCTATTCCTAGATTTATGGCTTGGAAAGTAAGATTATGTTCTTTCCCTATCTTCGTACAATGAGCTTACCTTTCGTGTTCGCAGGCCACTCTGCAGTCTGCCATAATTGCCTGTGCATGATTTAAATAAGATTGTAGACTTGAGAAAAACATTTAAAAAATGAAAAGGATTCATATTTACCGTACCGTGGGAAATAGATTGGTCATGCATGCCAATCGTTAGCTACTACTTATGCTATCTATTCATGGGGCATGGCAATTCGGCTATTATATAAAACAGGACAAAATTGTACAGCCCCAATTATTCCATTCACTGGTTGGACATGACCCATTCTCCTACTTTAGATTGGTACAATTTAGTAATTTTCTTCAATTAAATTGGAAGAAATTCAAGACACTGCCTCGGGTTGGATTGACTTTCGTGCATGACCAAATAAATGATGAGACCATACATGTACCCTGAGATTTAAGTATTGTCAAGGTGGGCAGGATAAAGCACCGTTACTGCTGTATAGAAGAAGGGGGCTATAGCCTCCTGGGGCAAAATGCACTGAAAGAAAATACTGTTCATCTGCCAAATATTTAGCTGCATATTAAATTAAATGTACTTTTATAATGGGCCATGTCCTTTGTCGTCATGATGCATGAATGCAGCGACCCTGATGAGTATCTTGCCAGAGCTGCATTCATGCCTCATACCGACCCTATTGGAATTCATCAACCCCATAGGGTCGGCATGGTGGATGGATGCAGCTCTTGCGAGTAATTTTTTTTTTTAATTTTAAATTTAATCCAGGGCTGCATTCATTTATCATGCTGACAAAGGGCATTCATTAATGCATCATGCCGCTCTTAAAGGTTTGATACCCTCCTCGGTCGGTCTGACTCTTGTGTCGTTTTGTGTTTCAGTGCTAAGGACGCTACGTCTGTCCGGGCCGCGGCTGCACCTCAAGTTATCTCAGGGTAAGTACACTCATCATGATACCCTCCCGACGCCATGATACCCTCCCCATGTCATGATACCCTCCCAATGTCATGATACCCTCCCAATGTCATGATACCCTCCCGATGTCATGATACCCTCCCAATGTCATGATACATTCCTAATGTCATGATACCCTTCCGATGAGGCAGCAATCAACTGTCAACATATCTTTATCAGTAGACAAATTATATTGCAGTTGTATAAGCACGATCACAAAGTTTATGAGGTGGCAGTAATCAATCATCTCAAGAAAATGTTGGTGTGGAGGGACAGCAAAACTTGGACTTAAAAACCACATCGACCCAATAAAGGAAATGTTCATTTAAAAAAGAAACATACAATCTACATTCTATCGAAAATGAGAAATAAAAATAATAAAAGCTGTTTCAAGTTACATGGTCCAAAAATCTAGGTGGGGTAGGTCGGATCTTTTTTTTATTTTTAGATAAAAAAAACAAAAACTTTTTCACTTTGGCCTGAAAAGTACACAAGAATTGACTTGCAAACTTCAGTGCTGACTCACCGACAACAGTGTTGACCCGTGGACTACCAACTTGACTCTAAAATAGCCCCAAAATTACTTTTAATATAAATATTTTCTCAAAATTTGATAAAGATTTCTAGGGTCGGCACTGTTCTGCTAGGTAGGGTCGGGTAACCTGAAACACATCTTCTTTTTTTTTAATTTGGCCTTATACTTGGTGGTGCAGTGGGAGATAACTGTATCAATGTATGCCTGTGTACCACACACCTATACCTATAGCAGTTATTACTCCCATCTCCCAGGGCCATCCACTGACATGATAAGTAACACATGGTTTACATGTATTCTAGGTGTAGCCAATGCAAATTGTCCTGACGTATGTAACAGACATTACGTATACCGGTAATAACAAAAATACCTTTTTTATAGAAGTCGCTATCTGCCAAGTGGACCCACCCCCACCTTGTTTGTTAGGAAGTGGTCATTATTTAATGACAGAGGGGGGGGGGGGGGTTATCACCGTAGGAGTACGGTGTAGTGTAGCAGTGTGTCTGCGTGTCTGTGTGTGTGTGTTGGGGGGGGGGGGTTATAATACTGTGATAACACGTATAAATTGTCGCCATGTAGATAAGAATGTATAAATGTTGTACGTCTATTCATCCTCTTGTTGGAGGGGGGGGGGGGGCAGCTGGGGGGGAAAAAAATCAATTTTTGGCTCGCAAGAAAATCCACCAACCCCGCCCCCCCTCCTGGGTGTAGACATATGACCACTTTCTTTACATAAAAAGGTAAATTGTGTCAAGTAGAGTATAATGCCGGCTGACTTGGTGTATTGGTGTGGGTGGTACTTATATAGCATGGGAGTAGGCTGGAGGGTGTGGCTATATACACACGAAATGACACATCCCCATCTAGAGGACTACCTCACCCCACTCGTGGTCTCCTCAATCTAAATCTGTATCATTTAGAGTAAAGTCCCTCTCAGTATAGAAGGAGTAGTATTACCGGTAACCCTTTATAGCTCTAAGACTATAGTAAGATCCGATGTGCTTTAACGCCTTGTGCCCTTTGGTGGGTTTTTTTTCATGATGCATTCATGCATCAAGACGACCAATGGGCAAGCGACAGGTTTTGATTAAGCGACGGGTTTTGATTAAGTGCTAGGGGTAGGGTAGAGTGGTGAGTTACTCGCCAGGGCTGTAGTCACACATCATGACAATCAAAGCTGTGATGCATAAATAAGACATCATACCGTTAAAGGATGAATCTGAGATGGCAGAGGTTGTGGGTATGAGGTGGTATGGGTGGTGACTAGGATGGGTGTAGCAGGCTGTGATCGGGCTGTTACTGATGATAGGCCTAATCACTGCTAACTGAAGGACGCTGATAGAACGCCGCGTCAGCGTTATTTAAAGTAGGG
Organism: Harmothoe impar; assembly: GCA_947462335.1. Taxonomy (NCBI): domain Eukaryota; kingdom Metazoa; phylum Annelida; class Polychaeta; order Phyllodocida; family Polynoidae; genus Harmothoe; species Harmothoe impar. Next base: position 72,829,206 of record OX381706.1, read on the forward strand.
CTCACAGAGCAGGAGGCTGCTGCCTTTAGTGGCGCTAGGACTCTGTATGGAGACCATTCATCCTACCCATCGTAACTCTCCAAGCAGGTATCTCATTCACTTCTACCGGCACTACTTGTATCTCTGCCCAAACCTGGCCGATCACTGCCTCAACTTACCTTTGAAAAGATAGCCATATTTTCTTCAAATATTTAAAGAAAAATATCTAGGGAAAATATTCTGAGAGTTACAGACATGTTAGTCATGATTTTATTGTAGAACTTGAAGATAGGCAGAGGAACTATTTTTTGTGTAGGGTGACTGACAGGGTGTGGTGGGGACTGAAGAGCAGGAATGTGGCACTGTTTTCTATCCTTCTTCTAGAGATTTCCTATACGGGACTAGCACATTAGGCAATGGGGGCCGCCATCTTGGCTTAGAGCAATGCATTGTGGTTAGGCCCCCTGCTCCAGAGCAGTGCATCATAGGAGCATTTCTTATCAGCACCTTTGTTCTAGGTGTGAGGAGAGGAGATTAGCTTGATAAGGAGATGGAGTTTAGCCCCCGACTACATGAAGTACCAGGATGTGCTGGTACCGTATAGTCTGTAGGCTTGACCATATATATTAAAGGAACGAGTCAGATGGAGAGTGCCTGATCCGATCAGATTATCTCTCGTCAGCTGATCGAGAAATTCTCATTTACCGCAGACTTGGTGGAAGGGGTCTGTATACTAGTCTACGGAAATAACATAAATCTGTGTACACAGTATCCACAGTGTAACCTGTTCTGGTCCCCAGACCCGTACAGGAAGGTTCTGGGAATCACCACTATGACCTCGAACTTGACTTTACCTGGGTTTTGGGTTCCTGTTCGCTGGTTCCAGGCTACCAATAGTGATTGGCCAAACCCAGCAAGATTCAAGTTCAAGGTCATAGTGATTGTTACTAGGATCGGGGGACGAGAGTCCCGGACGAGAGTATGTGACACTGTGAGTAGATCGAATGGCCTGCCAGTGGACTAGGTGCCATCTTCAAATGGTGCTGTGCATCTGGATTCTTCCCTATTTGTGGACAGAAATATCACAATCAGTGATTACCCTAATTATCACGCCGCCTTCCCTTTACCCATCCCCAGCTCATTAAGACTCAGCCCTAGTAAACATAGCCTTGCCACCTTTAGTGGGGGTATGGCTCAACATGTTGTAGTGTAGGACTGGCACACCACAGATTTCTATATAGCTACCCGCACACTATATCATCTACAGTAAATCCCTGCGTAGAAACCGTAAAACCTCGCGTATCTTCGCGGCTAGTACGGGAGTCAGGTCAGCGATGCGACTTATATAAGTTATACGGGTCTAGCGCATTAGGCTATGGGGGCCGCCATCTTGGCTCAGAGCAATGCATTGTGGTTAGGCCCCCGACTCTAGAGCAGTGCATCATGGGAGAATCAGCCCCTTTGTTCAAAGGAGATGGAGCTTAGCCCCCGACTACCTCAGGTACCAGGATGTGCTAGTCCCGTATAGGATCGGCACAGAGTCAGGGTAGGGCTTATACACAAGTTTTTGCTTTTATGATACAGTACATCAGTGACCATAATCAGATTGTCAGTGCAGCTCATAGGATCGGCCTAAAGTTGGGGTGCGGCTTATACGCAAGTCAGGCTTTAATATGCGCGAGGTTTTAAGGTACGGAAAATTCTCGTTTAGGAACCAAACGAGGGTAAGGCTTATACATGAAAATTGACGCTAGGTTCTGTCGTGGCTGTAGTGGACAAGAAACACCTACATGCACTGGTGCATCATGCAGACTTGTTGGGAGTATTCAATCAACCCTTATAGGTTGAATCCTTGAATACATTGCCACTCGCCAGTAACTCACAGAGGCTGCATTCATCAAATTCATGCATGATGCTCACTAAACGCTGTGTCATCCTTAAAGAGCTAGAGGGGATGATGTAGCAATGTAGTGGTGACATGACAAGTACTGCTCCCGACATGATGTGTGCTCGTAAAAGTAGGACGTGTATAATCAGACCATGTGACTTAATACAGAAACTGGTGTCACAGTGATTTAATACTCCATCATCCAATCTGGGTACCGCTGACTAGAGCCGCTAGGGGCATGTAGGGAGGGGGGTATATTTTGATTACAATATTACTACTTGGTGTTTTTCTCTACGCGTACAGTCACTACACATCACGATATGAAACCTACACAAGGGTAGCAACAGCAGCAGAAGCTGCATGCAGTCTACAGTCGGCCCTCACTTCCTCCAATTTGGAAAATGCCCCAAAATAATTATGTCTGAGGAAGCAAATTATCTAAGGAACCAAGTCCCAATATAATGGAACATATAAGGACAGTTCCCAGGCACCTGTCTGAGGAAGTGAGGGATCCGAGGAAGTAAATGTTTGATTTAGTGAAGGTAGACTGTCCATGTTAAAGTATAACGTAGCTCTGTCTACTGTAGATGGTATTTAGCAGACAGTTGACTGGAGCCCCAGGTACCCCAGGGGAGGATCCTGCCACTTGAATGGTTCCCACAAGTAAAACACACCTCTGTAAGTTGTACTCAACTAAAACCTTCTGTCTGTAGTATTCTTGGAACATAGCAGGAGGAACAAGTCGACGTTCTCAGATAATGTGCCATATTTCCTGATTTGATGCCTTTTACATGGATTTCTGTAAGTATATGAAGGAGTACAATTACGTGGGAAGGGGGTAACCTACTGGTACTGTAAATGTAGATATTTTCACGCTGTACATATTTTCGCATATTCCGCTTTCAGATCCACGAAAATATGTACAGAGCGAATATTTATGCTGTATTATTAGCCATGCAACTACCATCAGAAAAATTTGTGAATTCAAATGCAAGCGAAATTGTATTTTTTTTTAGCAAATCCGCGAAATATACACACAAAAATATTTACGTAGTAGCTTATATGTGCGCCCGTGCTAAAATCCACTAACCCCTCTTGTTTAATAACGACCACTCCCTGCTATATACTAGTGTGGAGTAGCAATACTATCCGGCCTAATAAGGTCAAGGGTAGGAGAGAGTCACAGGCATTCTACAACAGAGGAGCGATCGGAAGGCCTCTCTGTGGGGCTCAAATCTCTAGCAGAGGCAGCACTCTCCAAGCATAGTCCACTAAATAAATTAACAACGACTTGTACAGGAGTTGTTGCAACTATGGTACAGTACTAATGTTACCATAATCAGATGGGTGCTGCAGCTTGTAGGTTTTGCTAAACGTCGGGGTGCGGCTTATACTCGAGTTCGTCTTGTATGCAAGGTTTTACGGTACTTTATTCACTGGTAGATTAAAGATGGCCGCACCCGTACAGAGAGGTAATTGACCTCGACCGGTGGCGCCATCTGTGGCTACAGAATGCGGCACATGAGGGACGGCAGCCAGTCTAGGAGCAGCTCATAAAGAGCTGATCTCCCTCATTGACGGTAACCTTATCCCTCTACGGGCCGCATAGTGCTTTAATCTGCCATGCCCTTTGTCGTCATGATGCCTGAATGCAGCCCTGACAAATAACTCACCAGTGCTGCATTCATGCAGCGTGTTGACCCTTCAGCATTGTAACCTCTGAGGGTCGGCATGTGTACTGCATGAATGCAGCTCTTGTAGGTTACTCTTCAGGTTGGCATTTATGCATCATGACCACATTAAAGCACTATCCAGCCCCTTACAGGGTTAATATGCTCGGGTTTTATCGACGCCGTGAGCGGCTCACCTTATTCTGGCTAATCCCTCCCCCAGACTCGCCAATAACCAGCAGCTGCCTCCATCAGAGATGGGTGTTATAAGCAGGGGCACACTGGGTACCAGCAGCACACACTGGGTACCAGCAGCACACTGGGTACCAGCAGCACACTGGGTACCAGCAGCACACTGGGTACCAGCAGCACACACTGGGTACCGGCAGCACATGCGGGGTACCAGCAGCACACTGGGTACCAGCAGCACACGCTGGGTACCAGCAGCACACGCTGGGTACCAGCAGCACACTGGGTACCAGCAGCACACGCTGGGTACCAGCAGCACACACTGGGTACCAGCAGCACACACTGGGTACCAGCGGCACGCTAGGTACCAGCAGCATACATTGGGTACCAGCAGCACACTGGGTACCAGCAGCAGCAGCACACCGGGTACCGGCAGCACATGCGGGGTACCAGCAGCACACTGGGTACCAGCAGCACACGCTGGGTACCAGCAGCACACGCTGGGTACCAGCAGCACACTGGGTACCAGCAGCACACTGGGTACCAGCAGCACATGCGGGGTACCAGCAGCACACTGGGTACCAGCAGCACATGCTGGGTACCAGCAGCACATGCTGGGTACCAGCAGCATATGCTGGATACCAACACCCTGGGTACCGGCAGCGGGTTTAATGCACCATGCCCCTGGTCATTATGATGCATGAAGGCGGCCCTGGCTAGTAAATTGTCAGTGCATCATGCCCCTAAGGGGCTGATACCTTCTTGAAGGCTTGACTTAATGCATGAGGGCAGCCCTGGTGAGTTACATACCAGTGCTGCATTCATGCAGCATGACAATAAAACACAGAAAAGCAATTTTAGGCCTTAAAAGGGTGCAAGAATCAATCAGCTAATCACAGATTAAAGTTGTATAGCTAGCTTTACATGGGAGCTGATACAGATGTAAATAACAAGGCACCCCGTTTTAGCCTAGACCACGGCGGGCGGATATCGGTCATCAACCCTTTCAGGAAGGCATATTGCTTTAAACTATTTTGTATACTCACCAGCAGTTTTACTGCATCATGCTGAAACTGGGCTGAAATGAGTGTATCAGCCCCTACTGGGCTGCTGATGCATGAATGCATCACGGTGGCAAAGCGCATAACACGTGCTACGGGTATACACATACATGTACTATCGGATCCTTAGCGGATTAAGGTTACGGTAGTACCGTAAATTCTCGCGTAGAAGCCGCGGCTAGTACGAGAGTCAGATTCCTGGTGCGGCTTATAGGATCGGCCCACAGTGGGGGTGCGGCTTATACGCGAGTTTTTGTCATTATGGTACAGTACTTAAAGTCACCATAGTCAGATTGCTGGTGCGGCTTCTAGGATCGGCCCAAAGTCAGGGTGCGGCTTATACGAGAGTTAGGCTTATACGCGAGAATTTACGGTATACATTCATATTGAAGCCATTTAAAAGGACAGCAGCAACCCTGAATATCATATAATGGTACGTGTATATTACTACAGGGTAGTCCTACCAGACAGGGTGCGTTATAATTCAGGTTTATGGTACATGGTACCAGCCCCTGTCTTTGGAGACGGGAGATGTATGTGTGTATACATCACCCTAATCACCCGCCCAGAGACCCACACAGCTACATTATAGGCTACCCACGTGCCTGCTACTCCTATAGCCCAGAGACCCACACAGCTACATTATAGGCTACACACATGCCTGCTACTCCTATACCGTAAAACCTCGCGTATAAGCCTAACTCGCGCATAAGCTGGTATACATGGTAGAGTGCCCCCCCCCCCCCCCCCGTGACATGGTGCCAGCCCCTGTCTGTGGAGACGGGAGATGTATGTGTGTATACATCACCCTAAGGCCAAAAAAAAGAGAAGGTGTGTTTCAGGTTACATAGTCTGAAAATCTAGGTAGGGTAGGTCGGACTTCTTTTTTTTTTAAATTTTTTTTTTACTTTGACCTGTAAAGTACCCAAAAACTGACTCGCAAATAGCCCCAAAATTACATAAAATATACATATTTTTTTCAAAATTGGATAAAAATGTCTAGGGTCGGCCCTGTTTTTCTAGGTAGGGTCGGGTAACCTGAAACACACCTTCTTTTTTTTTTTGGCCTAATCACCCGCCCAGAGCCCCATACAGCTACATTATAGGCTACCCACGTGCCTGCTACTCCTACAGCCCAGAGACCCACACAGCTACATTATAGGCTACCCACGTGCCTGCTACTCCTATAGCCCAGAGTCCCACACAGCTACATTATAGGCTACCCACGTGCCTGGTACTCCTGTAGCCCAGAGACCCACACAGCTACATTATAGGCTACCCACGTGCCTGCTACTCCTGTAGCCCAGAGACCCACACTGCTACATTATAGGCTACCCACGTGCCTGCTACTCCTGTAGCCCAGAGACCCACACTGCTACATTATAGGCTACCCACATGCCTGCTACTCCTATAGTGATAATTCCAGTTTCTCCGTATGCCCGGTCATGCTACCGTAAATTCACGCGTAGAAGCCGCTTCTAGTATGCGTATCAGATCGCCGGGTGCGGCTTATATGTGAGTTTTTGCTACTATAATACCGTTCGAAAGTCACCATAATCACTTTGCCAATGCAGTTATAGGATTGGCCCAAAGTCGGGGCGAGGCTTATACGCGAGCTTTATACGTAAGAATTTACCTTAGTTCTAGGCTGGGAATCTCGTGAGATTTAGCCATTGACCAGACACCAACACACCATATCTTGCAAGGAAAAAGCTAAGTTGCGAGAGCAGAACCAATCTCTCACAAGACCTCACAACGCAACTTGTTCCTGGGATGACCACGTGTACGCTGGCAAAAGTATCTCTCGTGAGAAGTTTGTTCTGCTCTCGGACCATACACAGCTTGTTCCTGGCAAGCTAGGATGTGTTGGTGCCTCGTACCTACCAGGAGTTAAATATCGTGAGAAATTCCGTGGACAGAATTAAGAGGGACGCTCATATATGCTCTGGATGGAGCCACCAGAATTATCGCTATACTCATAAAATACTCGTCTACCTGTAGACTTGTCCAAGCCTCGTAGCAGAAAGCAAATAGATGTATTCTATCCGTTAAAATCCCTGTATGTGGTCATTATCATTATCAGAGACTTGTGAGGCGCCAATAAAAGCTCATGTAAGTCAACATCAGAAACCTTCTCCGTGCCATTAGGCAGGTGATGTCATGGCTGCGGCCTGGGACAGGTACATGGACATCTAGCAGGGTCAGGGAAATTGAAAAAAAGGTAAATCAATATAAGAAAACCCTCCAGTAGCACACGGGTAAAGCTCTCATCAAATTGAAGAGAGTCTATCAGCTTTATAATTACCGTATAAATATAGCAGTAAATATGGTGAGGGGAAATGGGTCATTTGTGACCAGAGAAAGTCAACGAATTTCAATCTATTTAAAAATGATTCTATAACATCCGAAAATCTCACGAAATCACAAATGAATACTTTTAAGGGTCGCATAATGTTTTAATCATACCGTACTGTTGCGAAAAAAAAGAGCCTGGACTCTTTTCAATTTGGTGGGGCTCTTACCCCCTGCTCTTATACAAGAGAGGCGCTTATTCCAGGTCACGAGTTACCGGTACTCGCCGGGTTGCATTGGTGCATCATGCTGACAAATGTGATTTATTTTTAGCGACAGTCCATCCTCAAAGCGTTAAAGCACTACCCGGCCTTTAAATAGGGGTTACAGCCAGATTTAACTGTAACATGAAACAAGTTTTTAGTCTCCGTCTGAGCAGTATCAATGAGTGGCTCCCCTTACAGTTACAGGAGCAGGACCCCCATCACTTACCGGTGTCAGGGTCGGGGGGGGGGGGGCGGTCGGGAGAACGTCCCGTAACGTAACAGACACTACTCACACTCACAGACAGTGCTATGGGTGAGGAATGGCAGAGGTGTAGGAAGCAAAATTTCATTGGGGGGGGGGGGGGGGGGAAGCAGGAGGGCCCACTCCAACCGGCTTTAAAATTCGGATTTTAAGCATGATGTTTATACACGCTTGTATTATATAAAAAAAGTAGTTTTGTGACCCCTTTTAGATTTGATTGGGGCCCAAGCAACTCTGCACCCGTTTTCCTATGTGGAAGACATACGATTTGGGAAATGTGTGTATTCTATTATAGGTTCATAGTAAATTTCCTCCTCTGCGATTGGGAGCCCCCCCCCCCCTTTTCCTACGCCACTAAAATGGCAGGCATGGGGGGGGGGGCAATGGATTTCGCCACAATTCGGGCAGGAGGGGATGGGAGGGGGATGGGAGGTTGGGAATTGGACCCTTTTTGTGAAGGTGGGGGGGCAGAATGACTTGGTGTGCTTGTGCTAAACCCACCAACCTAACCCTGTTTCCCTCTTTCGGCATTTAATTTTTTTTATAGTACAGAGCTTTATGGGCAACTTTGCAGATAAATTATCACATTGCTAGAGGGAATAGTCTCCTGCCCCCCCCCCCTCCCCTGTGTCTGGTTTATTGGTTGTAAGCAAACTGCCTCCACCCAGCCTGTTTTATAGCTGCTGCTGCTGCTGTGCTACTGGTGGTCGCCGGGGGGGGGGGGGGGGGGGGTCACTGAGTCTTTGATAGTAGGTAACAACTGCCGGCCCAGTCTTTGCGAAAACATTTTCATCCCACAGGACATTCTGTCCTGCAAATTTTCAATGTTGAAGGACCGGCTACATTTTTGGAGGACCGGATAGCCACATACCTGATGATTTCTGCATTTTAAGTATAGAAGAGTTTTGTCCATTAAAAATATATTTTAATTGTTATCATTTATGGCCAAATCAGGATAGTTTCACACAGTATTGACATAAATATTTCAGGTTTAAAAGCCCAACTAAATTCTTCTAGTTCAGGAAAGCCCAAAATGTGACTGGACATTCGGTCCTGCTACACCTTTGAATCTGCTGGACCGGTGGCATTTTAGAAGGACATTGCCACTGTCCTGCATGTTTTCGCAAAGACTGCCGCCCTACGGCCCCTCTTATCAGACATTGGGAAATTTGACTGCCCTACTTCTCACTCTCAGGGGTTGGCAGATTTGATGAGCTACTGCAAGTTTAGGTCTCCCTGAATTTTATACAAATACTATTTTATTCATCCCTTTCAGCAACAAAACTTGCTCAATTTAATGATATGATTTTAACTGCCCTACTTATCAGGGCCTTGACGACATCTGACCGCCCCCCTTTTCGGGATCTAATGGAAATTCACCACCACCGCTTTTCAGAGATGTTCTGCAGTGGCTCCGCTCTACTCCAGCACCGCGTGGCAAGCATTTCCAAAGCAGAGGGGACAAAGGGGGTTTTGACCCCTTTGATCTCTTTTCTTTTGACCTTTTAGGTTTGACCATTTTTAGGGTTCACCATAAGTCAGGTTTCGGTAGAGGGCCACATACCTCCCCTCCCACAAGTTCCCATGACTATAAATATTCTGCTAATAGAGGTTTAACATTTCAATACATGTACCGCTATGTCTTATTGTCTACCATATAAACCCAGTTGTTCAGACGGTACATTGTATTAGCGGTAGGAACGTTCACAAAATATGATGTCACCAGGTATAAGGGGGTGCGGGCAGTGGTCTTGGTATTCATGGAATTAATTACCTGGGCCATTTCCAAGAACAGTCACAAGGCCCCCACATTTGGTGACAACATTTGTAAACGTTCCCTCAATCAGTTACAATCTGAGATCGTGCACACTTCCATTCTTGAAAATGACACCGGAGTCCTATTAATTCACAACTACCCCTTTAACGGCCACACAGTACCTTACTGTGCGATATGCCCTTAGTCATTATGATGCATAAATACAGCGAATCTACGCTCCACGGCATGATGCGTTCCTCGGGGGGGAGGGGGGGGGGTTATCAAACCAGTAGGGTTGACACATACATGAATGCAGCCCTGGCGGGTTACTCGCCAGGGCTGCATTCATGTACATCCTGATGATTAAGGTGCATTAAAGCACCAAGCAGCCGTTAACGGATTAAAGCAGTAACCATACAAGAGCAGTCTTTCATTGTCTAATATGACACCCGAGCCCTATTAATTCAGCACTAGACAAACTAGACATGCCATTACTCGGGAAATGGGAGCCGGTTCCCGCCAGCTACTGTAAAACCTCTTTGATAGGACCACACTCTCAGAGAATTACAAGGCAACTTTTAGTAATTAAACAGATTCAAACTGTACAATCTGAGATTACAATCTGACTTTTAAGCACCCCCGCCTCCCTCATCCCCGATTTTGAGAAAAAATCAGCTGAATCAGCTACCGGTAGGTCTAATTTGTGTCAGCTCATCACAGAGGTTTACGGGCATGTATTATTACCATTTGCAGAAGCCCATGCACTTGCAATGTATTACACCACACATCACACACCACACAACCAAGAGTACGGTCATTCATATACACCAAAATTCATGGTATTAAATGGTCAGTTGTAAGAATTATTTCTCAGTTAACATAACATCAGTTAAAACTGTGACTGAAAGTAGTGGGAACCCCTGTAAGACCCCTTGTACCCTTTTACGTTCTGGGAAGGCGGCAGACTAACGTCAAGGTGGTAAAAGTCACACCACTACATTAATGTGTAAAAAGGGCAGCTAGAAAAGGTCAGTGTGGAGGTCTTGTATTATATGGTGTCAAGGGGAATCTAACGGGTTGTGGAGGCGTGGGTGACAGGGAATATGAACTGTTGGCGCGTAGGTGGCTTTCGCATATATAGTGTTACTAATGCTATGTATAGAGGCATGTTTCAGTCATAGGCCTATATGGGTCAGTCATAGGCCTATATGTGTCAGTATAACTTAGACTCTCAGGCCTAGATGGGTCAGTCTTAGGCCTAGGTGGGTCAATATGAGGCCTAGATGGCTCATACTTTAGGCCTAGATGGCTCATTCTAAGGCCTAGCTCGCTCATTCTAAGGTCTAGATCGCTCATTCTAAGACCTAGATCGCTCATATTTAGGCCTAGATCGCTCATACTAAGGCCTAGATCGCTCATTCTAAAGCATAGATCGCTCATGCTAAGGCCTACCGGTATATGGCTAATTATTATAAGGCCTAGATGACTCATCCTAATGCCTAGATGGCTCATATTTAAGCCTAGGTGGCTCATACTAAGACCTAGATGGCTCAGTCTTAGGCCCAGTACAAAAATGTATAGCTAGGTGGTCTAGATGGGTCAGTCTGAGGCCTAGATGCATGGTTCACCCTAATGTCTAAATGGGACTGCCAAGACCTAGGTGGTTCTATGTAATATCTAGGTGGGTTTAGGTTGGTCTCAATTAGAAAGAATAGAAATTAACATTGATGAAGGATCTATAGAAAGCCTAGTACTACATGTAGAGTAGGTTTGGATAGGGGAGTGATAATTTTTTCCAAATGTTTTTACCCCCCTCCCCCCCAGGTTGAAAATCGGCGCGCGTGCGGGGCCTTTGAAGCATAGTAATGTGCAGGTTTGGCTCAAAACAGGTCAAATTTTTTTGCGCCCCCCCCCCAAGCGTAGTCCGATTTTTTTACACACACACACCCCCCCCCCTGGTCAAGGGGTCCAAATTTTTTTGCACCCCCTCTCCCCCTGTTGTTAAAAAATTATCACTCCCTAGGAGGTTAGCTGCTGATCATTCAGTGGGTGGAATGGGCGGGACCAGCTCGCAGTGTTGTACCTTTACTGGGACAGATCACCCTGGCACTGACCTTGTACAAACAGTAGCAAAACGGGGAAATAGAAACAGACAGAAAAAGACAAGCCGTACAAACATGGCCTTCACCGTCACCGTCACATCAGCAGACAATATGCACCAACATGCCGGCGCTACTCATGGAGGTCCATCTACCGGACTGTCGCGATAGAACGCCGGTTTCAAAAGAGCGCTACCGTGAAACCTCTCTGATAAGCCGACCTCCCTTATAAGCCGACCCCCCAAGTTGAGAGAATATTATAAGCTGAATTTGGATCCATTAAACAATAATCTATGTGATAAAAGACCTCCCTTATAAGCCGCCCCCCCTTTCAGAGAATGCTATACGCCGAATCAAGCCTAAAATGCCCCAAAAAAGGTCGGCTTATCAGAGAGGTCTTATGGTATAGTCTTAATATATTGCACGGTGTGAAAAGAGTGCCTGTCTTGTATAAGCAAGGGGTAGATGGGACTTGAAGTGTTTCTCATGTATTAATAACATCTGATCTTGTATACTGTACCGTCGCGATAAAGCGCCTGGTTTTGAAAGATCTTGTATAAGCGCCTGGGTATAGGGGCATCCGAATGATTCACTAAAACATGGCCTTGAATAATTGCCTATCCTGTATAAAAGCACCATGCCTAGGAGCCCGACCAATTGAAGAGTGCCTCATCGCCGTATCGCGACGGTACGGTAATCACCAATCAAGGCGTAAAATCCCCGCAAAAGTGAAAAACTCCCCAATGTTATATCGATACAATACGGCATTATATAACATTGAAACCACTGTTTCTAGTTCTGTACAGCATCATGGCTGTATATCACACTATACTAGTATGTAGACGGTATAGAGGGAAGCTAATTTCCTGAAGTAAAAAGTCTGAAGGCTAGACCTGACGGTGGTGGGGCCTGTGTGTGGGTGTGTGCCTATGTGTGTGGGTATAGGAGAGGGCTCATGACGCCATACCATATAACGATGACTCTGTTTTCTACATATGGGCGGCCATGTTACTTCTGTGGTCGCAATCTATCGTGAGACTTACCGGGTAGGCAGTGACCAGACAGTCACACACCATAGCTTCCGGGGAACAGGCTGCAATACGAGAGCAGAACCAAGGTCTCACGAGATTGCTGGTGTCAGTGTACAGAGACTGGTCACGGGAACAAGTCCGCACCAGTTATAACATAGAGAGGTCGCTGCTTTAGGGAGTGCTCTCTTTTTTTTTAACAATGTGGATTTGGGTGGGGGGAAGGGGTAACGCATTGCAACCACTTGATCGGAGGGGGAGGGGACAAAAAATGTGTCGTGGCGTGGCTTGGTGGATATGGGAGGGGGGGGGGGGGGGCGCCGGGATACTCAATTTCAAAGGAGCTCTGACTTGCATGCAAAACTCGGCAGGCTTTGATTTGATGAAGCCAGATAATACTACCGGTACTTTCTAAATCTTTAGATGTTCACCACAGTACTACATGTATTTAAGAACTCAAAATATCTGCAGGTCGATTTTTATCCCTTATTTCCCTGTGTTCATCGATTATTAAAAGGGCCATGTAGGGGCACTTTAGAGTATTACTTAGGCCTGTATGTTGCCGAAATGCCCGCATGACTCCAGTGCAAGGATGCACCGACAGAAAGTACAACGGGACGCCACTGTTTGTGACCCAGGCGTAAAGATCCAATTACGGCATAACCATAGAAAGGGCCACACAGCGCTTCAAAGTGATATCCCTTTCGCGTCATGATGCATGAATGCAGCCTTGACGGGTCTACTCGCCAGGGCTACATGCATTCATGCATCATGACGACCCTTTGGGAATGTATGTATCATCCGCATAGGTTTTTTGGCATGATGCTTGAATGCAGCACTTGCAAGTTACTGGCATTCATGCATCATGACGACATAGGGCAGTGTTGCATGAAAGCACCGTGCTGCCCTTAGCGGACGCCGGTTGTGGGCTGTGATGCTGATTCGGGTTATGAGATTTCTATTTGTGGTGACCGGAGGGGTGTGGTATTGTAGCCGGCCTGTCGTGTCATATAATCATGTGACTGTCATATAATCATGTGACCAGCCCTACGCGATAACAGGAAACCCAGTGAGTATAACAGCCCTCCGCCCCCCCCCCCCCCCACCCCTCCCACATGTATCTTTAACCCTTTAAGGTCGGCATGATACCTTAAAGGGGCATTCTCACCACTCGCACTTACCACATAGCAGACTAGAACAGTACTAGAATTGTGAGTGGGAAACGCTTGGTGAGAATGCCACTTTAATACATCATGCCATTGGTCGTCATGATGCATGAATGCAGCCCTGGCGAGTAACTGCATTCAAGCGTCATGTCGACCCCATGGGGTTGAGACACTCTCGAAGGGTCAGCATGATGCACCAGTGTAGCACCGGCGAGTTCGTCGCCAGGGCTGCATTGGTGCATCATGCTGACAAATGTCATCTTGCATCCTTAAAGGGTTAACACCCCCGCCCCCCCCCCCCCAATCATGTATCCATATCCAATCTGGCCGCATCCAATCTGCTCAGTCTCCGTGCATGGTATCCATGGCAACCACTGCAAACCTCACCCAGTTGCAGACCAAACCGTCTCTGCTGTATGACGGCCATCTTAGGGAGTGCTCATTTTTTAACAACAGGGGGGGGGGGGGGGGTGGTGGATTTGGGGGGGGGTAAAAAATTTGGACCCCTTGACCGGGGGGGGGGTAAAAAATTTAGACCCCTCTTGGGGGGGGTCAAAAAAATTCAACCTGTTTTGAGGGAAAAAGCCCGCGCATTACTATGCTACAAAGGGGCGCGAACGCGCGTGATTTTTGGCCTGCCGGGGGGGGGGGGGGTAAAAAATTTCGACCCCTCTAAGGGGGGGGGCGAAAAAATTTCACACGCTCCGCGCAAAATCTCACCGCCCCCCCCTGTTGTTAAAAAATGAGCACTTTCTTACATGATCATATAAGTGATATACCACAGTGTACAATGTACAAACAATGTAGTATATTTATGGTGAACAACTCCAAATATGTAATCATTCATGGGTGTTGCCATACATAGGTTAAAATTCGACACGATCGACACGGTCCTTTTAAGATTTTACATGGAATCAGCACAGTGACACGGCACTTTTGCTGAAAAGCAACGCGGTCAAAAATCTGGGCACCCATGTATAGTCACCCTGTGGAGCCCTACGTGTCACTTTTCCTACCTTCGTAGGAGTTCCTACCATTACACAGGAATTAACATACCGATATCCAATACCAGTATTCAATTACCGGTATGTTAATTTTCTACAGGTAGCTGACCCATCTACTATTTTTCGTCGTGCACTGAGTAATATCAGTATTATCACTGCTGGGCTGGTCCATAATACATGTACCGTATTCGACGTAATAAGCGCCCTGGGCGCTTATAAAATTATTTTTATGGCGTTTTAGTACTTAAGAGTTTAACTGTCTCCAAAATCTTGAAATTTGAGCCTTTGTTCTAGTCTAAAAGTATCTCAAAAGGGGGGGGGGGCGCTTATTACGTCGAATACGGTACATGTATAGCCACTTAATCCTGGCCCTCTGGAAAGGAGATGTTGTAAATGTCATTTCCCCCTCACCCCATGCTGGTTCCTCCCTATACATTGTATTAGGTTGTGACTTCCTGATGGCCTAGATATAGGACAGTATTAGAGTAGTCCCCCTGTGTCCAGTACCTAGGACATCAGGAAGTCACATTATGCACAAACACCTGCACTCCCACCCCGGGGGGGGGGGGGGCACTTAATTTTTTTGGACACGGGTGTGCGGCTGGCCCTTTGACAACCCTTACCCTTGGTGAGGGGGATTTTGGTCAAAAGTGACCCTTGGTGAGGGGGATTTTGGACAAAAGTGCCTAGGTTTTAGCAATTTTCTCCGAGGGGTCGGCCTTGTTGAAATCTCCGAAAAGTGACCCTTGGTGAGGGGGATTTTGGTGAAAATTGACCCTTGGTGAGGGGGATTTTGGTGAAAAGCAGACCCTTGGTGAGGGGGATTTTGGTCAAAAAGTACCCTTCCCAGCCGCACACCTGTGTATACAAAATATACTAAGTGCCCTCCCCCCCCCCCCCGGGACTCCCACGTACTACCCAGCTAGTCCTTTAAGGACCGCAGAATGTCATTATGTATTCATGATATATATGCACACCTGATGCATTACTCGCCAGTGCTGCAATTATGCATGATGCCGACCGTACAGGATTTAGACCTCCCAAAGGGTTGGCGAGTCGAAGGGTCGGCGAGTTACTCACTTTGGCTGTGTTGGTGCATTATAACGTCAAATGAAGATGCATCTTGAGGCACCATCTGGATTAAATGGACCAGTAGAGAGCAAGTCGGAAATGGACCAAATTATGCCTCACAATGATTGTCCTATTAGTTGATAGGTGCCGGTAATGACATGGGATAACCCTTTAAGGGCCGCATAGTGCTTTAATGCATTGTACCCTTATCGTCATGGTGCATGAATGCAGCCCTGGCGAGTTACTCGCCAGAGTTGCATTCATGCGTCATGACAACCCAAGAGGCTAATACACTCCCAAAGTTCAGTAAAGGTGGCATGATGCACTAAATGCAGCATGGTGCACTGATGCAGCATGGTGCTGCATGATGCACTGATGCAGCATGATGCACTAATGCAGCATGATGCACTGATGCAGCATGATGCACTGATGCAGCATGATGCACTGATGCAGCATGATGCACTGATGCAGCATGATGCACTGATGCAGCATGATGCACTGATGCAGCATGATGCACTGATGCAGCATGATGCACTGATGCAGCATGATGCACTGATGCAGCATGGTTGTAGTCAACACACAACTATGTATACATACATCTCCCATTCCCTTACGGTGGTCGGTGTGATAGACTACCGTACCTTTCACAATAAACACCGCGGCGCAGTGTTGCCAGAATGACAACGGCACATCGGTTTTTGCCGAAAGTATAATCACAATGGCCGATACATGTGAGGCCACCTGACCAGGCCGGCCATGACCTTAGCTTTTCAACAGTGAAAGACTTTTTCAGATACTTCTATCAGAAGCAGAGATATGTCCATGTAAACATTATTCAATTTCACATTTTGGTCAATTTTGTAAGCTATTAAAAAGCATTTACATCTACATTGCCACATACCGTAAAACCCCGCCTATAAGCCGACCCCGCCTATAAGCCGAATGTGAGTTTGAGGGAATAAATTCGGCTTATATGGAAATGTTTTAATCTTAAGGAGAACCCCGCCTATAAGCCGAATGTGACTTTTGGGGTCTGGAGAGGACTTTGGCCCTTGCTCTGGCGCAAATTCCTACCTGATTTTAGACAATTTTGAAACATTTTTCAGTAAAATATTACATAGCATGAGTTAAAAAAATAAATTCTGCGTGAAAAACATTTGTAAGAGCCTTAAAGTTCATTAATTCTTATGATAATGATTTACTATTTTCCCACTGAAAATTTTCAATTAAACATTTGGAAAACCCCGCCTATAAGCCGAATGTGAGTTTTGGGGAGAAAATTCGGGTTATATTAAATAGAAACGCCAATTAAAATTCGGCTTATAGGCGGGGTTTTACGGTACTAATGATGCATATGACATCAATGTATAGTGATGTGGCCTGTGTAGAGGGTAAATGGCCGGTGTAAGATGCCGCTTTGGCCAGTGTGCATAAAAACCTTTCGGCAACACTGCCAGCGCTTACAGATATATGTAAGCCTAAGACGTGCAAATTAACCCTTGCACTTATACAAGCCCGACCCATATACAACGACTTCTTAACCCTTTCAGGATGGCACATCATGCGCTTGGTTGTCATGAGGCATGAATGCAGCCCTGACTAGTAAATCGTGCGGAACCTACGGGGTTGAGACACTCCCGAATGGTCAGCATGATGCACCAATGCAGTACGGGTGAGTTACTCGCTGCGGCTGCATTGGTGCATTATCTTTTAGCAATATACCATCTGTGTCCAATGTATAAATAACAAGCTGGCTGACAGGCCAGATACATCTTGATGTGCAGTGTCAGCATGGGTGATGCAGGCTACGGAAGCCACCGGTGTATGTGGCTTCACCTCACACCCCCACAATACATCCTGACATTCAGTGTCACCAATACTAACCCCCCCCCCCCCCCCTGCGGCCATCCGCGTGTATCAGTCTATTCAGTAAATGATTAGATACATCCTGACATATACAGTAGTGTCACCACGGCTGGCTTAGGCTAAGGGAAGCCACCAGTGTATGTGGCTTCTGCCCCTCCTCCCTACACACACACTAACACCTGACAGCTTAGGTGCATCATGACATTCAGTGTCACCAATACCCCCCACCTCCAACCTCCGAGCCCCCACCCAGGTGTAGCAGTCTATATAGTAATGCAGGCAGCCGCCAGCTTATATATATCATGATATTTGGTGTCAGCGGGGGCGGTGCAGGCCATCAGCGAAGCCACTGGTATATCTGGCTTCTCACCCCCGCGCCACCATACACACTCCCACCTGACAGCTTAGGTATATTGTGACATTCAGTGTCACCAACCCCAGGCACCCACTGGTCTATTTAACCAATAATATATGAATATGACCGCACAAGGGTTGTGTATTGATGAATAACGACCCGAGGTGCATAGCACCGAGGTCATTATTCATCTATACACAGCCCGAGTGCGGTCATATTCATATATTATTAGGTTTATTATACGATATTTCGATCCATATGTCCTTTTTCACCTTTAAAACGTCCTAATTTCGCCATTTTGAAGGATTATTGACTGAATATCACTCGAACACCAGTAGCGCCATGTTGTTTTGGCATGCCACCAACCCTGCTCGCTGATTGGTGGAGCCTGGCTACGTCATGCCCTCAATCTCCAACACTGAGTTCAACATAGAATTTGTAAGGGGGCCAGCTTGGGGCGGTGTTATAACATAACCAGCGTTTCCCTCCAGATTCACCACAGCCGGATAGGCATGGCCGCTAGTGTCTACGCCTCACACACCAAGGGTCCCCGGATCGATCCTGGGTGGAAAGGAACCATTTTCAAAATACCTATTTCTATGTGAAAAAAATCCCTAGAATTATTTTAACGTAAGGGGAAGTAAAGTCCAACTTCTACCTTTATAGTAAAAAAGAAATTAGAAAAAAATATTGATTGTCAAAGAAATTATACCAAAAAATGCCTTTTCTTCTGTAACTCGGTAAATAATGGTCCTACAGGGCTGGAAATCCGCCTGTAGACTCCTTGTTTCGCCACCTCCCTCTACCAGCGCCACCATGGCGTGGTGGTTAGCACGTCGGACTTCAAGTCTTGATGTAGCGTGTTCAAGTGTCCATGAAACCTCGGATTTTATGGCTGAGGATCTTCAGAATCGTTCCCATTCAGAATCGTTCAGAATCGTTCTGATATCCAGAATATCAGAACGATTTCACCCCCCCAAGTGTGCGCTATGCAGGAATATCAGAACGGGAATATCACGTAAAAAGCACGGTGTAAGCCCATATCGTATAATAATCAATGATACAAGACAGCCGACATACATCCTGATATGCAGTGTCAGCGGGGTTGGTGCAGGTTATTTAGGGAAGCCACCAGTGTATGTGGCTTCTGCCTCTCCTCCCTACACACACACGTCATGCACAGTGACACAATCCGACATACACAGCTCACACACACACACACAAATTCCCTCGAATGGCTGCCAGTTCGCAGGTTTTTGCTTAAGGACAGGGGAGGCAGGTTTCAGAGTGGGTGCAGAGACGTGTGCCAGTCTACTGTCCGCTATACACGGCGGCATTCTGCACCCTGCCCATCGCCTCCCCATGCAGATCCCTCTTTGATCTCCAGTAACCCTGCAAGGGCCGCATACTGCTTTAATGCAATATGTACCCTTTGTCGTCATGATAAGTGATGCATGAATGGACCATGGGGACCCTACATGGTTGATACACTCCTGATGGGTTGGCATGATGTATGAATGCAGCCCTGGTGAGTGTATATATAAGACACAGACTGCATTTATGCGGCTAGACAGTAAATGGTATTGTGCATTAAAGCACTATGCGACCATTAACTTAAGGATGGCATAATGCCTTAATGCATCAAGCCTTGGTCATCATGATGCATGAATGCAGTCCTGGCGAGTAACTCGCCAGTACTATATTCATGCATCAAACTTCATGACCCTACGGGTATATATACTCCCGAACGGTCAGCATGATGCACCAATGCAGCTCTGGCGAGTTACTCGCCGGGGCTGCATTGGTGCATCATGTGGACAAATGTCATCTTTTAGCGACATCTGTCCTTAAAGGGTTAAAGCAATATGCAGATGTACAATTCTATCGCAGCTCGTGGCTGCTTGAAGCGGACTGCAGGCAGATCTCTAAGTGCACGTCCCATTCATGTTACAATATGCACCAGGTGCCCAGGTGGTGCTGCTATAGCACCCAGCACAGGCTTAAACTGAGTGCCATGCTTATGCTAGGAGTAGATGACTGTATACCGTATCCGACGTAATAAGCGCACTGTGCGCTTAAAAATGATTATGGACACCTTTTACGGTAGTAGTTAAGAGTTTATTGGGGTAAAAATTTGGTTATTTATAGCATAAAAATCCGCCAAAAACAGGGGGTGTGCACTTGTTAGGGGGTGTGAGCTTATTACGTCGAATATGGTACAGCACGAGTTTGTATACTTATAACCAGACTGCACTACTTGTGCTATACACAGTCATCTACTGTGAGTATGAGCATGCTACTCAGTTTAAGCCTGTGGTACCGAGGGCCGACATATGGATTGGAGCGGGAACTAACATCTGACTGTAATCTTAGATGTAAATCCACTTCAAATCTATAACAACCTTGGACGCCCAGAGCACCGCTACATGGCCTGCATTCAGGCCAGATGAGACTCTCAACATTTTAGCTGTATTGAATAAAGATGTGTTGGCTCTGTCTCACCAGATCAGGTCAGTGTGAACGTCTTTGACCGGGTGCCATCTTTGACCTTCTGAGAATCTGACAGAAAATGGTTTATTTAGGGCAGGTGAAGATGTAAATGGAGATATAACTATCGCCATTTTCTTTATTTTATCCCTTACATATCAAAGAAGAAAATGTTATTTCTTTAAACACTTTTTTTATGGTGGCCAGTCAAAGATGGCACCCGGTCAAAGACTTTCACATTGGCCTGATCTGGTGAGACACAGCCTGTTGTGTAAATACTGATCTACATATTCCACATAGGAAGCAACCTTAGAATAGAACATACAGAGGCACATAAGAAATATCTGTAGCCAATATATGTCTCCGAGACTGACACTTGATAAAGGAATGATCAGCCCAACAGCCCAATGTAGACACTATTCTAAAGTGACCTCATGCAAATATAGACATATAGGCCATATTTTAGTTTCATGGTCTAGACCTAGACAATGTGACTCTGTACCGCAGTATTAACAAGCATAGTGGGGAGACCCACAGGAGACCCCAGTGCCCCCTACCCTACCCGTTAGGGAGTGGTCATTATTTATCCACAAGGAGGGGGGGCTGAATTTTAGGGGGCAAAATAAATGTCGACCCCTCTAGAGGGGTCAAAAAATTTCAACCACTCTAGAAGGGTGGGGCCAAAAGAAATCGACACCGGACATTTTGGGCGCAAAAGCCTGCACGTTAATTATACATTTATTTCAAAGAGTGGGCAGAAAAATTCTGACCCATATGGGGGAGTGGGATTTTGACCCCTCTTGAGTGGGGGCGGGGGGGGGGGGGTTGGGCGGAAAACTTTCCACAAACTCAGACGAAAATCACCCAACCCCCATTCTGTTAAATAATGACCGCTCTCTTACGTCCTACTGCCCTGTTGTCCATGATGTAGTTTATCCACCCCCATGCCCCCGTGTATCATGTTTAATGATTCAGGACGTGGGTGTAGCCTCATACATAGTATGTGTACCGTAAATTCTCGCGTAGAAGCCGCGGCTAGTACGAGGGTCAGATTGCTGGTGCGGCTTATAGGTTCAGCCCAGGGTCGGGGTGCGGCTTATACGGCAGTCTTAGCCACTATGGTGCAGTACTAAAAGTTACCATATTCAGATCGCCAGTGCAGCTTATAGGATCGGCCTAAAGTCGGGGTACGGCTTATATGCGAGTTAGGATGATAAGCGAGAATTTACGGTATTACACAGGAGCCGGTCAATGGCTCTCCTGCCCAGACCAACACCATGACCTTGAACTTGAAATTTAACCTTATGACCTACCCTGCCGGTAAGTCCCACTGCCCTGTTCCCCATATAGTTAATCTACCCCCATGTCCAAGTGTATCAAGTTTAATGATTCATACCGTAAAACCTCGCGTACTAGTCGCAGCCTATCCGTGAGTCAAATCGGTGGTACAGCTTATAGCATCGGCGCAGAGTCAGTGTGCGGCTTATACGTGAGTTCTTGCAATTATAATACAGTATAAAAGTCACCATAATCAAATCTCTGGTGCAGCTTATAGAATCGGCCCAAAGTCGGGGTGCGACTTATACACGAGTTAGGCTTATAAGCGCCTGTCTTGTATAAGCGCTGGGGGTAAACACCCTCCAAAGTTATAAGCGGCGGGGCGCTTAAACACGACGGTACGGTATATGCGAGGTTTTACGGTACACAGTATTGGTGACCAGTGGTCAGCACCCAAACAGCCCCTAGCTCCCTGATACCCGGTCAGCCGCCAGTATTGGTGACCACCCCCGCACACTGGAGGCTGGCTATAGGGGAGGCACCAATAGTGGCCACAGTGTCGTAAATAATGTCTAGACGGTCTGTGAGGATTTTAGCCTCGTAACTGGAACATGATATACCAGGCAATAGGCTGAGGGATAAAGGGAACGTTCAGAGTGGTCTAGAAAAGGTCCCACTATAGATGATATAATTTGTAAATGTTGCATTTTAATAGGTGGGCTTGTAAGTGAGGTTTTTACGGTAATGTGGTTGCAGTTAGGCTGAAACATATGAAGTTTTACGGTAATAATATCTTAGATGTGAAAAGGTGAGGTGGTAATATGATGCATGGTAGGCTGAAATATGTGAGGTTTTATGGTAATAGGATCAGAGATGTGAATAGGTAAGGTTTTATGACGATGTAATAGGTAGGCTGAAATAGGGGGATATTTTACGGTAATATTAGGTACGGTAGGCTGAAATAAGTGAGGTTTTATGGTATTTAATGTGAGCTTTGTAGATATGAATAGTTGGGGTTTTACGGTAATGTGATGTATGGTAGACTGAACGATAGTGATAGATGCTTATCGACTCTAGTGAACCGTGAACTGAGAGAGGTCAAGGACGCCACACGAATTTTGGTATCTGACAGGAATCCAATAAGCCATGAATGGGGAAACCCTTTAACCCTCTAAGGGCTGTATAGCGATTTAATACATCATTCCCTTGGTCGTCATGCTGGATGAATGCAGCCCTGGCGAGTTACTCAACATTGGTGCATCATACCGACCCCTATGGATTGATACACTCATGAATGGCTGGCATGATGCATGAATGCAGTCCTGGCGAGTAACTCGCCAGTGCATCAAAGCCTCAATTTTTGTCATGATGCACCAACGCAGCCCCTGTATGATAATGCATCATGCAATTATTTGGGAGTGTATCAACATTGTAGATTCACACCCAAAAGTGATAATCACATTTAAAGCATCATGCTACCCTCGATAGGTTAACCGTTTAAGGTGAGTCTGCCGTCAAGATGTACCAATGCCACCCTGCGAGTAACTCGCCCATGCTGCATTGGTGCATCATGCCAACCCTTTGGGAGTGTATCAACCCCATAGGGTCGATATTATGCATGAATGCAGCCCTGGCGAGTTACTCACTAGGGTTGTATTCATGCATCATGACCACCAAGGGCATCACGGGTTAAAGCAGTATGCTGACCTTAAATGGTTACCACGGTCTGCACAGCCCTGCTCTAGGGGCTGATGTCCGGGGTGGGCACTGAGTCTCTGAGGGTAGATAACAACTGCCGCCCTACCGCCCCTCTTATCAGAGGTTGGGAAATTTGACCACCCTACTTCTCAGAGGCTGGGAGATTTGACAGCCCTACATTTCAGAGGTTGGGAGATTTGATGAGCTATTCCAAGTTTAGGTCTCCCTGAATTTTGTACAAATACAATTTTATTCATCGCTTTCAGCAAGAAAACTTGCTCAATGTAATGATATGATTTTGACCGCCCTACTTATCAGGGCCTTGACGACATCTGACCGCCCCCCTTTTCAGGATCTGATGGAAATTCACCGCCACCGCTTTTCAGAATCGTGCTGCAGTGGTTATCCAGTACATGGCAGTGGTTATCCAATACATGGTAGAGTGACCCCCCCCCCCCTCTACCCTCTACCCTCTGATGCCCTCAACTGAACCCCGCCTTCAAGGACATGAGAGCGGCGGGGTGGGGGGGGGGGAGGCAGGGTCTGGGAGGGTGCAGGGTCTAAAGAGAAAATCAATGCAGCTAATCAAAGTGTCCTCCCTCTCCCACGTCAACCCACACACCGGGGTTTGCTGCCCGCGAACCTGACACCAGAATAGACGCACGATATAGTAGGGATGTCATTGACATCCAATTTATTCTGATTTTGATCATCACTATTTCAGTCTGGATTTTTCAATTATATCGATTTATTCTGATACTAAAAATACAGTTTATATCTGCTTAAAATAAGGGTATTTTAATCTGTCTATATCCTTCGTTATAGTTTAGTCTTTAAAGCTGAACACTTGATAGCACTTGGAACACAACTAATTCTTGGGACACAATTAATTCAAAGTCATTTCCCCTTAATATTATAGACCTGCAACGGTCATTATTTTTAAAATGAATAAAGAGCATGTTCTAGATGAAATATTTACTCAATCCTGAAGACACACCAATACCGCCCCAGCAAGGTACTCGCCAGTGCTGCAATGATGCATTGGTGCTGACCCTTCAGGAGTGTCTCAACCCCTTAGGGTCGGCATGATGCGTGAATGCAGCAATGGCGAGTTACTCGCTAGGACTGCATTGATACCTCGTGACAACCAAAGGGCAAAATACATTAAGGCACCCTGCTGTTCTTAAAGGGTTACAGGGTTATCGCACCCAAACAAACATGACGAGCAGCATGTGAGTGTGTGTGGGTGCAGCTGTCTCCTGTGTGAACCTCAGTGTGCCTGCATTATGTGCATGCAGGGTGCTAGGTGTCCTGCTGTTGGTGTTGTCAGTGCAGAGCACAACAGCGGCATATCTTTCCCATCTCTTACGTCAGCCTGTTATGTAACTAGGGATGTCATTGGTATCGAATTTCACAGACGCTCTGGGTATCACAATACACATCCCAGCCTGGGACAGTCTGAGACTGTTGTGCCGCTCTCTGTTGCAGACCTCTCAACTTTTGGTGGACCCAAAGAGTGAGATTTTGGCAATTGTGGATAACCGGCTGCGTAGCAGACATATGTCGTGCGCGCAGCGCCACGATGCTCGCAAGCGAAGCGCCGCGATGCACTAGGGGGGTTTGGGGGCATGCCCCCCCAAGAAAATTTTAATTTCTAGGAGTCAATTGGTGCATTCTAATGCATTTTAACATACCTTTTGTCACAAAACAATTATGTATAGATTTGAAGAAAAACATAATTTTATTGCCAGGATGCTGTTTCTCCACAAATTTGCAGAGGTCCGCAAATTTGCAGAGGTCAATAAAACACATCTCATATATTTGTGGAAAAACTAAAAAATTATGAATAAAAATTGTTTTTGGTACTTAAGCATACAAATACGAACCTCCGTATATATTTGCGGGCATCCATATATTTGACGAGCTCCATAAATATAGGCCTATGGACAGTGTATTCAGGGATGTCCGCAAATTTGTTGAGGCCCGCAAATTTGTGGAGAAACAGCCTCCATACAAATCCCCCCCCCCCCATATCATAGGTACTAATCCCAACCGTTTTAGATCTACGAGCAGGCCTATGTCGGGAAGCAGGCCATGTGTATCACTTTGTTCTATCTGTTATTTCTCAACCTTTACAATTCTTTTATTTCAATTAATATATGCCATGCTTATGTCCCTTCAAATGCCTTGCATGACACACGGGTTGAACCAAACTTCACAGGTGACTAAAAGATGACATTTGTCGCCTACATCCACCTGCACACCCACACCTACCTGCTCTCCCACACCCATCTGCTCACCCACACCCACCTGCTGGCCTGATATGGAATAACATACATGTATGACACATGACTAGAGGGTACTTCTTAACAAGGAATTCATTTCTGATGCCAGAATTGACCAATGAATGATTATAAGGGAGGATTATATCTAAGTTCACGATAAGCTACAAATCCAGCTCACCCTTAGTCATCTGTGAGGTCACTCACATGCTCAATCTTTATAAGAATAAATAGTAGCCAAAAACATAACGCAGTGGGCATAACTATGTGCAGATTCCACAAGTGGCATATGCCGGATTCCACGCATAGTGGAATCCGGCATATGACATGCGTGGAATCTATGCATAGTCATGCCAACGAGTTATGTTTTTGTTTTATTATACCCCCCCCCCTCGTATAAGCCACACGCAGAGTCACGGACTTCAAGTTCAAGTTCACAAAGTTTTTGTTTCATCTTACGTCAATAATTTTGAAGGAAAAGGAAAACCAAAAAGTCATATAGTTGACATATGCCTTCAATGTGTAGGCCTAACTCAAGTTTCAAAGTGACATCCGTGTAATAGGCCCTTTATAAGATAGGCCTAGGAACTGCAATTTCCATGAAATTTAATAAAGACTTTAAACAGCGGAACCCCCACCCCCCATCAAGGGACCCTCTCTAGCCCAGCTGCTATATATCGACGTGGAGTGTTGCGAGTCAAAAGCTTAGTTTTCTCTGTTCTGTGTAGGAAAAAAATCAATAGCCTCGGGGGTTTTGGGTCCTTTAGTTTGATAAAAGTCGCAAATGAAAGAGTTGACAAATATCTATCACTTTAGTTCTGTCGAATTCCGGTGACATGTAGGACTTTGTGCAATCCTCGCTCAGAACAACAGATTGCAAAAGTCCACAATCCAGAAACCGAAATGTAGCAAGATGGAGACTTGCATACTCATAGGGATATATGATTTCCGATTGAACAGGTTCTTCTGACGAGAGATTGAGTCGGCAAAAACGCATTACCAATACGAGACAGGCCAGCTTGCCTGAGCCTTAGCTAAGGGTCATAGTAGATGTGCCGGATTCTCGGGCGCAGAAGGCCTGGTTGCTAGGGAGAGGCAAAGGGTCTAGCTACGTAGGCAATGTACTAGGAAAAGTCACCTTTTTGCTATTTTCTCTGCAAATAATGGCATTAGAACATAATGCATCTCAATTCTAAAGGATATTTTGAATATCTTTCAGATTTTGCAATATTTTTTGTTATGGGTAGCTTACATCTCTTGCGATAAGGATTTTAACACCTTTTTCTAGTACATTGCCTATTCATTTAGCCCCCTTTTGGGGTGTGTTATCTTAGGGAAGATAAGCCTGATAAGGGCCACGCTGAACTGTGTGACGTAGGTTCTGCTCCCGAGAATTACACGCCCAGGGCGCCGGATTACACGCCCAGGGCGCCGGATTACACGCCTAGGTCCTACCTTTGCATACAGAGCCCATATGCCCACTGAGTGTGCATATGAGCTTCCTATACCTACAACACTGATATGCCGTATGGGGGGTATAATAAAGAGTGCGAAAAAAATTGAAAATCTGGATGTCAACTATGTATTCTGGTGACTTTTGAGAATCATCAAATAACTTTGGTTCTAGTAGGAATATTTGAAAAATTCTTTCAGTTTTGGAAAGCTCAGGAAAGCGTGAGAAAGGTGGACCTCAGCGTGAGAGCGTGACACTGCATGCAGATGCGTGAGTCTCACGCCCAATGCGTGAGAGTTGAGAGGTCTGCTGTTGTCACCAGACACCTACACACCACACCTCTACTACTATAAAGGGCTGCATGGGGGGAGGGGCAGGGGGGTAGTCAAGGCAAGGGGGGGCAGGGGTCCAACCCCCCTTGAAAGATTTTTCTCGTAATATTTCGATCTGCCGTTTGGTGGATGCCCCTCCGCTTTCTAAAAATCATGGGTCAGGACCCCCTGCCCTGTTGAGGACCACTTGTGTCTTTTGTATTGTTGTGGATTTTTCTGGGTGCCGTAAAACCTTGCGTATGAGCCTAACTCTCGTATAATCAGAGACCTACATAGCAGCACCCTGCAGACTTTGTGCCTTTAGTGCTGTATCATAGTGGCAAAAACTCGCGTATAAGCCCACCCTGACTCTGTGCCGATCCTATAAGCCGCACTGCCAATCTGACTCGCGTACTAGCCGCGGCTTCTACGCGAGGTTTTACAGTAGTTAACCATGCCATGGTCACTCTACGCTTCCGTCACACCCGCAGTGCTGCCATCTGCCGGCCCAGGCATTGTCTCTGGTCGCATGTTGGTAACCCGTTAAGGACAGCATAGGGATTTAATGTGCTATGTGGTGCATTGATGTAGCGGTTAGCGTTGTTAGTCACTTCCTGGTTCTGTTCTGGCGAGTTTATTCATCAGGGAGCCCATACTCACGCATACATCATGACGACCCTTCAGAAGTGTGTACATCAGCCCCATAGGGTTAGCATGATGCTTGAATGCAGCCCTAGCGAGTTACTCGGCAGGACTGCATCATGGATCTCATACTGAGGACAAAAGAGTGTGAATGCATTAATGCACTATGCGGTCCTTAAAGGATTAAGGCCAGCAGAGAGCCCTATACTGTGCTAGTTATACTCACAGGCCATGAGTGCAGCCCTGACGACCCTACTCGGTATTCATACATCATGGCTGTGTTAAAACGCGACCTAGCTACGCTCTTTTGAGATCTACAGTGCTTAAACGGGAAAACCGGTAATAACGATGCTTGCCTGGCGACTACCGACTGCACATGCATTGAACGGGGGGAGGGTGCTGTGCCATGGATTGGATACCCATTGCAGCACAACTCTCAAGAGCGGTGGCGGTTAGTTTCTATTAGAACCTGAAAAGGGGGCGGTCACACTCATAAACCATAAGTAGGACGCTCAAATTGATAACTTTAAATTGGGTGTTTTTCTTGCTGGCAAAAGTGAATTTGTACTAAATTCTGAGAGGCCTAAACTTGTCCGACCAGTGGTCATAGACACAATTGGCCCTGAAATAACAGGGGCGATGTTTTTTTGTTTTTTTTTGTTTTTTTTTGTTGGGGGGGGGGGGGACATTTCATGTACCAGATACACATTTGCCAACCTGTGAGAAATGGGGCGGTAGGACGGCAGTTATTATCCACCCTCAGAGAGTCAATTGCCCCCCCCCCCTCCTCTCCCGAGACATTGAGACAGCTCTCTCTCGGCAGCCGTTCTACCTTCTGATCTGGCAGAGACGCTTAGCCTTATGTCGTAGATAGAAGCAAAGATGCTGACTTGGCGTTCATCAATGCATCTAAAGAGTAACTCTAAGGGAGTGCTCATTTTTCAACAACAGGGGGGTGGGCAAAAATAATCTGTTTTGACCCAAAACAGGGTCACCATGTGTATACATGATACGGCCTTGGATGTCAAGTCACTTGTTTCTACCTGAGTCTGTTACCTGGGGACGTCACACAGCTGACAGGCCTATTGTCATGTCTAGGAAGCTACAGCAGTGAGTCGTTTAGCTTAGTGCTTTAACCCTTTAAGAACGGCATAATGCATTAATGCATCATACCCTGTGTCGTCATAATGCATGAATGCAGCCCTGGCGAGTAACTCGCTAGTGCTGCATTCAAGCAATGATCCGCCTCGTGTGATGCGATCCAATGCACCACTCGTGGAGAAACCTGTCGTTCAGACAGATCATCGTTGACCTCTGTCTATGTATTAAAGCACTGTGCAGTCCTGAAAGGGTTAAATACTTCCCACTCCAAGTCACTAAATGAGGAAACAGGAGTGGCAGTAAGGTAAAGGTGGCTGGGGGGACACGGTTCTAGTCACCGTTCTAGTCTCAGAACCGTTCTAGTCTCAGTAAGGTGAGGATGGCTGGGGGGACACGTAGCCCATAGAAGCGGGCCCTCTCGATATCTGGCTGGAGCGAGGGCCCATTACAGAGTAACCTCTGTACAGCCGCTTTAGATAAACGAAGTTGGTCCTCCCTCACACTAGCCAGAGCCCGGCTCTGTACAGCCGCTGATTGAATGCAATATTTGGCGCCATTATGACGTCATGTAAGAAACGTATGGCGCGCGGGGCATTATGGGTAAACTAAGAACGTGAACTTTCCCTGGGCAGGGCTGTGAAAGCTCAGATTAAAATCTGATTTCAGATCATTTGATCTTCAAATTGGTCATTCTTGTGATTCGTCCAGATCCAATGAGAATTCTGATTCCCTTTATGTAGGGGGTGGGGGGGACTTAGAAATTTCAACAGACCAGATCACCAAAGTACATCAAATAGCCCCATTTGCCCTCTTGATTTTCAAAATTTTCTTGGGGGCATATCCCTAAACCCCCTATAGATTATTAGTAGTTCTTCTATGATGAAATTGCATAGTGTAGATAAATATTGTTGTTTTGTCGCGCAAATCCCCTTCAGCGCAAACCCTCAGATCTTTTGCTTTTCCCCAGTTCACACCCCTGCTGGGCTGTAATGGGCCCTCGCTCCAGCCAGATATCGAGAGGGCCCGCTTCTATGGGCTAGGGTGACACGGTTCAAGTCGCAGTGAGGTAAGGGTGGCTGGGGTGACATGCACGGTTCTAGTTTTCATGTGACCAGACTGGGCACGGAGGGAGAGGCCATGTTGTTTTCTTACCCCAGCTCACATAGCAGAGCTGCTCTCAGTCTGGGGACCACTCCCCGTCACCTAGTACAGGACAGTACCCTGCGTCACAGCACCTAACTGAGCAACATGTTGGACTGAGGTTGCACTAACGCAAAACCCCGTCTTAAAGACGATCCCCTTATTTTGGAAAAAAACAAAACATCTTGTACAAAAAACGTTTGAAAATCGATTCCACTTTGATCTTATATATATTTTTAAAAAAAACGCATTTAAGACGACCCCCTTCTAGGAAAAAAGCTGTCTTGTAGAGAAAATAAATCCTAAATAAAATCGGTCTTAAAGGTGGGGTTTTACGGTACTCTAGATATTTTCGCCTGTAAAACTGGGACCAAGAAACAAATCAAATTGAAATAAAAAAAAAAGATCCGACCAGTAGGGTCTAGTCTGTCCAGGTTACTGGAACCCCCCACCCTTTTTGGTAGCCCTATGTATAGTACAGTGTAGCTTGTTACAATATTGTACTGTAGTTGACGGTTCACCATGTAGTTTGTTGACCACGGCCGACCTCCATAAGGCCCCCGGGCGGGTCGTGCTCCGGAGGACGGGCCCCCAGGGGGGAGGGCCGAGCGGGGGCTCATGTCAAGTACTGACCATTCAGGCCTCTATAGCCCCTGTGTAACAGGCAGGACTACAGCTGTGGTTACAGCCTGTATATGGCAGTCTCTAAGTGTATTATATATAGGAGAGAGCTGGTGCAGCTTGTGTTAGTCTTGGGAGCAGAGCCTTGGTTGCAAGATAAATCACAAAGGGTCTATAGGCAATGTACTATAGAAGAATTCCTCCGTTTTGCTGTTTTCTATTCAAATGATTGGATTTAGAACACAGTGGATTTCATGTTTATGTCCGAAGTTGTGTTTTTAGTGGATATAAGCCTGATAAAGCGTGAATGTGACAAGTGATGCGGCAACCCCTAACTTGGCGCTGGATACCGTAAATTCTCGCGTATAAGCCTAACTTGCATATAAGCCGCGCCCCTAACTTTGACAAGTTATACAAGCCACACGGGGGATCTGATTATGGTGACTTTATACTTATAAAAACGCTCGTATAAGCCGCACCCTGTATAGGCATGTTTTGTGGCATAAGAAAGCTGAGGTTGACTCACCTACAAGCTACGGCTTCTATGGAAGAATTTACATTACCATAAAACCTCGCGTAGAAGCTGCGGCTAGTACGAGAGTCAGATCAGCACTGCAGTTTATAGGATCGGCACACAGTGGGGGTGCGGTTTATACAGGATTTTTTAAATGTATACCACAGGACTAAATTCGCCATGATCAAACCCCTCGTGCGGCTTATACAGGACTTATAGAATCAGCTAAATCTAGGTGCGGCTAATACGCGAGTTAGACTTATACGCGAGGTTTTTATGGTACATCATAGCAGACAGAATATGGCACAGGGTACGCCATAACTCAGCCCCCTGGTGTCTTGTGACAGGACTATGGGTTCACATACTCCGACCCAGCAGCCCCGATCAGAGGGGATCGTTTAGCTGAATGGGGAGTGGAGGGTTAATCTGTGCGGACCAGGCCAGCAGGGTTCACGGGGTTAACACCGTGGTAGGACCCTATTGTTAACCCTTTAACCCTTTAAGGATGGCATAATGCATTAATGCATCATGCCCTTGGTCGTCATGATGCATGAATGCAGCCCTGGCGAGTAACTCGCCGGTACTGCATTCAAGCATCATGCCGACCTTATGAGGTTGAGACACTCACGAAGGGTCGGCATGATGCAGCAGATGCACTGATGCAGCACTGGTGAGGTACTCCGATACTCGCTGGGGCTGCATCGGTGCGACATGCGTCCTTAAAGGGTTAATGTGCAATATCCTTAGGGAGTGGTCATTTTTTAACAACAGGGGGGGGGTTGGTGGATTTGGGGGGGGGGACCAAAAAAATTTGAACCCCTTGAAGGGGTGGACCAAAAAAATTTGGACCCCTCTTGAGGGGGGGACCAAAAAAATTACACCCCTTTTTAGCAGAAAAGCCCGCGCATTACTATAGCTCAAAGGGTTCGGCCGCGCTCAATTTCAACCTGCTGGAGGGGGGGACTAAAATAATTACGACCCCTCTCGCAGGGGGGGACCAAAAAAATTTCGACCCGCTCGGGCGGAAATCCACCGACCCCCCCCCCCCCCCCTTTTGTTAAAAAATGATCAATCCCTTAGTGGTCATGATGCATGAAAACAGCTATAGTGAGTTACTCGTGAGGGCTGCCTTTATGCATCATGCCAACCCATTCAGGATTGTATCAATTCCATATGGTCCGGCATGATGCTTGAATGCAGCCCTGGCCTGGCGAGTTACCCGTCAGGGCTGCATTCATGCATCATGACGACCAAGGATATAGCACATTAAAGCAGTATGCGGCCTCTAGAGGGTTAATATGAGATGATGTATAAATACATGAGTGTTTAGACTGTGGGGACGTCTCAGGGAGGTCATGTAGGCATGTGGGTACAGTATATAACCCTTAAACGACGGCAACTCCCTTTTATGTAATATGTACCTTTGTTGTCATGATACATATTGTGTGGCCGGACGAGTAACTCGTCAGTGCTGCATGCGTGCATCATGCCGACAGTACGGGGTTGATACCCTCCTCACGCAGTGCTGTGAGTTACTCGCCATCACTGCAATGGTGCATCAGGGCGACATGCCATCCTTAAAGGGTTCCTTAACACCTTGAGAGCGGCATAATACATTAATGCATCATGCCCTTGGTCGTCATGATGCATGAATGCAGCCCTGGCCGCAGTTAGAGTAACTCGCCAGTACTGCATTCATGCATGATGCCGACCCTATGGAGTTGAGACACTCCCAAAGGGTTAGCATGATGCTTGAATGCAGCTCTTGCGGGTTACTCGCCAGGGCTGCATTCATGCATCATGACGACCGAGAGCATGGTGCATTAACACATCATGCCGTCCTTAAAGGGTTAACGGGTACCTTCAAGGGTTAATACGTCTTAGCATTACTATTTAGAGTTTAGTATTAAGGAGAGATCTGCGCGGTCCTTGTCTAATCCCCTCAGTACTCCACCATTGTAGGTGGATATAGATCTCTCTATGTGTCAATAGGTACACTGTGGGGCTGGTGAGCCGACCCCTATACAGGCCTATACTGGTAAGCTGTTAAGGTGACAGTTGACACTCGGCATTATAATCCATATGTACCATAAAACCCTGTCTGTAGGCCAACCCCACCTACCGTAAAACCTAAAAAAAACTTGCGTAGAAGCGAGTGAGGGTGCGGCTTATACGCAAGTTTTGTGATGAATACTACAGTACTAAAGTCACCATAATCAGACCCCTGTTGCGGCTTATAGGGTCAGCCTAAACTCTAGGTGCGGCTAATACGCGAGTTAGGCTTATACGCAAGGATTTACAGTATATGCCGAATGTGGGTTTGAAGCAAGGATGAAAGTGACCGATTAAAAAAAAAAAACACTTGAAATATTCAAATTAAGGCCTCTAAATAGAGGTCATCCACTGGTCTGTACAACATTGGAAAGAAACTTTAAAACAGGGAAAAACTAGAAATACTTTCATCCCTGTTGACGGGAGAAGTACGGCTTATAGTGTATCTTCTTAAGAATAGTTTCCACTATATCCCTAGGTATATAAAATTAAACCCTGCCTATGACCCGATTTGGACTTTACGGGGCAAAATAAGCTGGGTTTTACGGTCCATACAATACAGCTATCGGCCAACCTGTCCATGTAGGTTATAGACGACATGAATAAAAGTAACGCCCATGTCAGGTCCTAGCTCGGATACAGTTCATAAACGTCCTCGTGGATTTGTCATGTTCTGTGGCACTGGTATTCATACATGGTCTACCGTATCCGCCCATTTAACGCAGGTACTCAAATTAGCGCATGTCCCGTTTTAGCACAGGGTAGAACAGTGTTTCAATATAATATTAACCACTAAAAATGGGTTTCAAATAAGCGCATGTCCTGTATAAGCGCAGTGCAAATAGGAGGATGAAATATATAGGCGCAGGTGCGCTAAAACGGGCAGATACGCAGGTTTTTTTAAAAGTGTTTTCTTTCGTTAAATAATAACAAATACATAGTAGATACAATTAACCTAGCACATGCGCATTACTTATGCTAGGACCCCTATTAGTTTTCAGTTACGACGGTGTTAGAAAAATACACGATATGGTGGACACAAATATATATATAGTATAGTCAATCAATAAAGGAATATACGTATCAGTCACAATTGGCAGATATTACTAAATGATGAGATAAAATGATATGAAAAAAGAATACATGTACCGGTATGTCAAGGTTTAATGGGGATGAACAAATGTCACAATGGAATAGTGGCAGTATCTTACATGAAACATGTTTGGTAATTCATTTATGGCTCTCTTTAACTGACATTTATTAAAATGTTGATCCAAGCCAACTCCATAGTTCATGATGCCAGTACCGTAAAACCTCGTGTATAAGCCTCACCTAGACTTTGGGGCGAGGCTATAAGCTGCATCAGAGATCTGATTATGGTGACTTTACTGCTGTACCAAAGTAGCAAAAACTCGTGTATAAGCCGTACCCTGGCCCTGGGCAGATGCTATAAGCCGCAATGCCAATCTAACTCGTATACTAGCTGTGGCTTATACGCGAGGTTTTATAGTATACCGGTACTCATAGTTTATTGACCTTTGATACATAAGATTACCAAGCTTTGTTGTACCACAGTGACATGCCATGGGGGCCCTTTATTTTGGAGGATTTTATTGGATTCTTATTATAAGTTATAATGTTGAAATGCCCGATATATGTTTTGTATGGCCTATGTGTGCTATATATTTCTAAAAAAGATAGCCTTATTCTTATCAGACTTAGAATACACCCCCCCCCCCTATGGTATGGGAAATATACGGTGAAGTGTACAGAGTGCGAGTGTGTGTAGCCCTTTAATGGCAGCATAGTGTCTGAATGTGCTATAACTTTTATCGTTATGATGCCCTTACAGGTAACTCACCAGTGCTGTATTTGAGCATTATGCAGAGCCTTTGGGGTTGATACACTCCTGAAGGATCTACCTGGCCGGTAGACTCGCCATGGCTGCATTCATGCATCATGACGACGTAGGACATGGTACATTAAAGCACTATGCTACCCTTAAATGGTTATATACGCCACACTTCCTGGCTATGACTATAAGCCTGTACATAGGTAGTAGAATAGTGCCTTGTTTTACACCCTGTACACCCAGCAGGGCCTCAACCCCCGGGGGCTAATGGCACCTAGCCAAACCTGTGTTTTCACCCTGCCTCCCACCCCACCCCTCACTCACTACTCCCGTACACAAAACTTCATTTCACAACCACCGTAAAACCCCGCCTTTAAGACGAATTTATTTTGGGATTTATTTTTCCTACAAGACGGATTTTTTTGTGAAAGATGGGGGTCATCTTAAAGGCGGGGTTTTAATATATAGCATCAGACAGAAAACAATTTCAAAGTGTTTTTCCTACAAGACGAATTTTTTTCTCAAAGAAGGGGGTCGTCTTAAAGGCGGGGTCGTCTTAAAGGAGGGGTTTTACGGCAGTTCGTTTTTTTCCCAATCTCTCCCAGCAAGGACTACTTTAAAGAAGCCTCGTCCCTTGAGGGGAGAGGACGGAGGGAGCAGGAAGGCTATCAGATGTCCTGTAATGTCGGATAGTGTTGTTGAGATGCTTCTTGTTCATAAGAATGGCCCCTATTACCTTACCTCTACTCCTACCCAGGGGGGGTTTCCAGTGTGAGGACATGGGGTGAGACACATGTGAACTAAAATTGGTATTGTGGACCTACATACTTTTACATCAATACATGTATATTTCATCACACAGTAACAACCCCACATCTGACAATCATCTAGTCTATAGAGGGACATTGAGTTAACTATCCCCTATGTGTCTGATACACTTTAAACAGATAAACATGCAGGGATATACAGGAATCTCATTTGGAAATTGGTCTTCTGAAAGCCCACAGTTAGCTAACTTTGAGAAGGTCCTACACACTATTCAGTGAAGCTCTATCAAATCTAATATTAGCAATGGACAGACTGATATATGATGTCATATAAAAGTGAGGGAGACCCGAGGGAGACAGAAGGTTTATAGGTGAAAATTATGATATCATAACTACCAGTGTGATGTGTGAATTCCAGTACATTCATATAACAAACTAGTTTCTATTGTCTCCACAAGGTGGCATGACAGGGCTGTTAGCAAAGCTCCTTGTTCACCTGTGCCATGCCACAGAAGGCACAGGGAACCATTAGTTCCTCTAATTCCCAATAGGCCCAAAGGGTGCTGTTTCCCCCCCCTGACTCCTACCCTTCTCCCCCTGCCAACCACTGGGACGTTAATCTGAGTTGATGTAGAGACGTACTTATTGATAGGAGGGCCTGCTGACTGCCCTTTAACCCTCTTAGGGCTGCATAATGCTTTAATTTTTAACTGGCATTTATCGACCTTGATACATGAATGCAGCCCTGGCGAGTTGCTCGCCAGGACTGCATTTATGTATCAGGTCGATCCTATGGGATTGATACAGTCCAGGGCTGCATTCAACCATCGTGCTGACCCTATAGAATTGATACCACCTGAATGTATTATGCAGCATTCATGCATCATAACGACGAAGGGCATGATGCATTCATGGTTGCCAGGCAATGCCCCTTATGTGTTTACAAAATATATCTGTAGAAAATGGAAATGTCTCTTTGTAAGTGGCCATGTCAAAATATAGATTTCTATGTAAACTAGTGCCTATTCGGGAATTGTGTCAATACGTGACTTCCATCTCTGACACCAGTACATCTATACCACGTCCATACAGGGTGTGAGGACAGTGAGCCCCAGTACAGAGCTGCCGTCTGGTGTTAACTGGAGGAAGTACAGCCAGGTTTCAGTGAGGGAAAATGTTCAGCTCTCTGGCACCATGGATATACAATGAGATTATATCCATGATAACACATAATAACATCTACCGGTACTGGGACAATTGCAATTTTGAAAATGAGCCCTGACCGAATAGATGCATTCTTCCTGAGACGTACATGTACTCTGCAGGCCGAAGTGTAACCTAAGTGTTACCGTGGTTGTCCAACGTAGGGTACAGGGGGAAGGACTCTCAGACCCGTATAGTATAAGTGTACTTTTACCCCCTACTTCGAGGGAAAAATTGTGTTTTAAAAGAGGTTGGCACTATAATCACAAGTATTCAATCCTCGCCTATAAGTTGATCACCTATTTCTGGGGAAATTTCCGACATTATGAAAGAATAATTTTCAAATTGATAAAATTATCATACAGGTTTTACAATATATAATGAGACAGGTGATGCATTCTTACTTATCGGTAATTCTCAGGATTTTTACACGATTTACTTGGTATTTGGTACAATTTACTCCAACATTTCTAGCTTCATTTAGTACAATTTTATATTCATAAATACAATTTATTTAGCATATATTTAATCCTACCCTATTTCCCCTCTATATTTATATCAAATATTTTACATGATTTTAATGGTACGCTATTTCCTCCATTGCAGACCCGTGTGTGCGCGCGCGTGCAGAGCGCTACCTGAGCTGTTCCCCGGAGGACATCAGCGTGCTGCGGGATGTCATCTCCCAGCAGGACCTGACAGGTGTGGATGAGCTGATCGTCAAGTGTGGGGCGTCCGGCAGTCCCCGTGCCAGCCCCAAGCGCTG
Source organism: Harmothoe impar (assembly GCA_947462335.1). Lineage (NCBI taxonomy): Eukaryota > Metazoa > Annelida > Polychaeta > Phyllodocida > Polynoidae > Harmothoe > Harmothoe impar. The sequence continues at coordinate 72,867,325 of OX381706.1, forward strand.
CCGGCCCTCCCCGCGGGGGGACACGGCGGGCAGCGCCCCCCCGACACCCACCATGCCCAACAGGCGCGAGGAGGACCAGGGCCGGGGCAGCATGCGCACGCATGGCCACTCACACATACCACGCATGCGCAATGACCCGCACGCACACACCTTCTCCAAGGCTTACCACGAGAATGGGGTAGACTCCTCGGGTACCACCTCCAGTAACATACCCTCCTCCACCCTCACCCCCTCCACCACCTCCTCCACCCCCTCCTCCACGACCGCCCACAACGGGAAGAACGCCCGCTCACAGAGCGGCGACCCGCCCGACAACCTCGCACAATGTAAGCAGAAGGAGCGGGGCTTTGAGACGTTCGTCATGACGGGCGACATGATCATAAGGACTACTAAAAAATCAGAGCCCGCTAGAAAGGTGGCCACTGAGAAAATCCCAAAGAAAGAGTCGCTCGCCAAAACACCCACAGACTCTCCCAAAACCAAAATGAAAGGGTCCCCAGCTAAGTCCCAGGGTTCCCCGGCTAAGTCTCAACAGGGCTCCCCCTCCCGGAGTACCCAGGGCTCCCCCTCCAAGAGTAGCCAAGGCTCTCCAGCAAAGACTCAGGCGTCCCCGTCTAAAATACCGGGTTCGCCGTTAAAGACGAAAAAGCCAGAGAGTCGAATACCGACATCTGCTGCGGTTGAGAGCCGTATCCCGGTGACAGCAGAGAGTCGTATTCCGGTCTCCTCCTCAAAGAGTAGGATACCAAAGCCTCCCCAGAAGGGCACGTCCCCCAAACACACGGCGCGCGAGTCGCCCAAACCCACCCGCGCCCCGCTCTCCTTCCCACGTAACGAGCGCACGGTCCCCGCCACCATGGCCAGCCCAGAGCCCATGGACATTGAGAACCTGGAGGCTGTCAACAACAATGTGATGATTATTCCCACAACTGGTGCCAAATGTCAAGAAACTGTTGATGCCGGCGAGTCGTCGCCCCCACCGGCGCTCCCTCACAAGCTGGCCCGCCGCACCTCGCCTCCCCTGCACGAGGTGGTGGCTGCAGAGATTGAGCGGGATGAGGAGGAGAGCATGCAGGTGTTACTGTCCCAGGTGAGTCACATGGTGGCAGAGACCACCACCCACCACCACCACCAGCACCACCACCAGCACCACCATAAGGGGGCGCCAGGGTCTCTCACCCTGACCACCCCCCACTCGGCACCCCAGTACCCGGTCTCACCTCCGGAGCCCGTCTTCTCCCTCGAGCTGAGCCCGGAGGAGGGACAACAACAGTCGTTAGGGGACAAAGACAATACCACCAGGGAGGAGGCTAGGGAACATCTAGTCTATGAGGAGCCTATTCATTCATTCACGCAGCCCTCATCGCTCGAGTCGAGCATGACGGCCGCAGCGACGGCCGGTCGCGGAACATTCCCGGCCGAGATGTCTCGCTCGTTCCCGGTGGAGCTGTCTCAGTCGGCGCCGGTCTCGTCGCTGGGGTACATGTCGTTTGCCGGGTACCGGTTCCCGGACGTCGACATGGCGCTGGACATCCCTCCGGACGACATCTCCAGCGAGGACGACAATTACCGCGCCCTCCAGGACTCGTTGGTGGACGTGGACGACTTACCGCCACCTCCGGATGAACTCCTGCAGGACTTTGCCGAGGCCGAGAAGCAGGAGAGCCAGCCGCTGACTCCGTACCCGGCCTGTGCCATCATGCTGAGTGACAACTATACAGCCGCAGCCGCCGGCGAGGCCACCATGATGACTCAGCAGTATCAGACAGTAAGTAGCGACCCCCAGGGGTATATTATTAATGGTGGTGGGGGCCTCAAACACGGCTACGAACCCACCACCCTGGACACAGTGGTGGAGGCCGAGGCTACCACTAACTCACAACGAGGCTCCACTCCCGCTATCCCCGTCCCCGGGTCACAGAATAGAAACGTTAGCAAGAGTGCCGAGAAAATCACCCGCGGGCCGGGGGTGCGCTACACCACGGACCCCTCGGCAGGTGTACGCACCAGCCGGAGTCAGGAGAATTACTTCCAGTCCAGTGGAGATGGGATTTCTTTGGTTGACATTGATTTTGATGAGAGCATGGCTTCGTCTGTGGATGCTTTGCCCTATAGTTATTCTGAAAAGTCAAGTACCTCTTTGGACACTGTTTCTATGCCCGGGCATGTTCCCATGCACGACCACCACTCGCACGAAACCTCCCGGAGTCTCGATAACTCCCCCGAGCGAAATTATGATAAATACGTAGAACGAGTTCACATGCCAACATTCATTAGTGTAGAGGAGCATCAGCAGGGGGGTGTCACTAAATCACAACATCAGCCCAAACATCAGCCACATGTTCATCCCAATCAGCCACAAGAACAACCCATGTGTAACGACATGAGCCCCCTACAAGGGGACGAGTTGAGTTTTGATGACGCTTCTTATGACGGTGTTTTTTCACAGGAGGAGCTTGACGCGCCAGTCACCAACGACGACAGCGATGCGGCTGAGGCAGTGAGGGACATCAGTCGGCGGTCCCCTGTAGACATTCCCCAAGGGTCGCCGGCGCGGAACCCCGGTACCACGTCGGTTGGGTCGCCCTCGCACCGAGCGTCACCGGTGCCGTCACGGACAGACGACCATGTGTCGGGCGGGGCGGTGCTGACGGTAACCGGGGTAACGCTGACGAGCAGCTCACCGGATACCAGCGAGATGGGGCCCAGTGTGTGCAGCCCGCAGTCTACGGGTAGTAGTGGTAGCCCCGGCCACCGCCCCCTCACTACCACCACCACAGAGGGTACAGCGGCCAACAAGACGCTAGTAGTAGACGCTGCTGCAGCCCCCACACAGCAGCAGCTGGTGAGTGACTCAGCAGAATACCCCACAGTGAGCTGCTCCCCTCCCGGCCGTACCACACCAACACAGGAGCATGGGGAGGAGGAGGAGGTGGCAGGAGGAGGGGCCCACCACCCCCGGGTAGACTGCGACCTGCCGGACATGGTGGCCGTGGCTACCTCCGGTCCGCCCAGCCCGGACGGTGGCATGAACGTTGGAGGCGGAGGCGAGTCGGACTCGGACAGCGTTTACCACCAGCCCATCAAGGACGTGGACCGACCCTCCGCCTCCCGCCTCGCCAAGAGGCTCTTCCACAACGACGGTTTTAAGAAGCAGGACATCTCCCGGCACCTGCACAAAAAGTGAGTACCCTGTCTTTTTTTTATTCTTTTTTTATTTTATTTGTTTATTCATAACATGAAGTAGGATTTTCAGTTAGAGTATCAGCAAAAGTACATTATTGATTCAGCTCTAGATTCACAACAAGGTGCTCTTCAGTATTGTTAAGTAATTACAAATTACAGGTCTTACCCTTTAACCCTTTAAGGAAGGATGTCGCTAAAAGATGGCATTTGTTGTCACGATACACCAATAACTCTGATGATACTGTTGTACAGATAGTCTGGTGTTCTAGTCTGTACTATTCATGTCACAGAGCTATAGCCATGTGCGTTTGTTTACAAAGATAGATACCCGCTATACGGTAGTCCAATATATGTTTCATATTTGTATAGCCAACAATCACAGCACCATTGTCTAGTGAAAATAATTAGTGTTTCTGTAAAGGCTTGTGTCGAGGTGTATGTATAGGACCTGTCCAATATTTGCCCTCTGCCCTAGCCCCACTGTCCTACACGTACTACCTCATGTACCTGGGACCGTGTAAGACAGTCTGTGTCAATTGTCGTCTGCATTTCAGTCACATGTCCTCAACATTTGGCCCTAGACCCCTAAATTCGACTTTGTTGCATGGATCATTTTGGGGCTTAGTGAAATGGGACAGGAGGAAAAACTAGATAGTGACATGGGTATTTCTTAAAATCAATTATGGCAACATGGCTATTTCTTAAAATCGTTTTGGCGACATGACCAATTTTATCAAAATCGATATGAGACATGGAGATCCCCTCAAGCATTTCCCCCAGAGGATTACAGTGGGTTGACATGTTTTGAACAGCTCTGTTAGACGACTACTATAAGTTGTCTGACTACACTAGTACATGTAGTACTAGAAGTGTGGGTTGACTTTGGTGCGTGGTGGGTGAGGAGAGGATAACTCAGGTTGGAGCAGCTCACAGAGCAGCTCACAGAGCAGCTCACACAGCAGATAGTAGCCTAAATAGGCCTCCTCACGCCCACACTCACTACTATAGACCAATGCTGCAAGAAACGGGGACTTTTTCATAATAATAAAAATTTGACAATTTCCCTTTACTGTTTGTGTGAACACACAAGGGTTTCTCGGAAGGTGATTTATTTCTTATGAAATAAATATTCTCTCCCGACCCTCAAAAATGCATGTTTCAGCGTCGGTATACTAGGGCCTATAGACCCTGGTAGGGAGGCACGGATACAGTACACTCAGAAAGTTGGAGTTTGTATTGGTAGGATGTTTTAAAAAGTTTCCTGTTGCCAGGAAATTCCCAAGTCAGTTCATAGGTTTCGATTGGCGAATTATCAGTACCATGTATATTATTAAATTATTTGCAGCAGGTAACTTTTAGAAAATTAAAAATTAGAAAAAAAAAGTCAATCAAAGAAAAAATAACTTTAATATAAAAAAAAAAAAAGGTGTCAGGAAAAAGTCTTTTATCACAAATACCGTCTACTGGTATTTAATTGCATCGGGGAAATTTTTTTTATATTTTTTTTTTTATCAGAATATTAAAATTTGATATTGTAAGTTGCTGGTTTTTGGTGCGTGGGTGTGTAGCGCTGAGTAGCTCGGCCACGTGGGGTCAGGCCGGTGCAGCTTGGAGCTGCTCACTCACTGCGGCATATCGTGTTATGTCATAATAAGCACTGTCTGGTAGAAGAAGCCCACCACCCCTGCCTTCTCCACCCCTCTGTCTCTGTCCTTCTGTCTCTGTCCCTGCAGAGGCGTAGGAAGCAAATCTTCATTGGGGGGGGCCAAGGGGCATATTCAGGCCCCCCTCCTCAGTGATTGGAGGGGCCCGGGCCCCCCTGGCCCCCCCTTTTCCTACGCCACTGCCCTGTCTCTGTCCCTCCAAGGGAGTGATCATCTTTAAACAATGGAGGGGGAAGTTTAGTGTGGACGTACACATTTTTCTTCACGCCCCCCCCCCCAAAAAAAAGAAAAAAGAAATGCCATATTCAATGTTATAAGCGCACAACCCCTAATAAGCGCACACACTCCGTTTTTGGCCGATTTTCATACTATAAATAACTAAAAATATCTAAAATCTTTCCCCAATTAAACTGTTAACTACTAAAAGGTGTCCATACTATTTTTTTAAGCGCACTGTGCGCTTATTACGTCAAATACGGTGTATGGGATGGGGCCACTCCAGAGCCTTCCCCATATACATGGTAAAATATTTTCTCAAATCTGTACAAATCACAAGGGTCGTCACTTGACATTTTGGGCTTTAAAAAAACGGAAATCCGGCTAAAGCTAGAAAATCCTATGCCTGTTAATGGGAGGGGGGAGGGCAGAAAAATCGGGGTGGACATTCTACGCATCTCGAAGGGGGAGGGCAAAATGTTGACACGCTCGACGGAGAGAGTTAGGAATATTTGTGTGCTCGAAATATTAAAAAACTCTCCCCTGCTATTGAATAATGTCCACTCAAACTGAAACTCACCTCTCATTATATTCGACCTCCCCGACCTCACAGGGAAGGGAGGGGGTTAGGGTAGGGGGGGGGGGGACTTTGGTTTCAATTTATCTAATATATAATAATACAGCAAGACAGCGATGGAGTGTCGGGAAGGCTTGGGTTTAAGTTCATCTACTATATATATAATAGTGGTGGGCGTGTTTGTTGAAGTAGGGTGCGTAGGACTTGCCGGGGCTAAATTACTCTAGCTGCTTATCATTGGTGTTTTGTATTTCTTTACTGAGTGCCAAAATGTATAGCGAAATATAGACTTTTGACAAACTGATTTCACATAATTGTAGTCAATAGTTTATTGATTGCAAAAGTTACAATAGTGTAACTTAGCGTTCTCAGCTCACTTCATTTCTGACAGTATAATTATTAAAGTTTATACCGGTACCAACATGCCAATATTTGTCCACATCTAACATGTTTTGACTTAACTTTTTTTTGAGTGGCATTTAATAATGATAAGACCAGACGGGTTTGACTGATGAAAGAAATTTCAAAGCATATAATTCATGAATTACACTATGGGACTACCTATATGTCTGCCCTATTACTTATTCAGTTATTCAATACTTATTGTAATAGGCTACATTATACATTCCCACATCTAAAGATGAAAGCCTACTTTGATTATTAGATATAAAACCCATGCTGTAGACCTAGGGCAAGGCATTGATCTTACAATGCCCAAGGTCCATAAATCTAGATTTAAAATACCGGTACAATACTACATATATGTAGGCCACCCTACCGGGTATTAAAATTTGGTTTGAGAAGGGTTTCCAAACGCGCCCTACGTGTGGAGCAGTCCCTGTGACGTCACAAGTGCCAGAGGTACAAGGTTTCCGAACGCTGCCTTCCTACATCCGGTGTCCTGTGACGTCACGTTGCGTTGACCTAGTTCTTGGTGCGGGAGCATTCTGCGGCAGCGGGAGTCATCACAAAGGCCTCCCTGTGGGGTTCAAACCACTAGTAGCGAGAGGTGCCCCTCTCCAAGCAACTGTTACACAGGGCCAGGTTTATTAATTAGCATACATATTGGCCCAGTGCGTAGAATGGCCATACCCGTACAGAGAGTTGGTTAATCTCGGTGCGTGGCGCCAGGTTTGGTTGTAGAACAGGGGGGGGAGGAGGGAGGGGGCCGGTGTGAGTGCTAACCTTCCCTGCTGCAGTACACACTCCGGGCACCACAGGGAGAGGAGGAGGAGGGCTCCTTTTTACGTACGGCCGGGTCCACAAGGCACCCATGGACAGCAGCAAGCTAGTTTTGTTTTGTCCGACGCCGGAGGACATCATGGAAGGTTAAGGATCTTCCAGGAGGCCGTTTTTTCGTTGTTGACAGCCGGGGCTAGTCGGCCCGTCCAACTCTACCCCGCTGTCACTGTCAAACCTCTAGCACCATGGTGTACATCGGTTGTTGGTAATTTGACACCTTTCTACCTCTCACTCACTGCTCCACGCAGCAGGCTTTGCTTTGCAGTTCTGATGTCGTGGTGCTTGGTAGGAGGGAGTTGTAAACATGTAGAGATAGGTAGGGAAGGGAGCCACAGAGAGTGCAGGTAGGGTGGGGGTGAGTCAGGGACAGGGGGCAGCTCCAGTCAGTCAGTGCTGCAGCTTACATTATGGGGGAAAACACAAGTCACAAGCTACAATCTGATGGGGCACTGATATTCATATTCAGATAACATGATGTGCAATAAGCCTACCAACTGTTAACGTTTAATAATCTCACTGACAGTGACACAGTTTCACTGGCAGTAGTCAGTAGTCTGAGTAGACTACAAATAGTACAATCAGATGAGGTCTAAGCACTGATATTTAAACATGTACCAGCCCTGAAACTTAAAAATTAAACCACAAGAGTCTTAGATTTAACCTCAGTGACACAGTGCAGAGATGCTATATAAGGTTATTATATACTTTCCTAGTTTTGCAGGAATGCCTTCTTTTTGGATGGGATTTCTCTATTGAATCGTGTTAAATTCTTACATACAATTGACCAAAATCCTAATATTTTCTACTTTTCGTCGATCAGAGAGTGGCATCTCTGACAGTAACAATGGCAGTACTGAGTAAACTGCTGGATATTAACCAAAAACGTAACGCAGTGGGCATAACTACGTGCAGATTCCACAAGTGGCATATGTCGGATTCCACGCATGCCCTTTATAAGGGCATAAGTGGAATCCGACATATGCCACGAGTGGAATCTTTGCGTAGGTATGCCAACAAGTTATGTTTTTGATTTATTATACCCCCCCCCCCCCCCCAAATGCTTCAATTTCAACTAGGTTTTTAGGGTCTATATAAAGACGCAGAACTGCGATAATTAGATTGACCAGCTTGCGTTGTAGCCTACCAACACGGCTGTAGGCCTAAAGCTAAAATGGGAAACTGTCTCTAAGGAGTTAGGCTATCGCAAGAGATCTAGTTTACCTAGGCCTATAAGAAAATGCATAAGGGACTTCCATAAAGTATGTACGCAAATTTCTTGTACGCATTAAAATAAAGGGTTTATGTAGCCTACACAAAAATGTTCAGAAAATAGACCCCCCAGTGAGGATGTCATCGATACCCCCAGAATCGATACACCGACATTTATGGAATCCCGATTATCACATCGACCAAAGCATTATATTGATACACCGTTTTGACCGCAGATAAACCATTAATTTACTTTTCTAAACTAGAAATTGCTTTTTATTCAGTTGGGAACTGAGGACCTTTGCATGCCTATAACATTGAGGGGAAAGGACCTCAGTCTCAGATAGTACAATATGTACTAAAAATGGTACTACTAAATGTTCATCTTTATAGTAAATATAGACTGAACTATAAGGAGGGAAATGTACAGATGAGAATTCCCTTTTTTCAAGCACATATAGACTGTGGTTGCAATATGGAAATGAATCGATATAATCGAAAAATCGAGACTAAATAGTGATAATCGAAATCGAAATAAATTGGATACCAATGACATGCCTACCAAAATACCGGATTACACGCCCTGGGGCCGGATTACACGCCCTGGGGCCGGATTACACGCCCTGGGGCCGGATTACACGCCTTGACTTACATTTTGACATACTGTGGGCATACAGAGCCCGTATGCCCACTGAGTGAGCATACAGACTTCCTATACCTACAACACTGATACACCGTATGGGGGGTATAATAAAGACCTAGACCCAGGAGTGACAGTGATAACCTGTAGTGTGACAGCTGAACTACATGATAGCACAGATGTTAGTACAGGCTGTAAATCACTATCTGAGTATCTCATGTATCACTGACCTACTATAGTACAGATACCCTACACTCATGTAATGTAAAACGTTGTGGGTTAAAACCATGCTGTTAATGTTATACCTGTAATCAGGGGCGGATTTAGGGGGGGGGCGGACCCGGCGTGCGCCCCCCCCCCCTATTTTTCTGTATATTTTAATGTGACAATTTCCAATACCTCCAGTACATTGCCAATTTCACGCCACCCCTTTTTCAAAATCCTGGATCCGCCCCTGGTAATATATGGTCTTATACATGACAGTTAGGAAGATCTGGAGCCAGGCAGTTACACTTACACCTTATATCTAGGCCTGTATAGATCTAGTGTATTTTAGTTTTTACTGAAAGTTTTAAGTCACTATTTACTATTGGCAGTACATGTATTACCTGCACATGACAGGGACCTCCAATGTTTGTGTAAGCTATGTCACTACATTGAGAGGGGGGGGGGGGCACTAAGCGTCCTTCTGACAGAATAAAACTCACATTTACTTTTACATTTACCAGACAGATGACTTCAGAGTGTCTTAGATATAGCCAGACACGGGGGAGGGGGGGGGTAAGCCTATTATACACTGTACTACATTGTACTGTCAGTGTCCAGTAGTCTACCTGTATCATAATAGCACCATGTAATAATTATAGGGGCCTATTGTAAGGACTAGACATACCAATGTACCCTGTGCAGCCTACAGTATAACGGCCAGTCGTAAACGTTACCCAGTACAAATTCCCATACAAATTACAATAGGATGGGCTATACTGAGCATACTACTAGTACATTGTAGTATTATTAAGGCCTACTCAGTATAAGCTAGTACATGTACATGTATAGGGAAGAGGACACTGTGGTTGCATGACCATGTGCTCTGTGCAGAAATAACACTTCCAGGAACAACAACACCAGGGTCAGACAATGATGTCGTGTTTTGACTCATCTGATGATGCATACCACGGGCTGTCATTGGTAAATGGCTGCTCCTTCATATTAACCCTTTAAGGACGGCATGATACCGTATTGCATCATGCCCTTGGTCGTAATGATGCATGGATGCAGCCCTGGTGAGTAACTCGCCAGTGCTGCATTAAAGCATCCTTCCGACCCTACAGAGTTCAGACACTCCCACAGGGTCGGCATGCTGCACCAATGTAAGTAGGCTACATGCCATTGCCAGGGGTGCATCATGCCCATACTCTAGGAGTGTATCAATCCCATAGGGTCGTCATGATGCAAGAATGCAGCCCTTGCCATACCAGATATTTCTAGGGCCGCGCCCCGCGCGATACACGCATTTAAATGCAAAATGGCGCATTAAAATACCCAAATATGCGCCCATTGGCGCATAAAGCATATTGGCATAGGGCCTACTGAAAGTTTAAAAAAAATATTCCCCAGAATATGTGTCAGAATTCTCGAAAAGGGAGTATAGCATATCATTGGAAAGCTAAAAGCAGCAGGAATTTAGTCTCGAATATATTCTGAGAACCTGTATTGTCCTAAATTTTCTAATGAAATAAAAGGTCCCTCCTCCTTTGGCCACTTATGAAATATATTTCTATTGATTGTCTTCCGTTAGCACCTCCAGCCTTCCTACCATGTATCATATATTGATCTTAACTCTTTCCCTGATCATGCATGGTACCCTTGGGTTAGGACAACATGTGGTCAGGGAAATTTAAAAAAAAAAGGGGGGGGGGGATGTTGTTTTTTTAGACTTGGTAATTTCCCTTTGATTGTTTTCATCTATTGCTATTTAGTTCCACAGTGGTCTATATATAATTCAAGGTGAAGGGAACAGTAATTGGAAATTCCAACATCAAATTATTATATAGCTAAATTAATAGTTCCAAGAAAATATAGTTAATGGCCCATTAATTTTGAGAATGGCGCATTGTTTTTCCTATAGATGCGCCATTGGCCCATTGCATAAAATCCTAGAAATATCCCTTAACCAGTGTTGCATGCAGTGATGATTTGATGCAACATGAGGATAAAGGACAGCACATGAAAGCACTATGTAGACCTGAAAGAGTTAACCCTTTTAACGCTTTAAGGACGGATGTCACTAAAAGATGACATTTGTCATCATGATGCACCATGAGTAACTCGCCTGTGCTACAGTGGTGCATCATGCTGACCCTTCAGGAGTGTCTAAAACCCATAGGGTTGGCATGATGCTTGAATGCAGCGAGTTACTCGCCAGGGCTGCATTCATGTATTGTGACAACCAAGGGCATAATGCATTGAGGCCTTAAATGTTAAGGACGATATAGTACTTTAATGCAGTATGCTCTTTGTCTTCACGATTCATGAATGCAGCCTTAGCGAGTATCGTAATGCGTCAGTGCTGCATTCAAGCATCATACCGATCCTTGGGCGGTTAAGACCCCCGGAGGGTTGGTATGATGCACTAATACAGTACTGGTGAGGTACTTGCTTGGGCTGCATTGGTGCATCATGACGACGGACAAGCATAAACTTTTAGCGACATGCGTCCTTAAAGCGTTAAGATCATAAGACATGAAATACTGCACTAATTAGTACCCACCCTGTGTTTTCATGACGTGTAAAGTAGGCCAAACGGAAACGTGCATAGTGGTGGTGACTGCTAATGGTGAAGCTGGTACGTGGAGTTGACGACCTGTCTTCACGACACCTTAACCCTTAAAGGACAGCATCATGCATTAATGCATCATGCCCTTGGTAATGATGCTTGAATGCAGCCCTGGCGAGTAACTCGCCAGGGCTGCATTCAAGCATCATGCAGACCCTTTGGGGTTGAGCCACTCCCGAATGGCCATCATAATTCACCAATGCAGCCCTGATGAGTTACTCAACTGTGCTAGATTGATGCATAATGACGACAAATGTCATCTTTTAGCGACGTGCCATCATTAAAGCATTAACTTAACGCCCTGTAGATAGGAATGTTAATGTTAACTGAGGTGGACTACATGTATTCAAAAAGACTACTGGTACCGTGGTACATGTAATACATGATGCGTAATATCATGGCATCTGAATGAAACCCACTGGAGGGGGGGGGGAGGGGGCAGAGCAGGGAAATAGCGTACGTGTGTGTGCACAAGTAGACGATCATTGTCAAGTATGACGGGTTTTATACATTATGATCATGACAGGTTATTTTCTCTGGGTACCGTAAATTCTCATGTCGAAGCTGCTGCTAGTACGCCATTCAGATCGCCTGTGTGGCTTATAGGATCGACCCAGAGATGGGGTGCGGCTTATACACAAGTTTTTGCTACTATATTACAGTACTAAAATATCTATTTCCAGACCCCTTTTCAAGCTTATACATGTATGATTCCTCAAAGGTAGGGGGCAGCTTTTATATGGGTCATACTTAGACGCGAGGATTTACGGTACCCTAAAACCTCGCCTATAAGCCTAACTCGCGTATAAGCTGCACCCCGACTTTAGGCCGATCGATTAAGCCGTACCAGCGATCTGAATATGGTGGCTTTAAGGGCTTAATCTAGGTTTAGGTCGCTAAGAGGGTTAATGTAAAATACGGAACCTGTTTGTATCAAATGGCAGAAGACAATATTTTGTATAATAAAACAACAGGTAGAATAGCGACCACCTTTATACCTAGAATAGCCTAGATAGCGACTCCACTGTTAGCGACCTAAACCTAGAGTATATATATAGGAAAATGTATCAAACTAAAAGCATGCAAGGGGGACTATATCCCCGGGGAAATGTTCCCTCTCATGCTTCTTAGTTTGACTTATAAATATATATATAAGCTCCCTATATATACTCTAGTTTTAAGTCGCTAACAGTGGAGTCGCTAGTGAATATGTCCTCCTTGGATGCTGCAGTATTATGTAGTGATATACCTTAGCGACTCGACCTGTTAGCGACTTAAAACTAGAGTATATATAAGGAAAGAAACTTTAAAAAAATTGTGGGGAACAATCCCCCCAGGGGAAAAATGAATCCCTTTTATTTTAATCATATTTACCCTGGAATAGCCTAGATAGCGACTCCACTGTTAGCGACCTAAAACTAGAGTATATATAAAGGAAAATGTATCAAACTAAAAACATCCAAGGGGCACTATACCCCCGAGGAAAGGGTTTCCCTTAAGGGGAAATATAAGAAAAAATATGGGGATTTGGTTTTTTTTGGGGGGGGAAGAAGCTAGGTGGCACAGCCTTATTCATATTTACCCTGGAATGATTAGGTCGCTATCTGGTGGTCGTTATCTAATACATTATCTACATACTAGTTATATAGGGCATAGCCTAGATAGCGACTCCACTGTTAGCGACCTAAAACTAGAGTATATATAGAGGAAAATGTATCAAACTAAAATCATTCAAGGGGGACTTTACCCCCGGGGGAAAGGGTTTCCCTTAAGGGGAGACTTTAAAAAAAACATGGGGATTTGTTTTTTTGGGGGAAAAGAAGCTAGGTGGCACAGCCTTATTCATATTTACCCTGGAATGATTAGGTCGCTATCTGGTGGTCGCTATCTAATACATTATCTACATACTAGTTATATAGGGCATAGCCTAGATAGCAACTCCACTGTTAGCGACCTAAAACTAGAGTATATATAGAGGAAAATGTATCAAACTAAAATCATTCAAGGGGGACTTTACCCCCGGGGGAAAGGGTTTCCCTTAAGGGGAGACATTAAAAAAAACATGGGGATTTGTTTTTTTGGGGGAAAAGAAGCTAGGTGGCACAGCCTTATTCATATTTACCCTGGAATGATTAGGTCGCTATCTAATACATTCTCTACACACTAGCTACATAGGGAATAGCCTAGATAGCGACTCCACTGTTAGCGACCTAAAACTAGAGTATATATAGAGGAAAATGTATCAAACTAAAAACATCCAAGGGGGACTATACCCCCGGGGGAAAGGGTTTCCCTTAAGGGGAAATATAAGAAAAAATATGGGGATATGTTTTTTGGGGAGAAAGAAGGTAGGTGGCGCAGCCTTATTCATAGTTGCTGTAGAATGATTACCGGGTAGGTCGCTATGAGGCTCCCTTAGTCAAATGCATGGAATAACTGGTGGTCGCTAAGAGGTGGTCGCTATCTGATGGTCAATAGCTATAGTATACAAGAGTACAAGAGGGGGAATATCACTGGCTATGTGTCTTTTACTGAATAAGGGTTATTTAGTTTTTTGGGCCTACACACAAATATAACCCTTATTCAGTGAAAGACCCCAAGCCAGGGACATTCCATCTACTACAATACAAACATGATTCAAAGTAAATGTTTATGTACTTTATACAAAATGTATGTTCCTTCCGTTTGAAAGGTCAAGATTCCATTTTTTACACATAACCTTCATTTCTACCAATTTTCATGCTCCTTAAACGACTTTAGGATTTCTTAGCGACTTAAACCTAGAGAATGCCATCAGCGATCTGATTCGTGTACTAGCCGCGGCTTATACGCGAGGTTTTACGGTAATATAGACTGGAGGGAGGTAGGTGTGTGTGGCCATTATGAGCCGGTTGTGGACGTGGTTGTTATATAACTCATGTATACATGTAGTACGTGATGTGATAACTCATGTATACAACAACGTGAGCTGACATTTACCCATAGATAAGGGCATTAGTAAAGGGAAGGAGGGTGGGACGAGCTCTATTATTGCTATGTCACCTACACGAGAACATGGACATATTCCCAATTGTACCACACAGACCTTTCAGGTAGGTGACGGGATAAATGCTAAACGCGGCGTTGATACACTCTCGAAAGCCGGTGCTCCATTGCTGCAAATTTGCTCCGACTTTACTGCGAGTAGTTACACACAGAAAGTTCCAGTAGTGGATCTGCTGTTACGAGTGCCTGCGACACCCTCCGCGAGAAACAAGCGATGTGTGACTGTACTCCCAGAAATCTAAACATTTTGAATGTTCCCCATATGACCAAGCCATTTTTTCATGGACGACATTTTAACAAAAGGTAGTTGTAAGTTTAGCAGCCGCTACCATAGGTGAATATAATCAGAGCGACACGACTATTTTGGCACCAACATCCATCCTGGAAATACCTCGCGTTACGCCTGTCCCTTGGGTGGATCGTCACAGTCCCCGGGGAATAGACATGACGGGGCGGGGTGTTGGCACTCCCCACAGCCTACACCCTACAGGGTAGGGGGAGATAACCCTATAAGAGCCGCATAGTGATTTTCTGCCATATGCCCTTTGTCGTCATGATGCATGAATGCAGCCCTGGCGAGTACTCGCCAGGGGTGCATTCATGCATCATGCGGACTCTTAGGGAGTGTACCAGCGTAGTCGGGTCGTTATGATCCTTCATGTTCATTTTCCGCCATGTCGATGCGTCAGTGTAAACTCACTCCGGCACAGCGTAGGTGTATCGTACCAAGCGTTTGGGAGCGTATCAACTCCCTAGGGTTATACAGCATAACGCAAGAATGCATCATGGAAGAGTCCAGATTACGACATGTGATGCATAAAAGTCCAATGCATCCCTCCCTAGAAGTAGAACTAGAAGGGATACCATGTTGTGGGTAGATCCCGCCGCTAGATGGTACCCCCCCCCCCCCCCCCACCTCACCAGGAGGCCACCAGGGGGCAGTGCCAACAGCTGATAGGCACAGAGTGACGCGACCCCTGCACGTCCGGGTCCTCTACTTCCTGTCTCTCCGTTGGGGAGGCGGAGGGGGGGGGGGCGTCTAGATTAGACTACCGTAAATTTTCGCGATTCAGAACACCAGTGCGGCTTATAGGATGGGCCCAGAGTCGGGGTGAGGCTTATACGTGAGTTTTTTTTCTACTATAGTGCAGTACTAAAACAACTATTTCCAGACCCCATTTCAGACTTATTTGATTTTTCAAGGTTAGAGGGAGCGACTTTCACGGGATATACGCAGAAGTTTATGGTAGTAACTTGCGGGCAG
Organism: Harmothoe impar; assembly: GCA_947462335.1. Classification (NCBI taxonomy): domain Eukaryota; kingdom Metazoa; phylum Annelida; class Polychaeta; order Phyllodocida; family Polynoidae; genus Harmothoe; species Harmothoe impar. The sequence continues at coordinate 72,883,204 of OX381706.1, forward strand.
GATACCATGTATGTATGTATGGTGTGGTTTAAAGATCTAAACACAGATATAGGCATGCTCCAATTACTTGAATCTAGTTTTGCAAAAAAAAAAAAAAGGGGGGGGGGGAAAGTACCTGTAGGAATCAATGATGAGGACCAATTTTCCTGAAGTGCCTCATGATTTGGGTGCAGCACTACAGAATGGACTCACAAGTGCCGCATGCTGACCAAGGGCCTGGCCCATTAAAGCACTATGCGGCCCTGGCCCCATATGACAGGATACACACGCACACCAGTGACCAGTGACCTGGCCGTGTGGGGTTTGGAGGCCGACCATACAAGGCTGACATGGTGCCCCCTTGTTAGCAGTGTGAGCAGTTTACACGCAGAAACGATGCTCCACGCGCTCATGTGAGCCTTTCTGCAGGTCTGCTCACACATGTGTGCATATCCATGTGTATGTGTACCAGCGGGAAGCCGCCGGGATACTGTACACTGTCAGAAGTTAGTGTAGCTGCACAGTGAGATCATATACTGTAGATTTAAAGTATAAAAGGAGGTATTTTTGGTTTCCAGTATGACATAGGCCTACTGTTCAGCTCCCCCCCCCCCCCCTTTCCTCTCGGTGTATAGGCCCGGGTCTGCCCAGGTACCAGTCACAACGGGGTGGCGTCCCTCCCTGCGTCCCTCTTGCCGTGATCAGGGACCAGAGTGAAATAAGTGAAGGCCGGTGTCCCGTACACTTTGGTGGATGTATGGTACATAAAATAGATAAATAAACATCCTTCATATGCTGACATATGTAATACCTGAATTGCATAATTCACAAAGCACATGACAAAGTAGAGAAGGAATTGATCAGCATGAAGGAAGACGAGAAAACAATTTATAATAACACAGTTCCAGTGGAAAAATATTTGACTGATTCAACTGCATCGATCGCCGTATGCCAGGCGATCGGGACCGAAAGTAAAAAAGGAAGTAACTAGTAAGGGGGTGTGGGGAGGGGGTGGCTGTAGCATTACCACAATTCCCGTGTACCATAAATTCCCGCGTATAACCCGCACCCCGACTTTGGGAGAATCCTATAACCCGCATATGGTGTCTGAAAATTTCGATTTTAGTACTGTTCTATATTTTAAAAAACCCTTGTATTACCCGCACCTAGACTTCGAGAATATTGTACATGTATAACGTGCACCTGAGGTTTCGGTTGCGTATAACCTGCGGCATTTACGGTATATGCCGTGGATTGTACGACAATCGGAGCCAGCTTTTCTTTGATACCAAACGTACTAACGGTACTAAAATGGCAATTTTTAGACCACTGTGCGACTTGTAGGATTTCTGAACCACACTCCTGTCAAAGTTGGGGATGTGTTTTATATGTGATGTACAAGTATGGGGAAGGTAAAGGGCTGCTCCGCACGTGGCATCCTATCTAGGTGTCTACTGACACGCGTGGATATCCATGTACACGTATAGTGGGTGTATATCGTATTTCCCCGTGTATAAGCCTGGGCTTATACAAGCAATAAGTAAAAAACTGACCAGGCTTATACACGGGGCAGGCTTATATTCCTTTACCTGAAGAAACACTCCAGAACCTTCTCATAATTACTAGAATTATCTACTATTCCGACACCCTTTTTTCTATATTTCCAATCATTTGTTTCCAAAATTAAGCCTCACTTCTGTTTAAAATGGTAGTAGACATAGTTGAAGTAAATAGGGGTTAGATAGCTGAAAGAATTATGTGAATACTCCATGTAGAAGTCGAGATATGGCCTGAAATGTAATTTTTATTAAATACATATTGCAACCCCCGGGCTTATACTCGGGGCCCGGCTTATACAACAGTAAGTCATCTTTTCTTCAGGCTTATACACGTGGCAGGCTTATACACGGGGCAGGCTTATACTCGGGCCCCGGCTTATACACGGGGAAATACGGTATATGTGGAAGGTGGGGGACTGTGTTATTATTGTGGCTATTACAGTGTTAGTGCTAGGCATGTAGCAGGATGCGGGTTGTACCCGACCACCACTGTATGATGCGATAAGTGGGAGGATGCATGGGGTGCGCTAGTCTGATTTAGCATTAGGCCTCACAGAAACAAATGGGTGTTTCCAGTCTCTGAAAACTTTTTTGCCATGCAGGACATTCGGTCCTGCATGGTATAGTAATGATTTTCAAAATATTTATGCAAAATGCTTTTCTCTATAGAGACCTTAATAATGGTCCGATTTACAAGCCGTAAAAACTGACGTGTATCTGAAGATCCAGCCAGTCATTTGGACCGGCAGTGGGACCAGTCCAGCCGGTCCAGAAGCCTTTTATCCGGCTATAGCCGGTGTCCGGCACGTTTTCACGGACACTGTGTTTCCGGTCACCCATCCCTAGCTAGCAAAACAGGCCCCACCCTAATTTGTTTTGTTGTTTTTTTCGTAGAAAATTTTAATAATTTTTAATGTAGTTTCTACCAAGATCCGAAAAATATAAATTTGTGTCTGACTACTGTCTTCAGCATGTTATCAGAAACACACCTTTATTACGCCTTATGGCCATCTTATATATTGAAGTTAGGCCATGGCATGTTTTGTGATCTAAACCACTCTATTATATACGGACTAGCGCATCAGGACACGGAGGCCACCATCTTGACTCAGAGCAATGCATTGTGGTTAGGCCCCCGACTCCAGAGCAGTGCATTATGGGAGAATTTCTTATAAGCCCCTTTGTTCTAGGTGTGAAAGGAAGGGATTAGCTTGATAAGGAGATAGGGGTGTAGCCCCGGTAGCCCCCGACTACCTGAGGTACCAGGATCCGCTAGTCCTGTATAATAGCAGCGTGCAGAGAATATTTAGCGCGAGTATCGAGAAGAACGAGGTGCTCAGTGAAGTTATGGGAAATTGTGGCGCCTTATCAGAAAATATTGGTGTGAACTATAAAGTGATAAAACTGTCAAAGCCTGTGATCCACCAGTACCAACCAGGTACCATGGGTGGGGTATAGCTACTGCAGGGATACATAAAGAAAGTCAGGAAAGTGAGTGGGCGGGATGATTTAAAATGAAAAAAGGATAGTCCCGCCCCCCACGTATACATGTTACTTCTCGGTACCGTAAATTCTCGCGGATAAGCCCAACTCCGATTTTACTCAAGTATTAGCCACACTCCTAACATTGACAGGTCCTATATTCAGAGAGGGTATAACTCGTGGGAGCTGCCCCTCAACTTATGGTCAGCCCTATGAGCTGTACTGGCGATTAGCGATCTGACTCGCGTAGCTTAGACCTAGGAGAGAATTTACGGTAGGGACGCTTTACTTGAAGAGGACCCCCTGGACTTGCAACTTAGATGGGTAAACCTGGGAGTAATGATGGTTGGGGAAGGGGGTCCTGCCTCACCTAACCTATCACAAGGATGTGTACCTGAGATCACAAGGATGTGTACCTCAAGAGCCCTCTACATCGAGGCACAAGACACTGGGACAAGCTGAACCCTGACCAACAGCACAAAGCCAGTAAACAGGCTTTCCTGACCTCGCTTACTGACAGAGACCTTGTACCCCTAGACCCTATCATGGTCTAATAACAATCACATTAACCCGACAAATACTTATTTGACCATAAGACATGTACATTACTAAACTATTACTTTCTTTTGGCATTTGATAGAAAAACGCCCTGTGTAATTGTGATAAATCTCTGCCAACTTAAAAATGTTTAAACTCAAACTCAACCTAGGATCGGCGGAGGGGGGGTGGGGGAGGGGGGGGGGGGGTACCTGGTGAGGGAGTGGAGGCAGGACAAGGAGTACAAGGGGTGCCAGTTGGTGTTGGTGCATGCGCAGAAGGACAGATGGTAGCCACATGGTAACGACATCAATATCTTCCCTTCTGAAATCTTGCTGCGGGTCAGGGGAAGTCAGGGAAAATGAAAAATAAAATAAATTAGGATAATTATAACAAAATGCACTTGTAGCGTGGATTTCATCAGTGAAAAGAATGCCCAGGGTTGCGGCGTACAACAAATATCGTCATGGAAAAATTCCAGGAGCTTGTTTCCATTGCAAGAGCTTGTGGAATCACAGCTTCGCAATGAATAGAAGATATGAAAATTGCGATACAAATGTATACCGAATTACCTAAGGTTTTTTTTTCTCTCCTGGAGACCTGTACTTAAGGGAGGGTTCATTATTTATGGCAGGGGGGGGGTGAGCGTTTGGCAAATCGAATACGTCAAAAATAATTGGCCCCCCCCCCCTCGGAATAGGTTTTAAAAAAAAGGCCCCCCCCCTCGGAATAGGTTTAAAAAAAAGCGCCCCCCCCCCCCCCCTCAGTGGGCCTCACCCTGGATCGTTTTCAACTTTATTACAAAAACGATAGTGGTGTCTACTAATTGTATGCATTTAATCATGGGCACTTTTTTACCTACAATTTACTACCTTGCAACAAATACATCCATTCGTAAGGTGTTTTAGTGTAAACTTCTCATGATACTCGCTGGTGAGCGATAATAGTCAATCCTCAGACACTCGACTTACATACGGTACCGTTGAGTTTAAGGGCCCCAGTGCTTATAAATTGGAAGCTCCCATACCCTCAGTGCTTACATGAGGCCGGCACTTTTTTGAAGACTGACAAAACGGTGGGCTATTTATTCTGAGTGTTAAAAGTGATGCAGTGAGAAATTTGCTGGGAATTTGAGGAAAATTTTAGAAAATTTTGAAAATATTGACATAATTTGGTAAAATATAACACAGGCTGTTACCAAAATTCGCGACATTTCAACGTACTAAATTCGCGACATTTTTAGGAATACCCCTTAAAAAAAAGCCCCCCCCCCCTAAGAATAGGGTAAAAAAAAAAAGGCCCCCCCCCCTTTGAATACCCCTAAAAAAAATTGCCCCCCCCCCCCTCAAATGCTCACCCCCCCCCCCCTGCCATAAATAATGAACCCTCCCTAAGTATAGAGGACCTTTATCCGGGGGCCTCAATTTGAACATTTCCAAGTTTTTTTTAGATTGGTCACTTTCATTCCTATACTATAAATGTCGTCTGCTTGTTCCAGGAACGACTTTGCCCAGCTGGTGGGGGAGGAAAGGGGGGGGGGGGAGGACCTGAAGTTGTTATATAAATGAGATCTTCTTTAAGTTGTTATATAAAAGTCGTCTGCTTGTTTTAGGAACGACTTTGCCCAGCTGGTGGGGGAGGAGTACCTGAAGTTCTTTGACTTCACGTCTGACACGCTGGAGCAGGCGCTACGCAAGTTCCTCAAACACCTGACCTTAGCGGGAGAGACCCAGGAGAGGGAGCGGGTACTCGCTCACTTCTCCAAACGCTTTATGGAATGTAACCCGGTATCTTTCAAATCAGAAGGTAAGGGAATGTTTGTAGATTCAGCAAGACCCTTTTAAATAATAAAAAAAAAAAAAAATTGAGTCAAGTGAGACGATTCTGGACACCTCCAGTTTTAGATATATACCCATAGAGTGCAGTGGAGTGCTATAATGTTGGACTGCTGTATATTTGTAAAATATCTGCTATTACATATGCAATGTTGAATAATTGCTTTGATACAAGTAAAAGTGCTAAAAGTACTCTACTAGAATCTCGCGCACAATAAATTAAAAGAAATACTGGTATATGGAGCTAAATGCTAATAAATAACAATTATTAAAATTACATTTTATATCATTGTGCCCCATGATGGACCAGCGAGTTATTTGCTCGAGATTGCATGGAGTTACCTGACATTCAATATTGAAGGAATTTGAGAACAGTTTCCCCATGAGACTTGACATTGTTTGCTTGTGTCTTGTTACAGATGCGTGTCACACGTTGACATGCGCGTTAATGCTGCTGAACACGGACCTCCACGGACAGGTGAGTTGAAGCTGATTTTGTTGGATATTTTCTTCATTTTTAGAAAATGTCAGTGAAAATGTATTAACAATGTTTTCAGTAAAATTTACAAAATGCACCATTTGACTTTAAGATTTAAAAAAAAGAAGATTCGGGCATCATGCCGATGCCTCGGGAGTCTCATCTATCCCGTACGGTCGGCATGATGCATTGAACTGGAAATGGAGCTGCTATATTAAAAACGAATAGAGAAAATAGGATCATAGAATACATAATTATTGGAAAAACAAAATATTACAATACTAATCTATACAATAGCTACGTTAATTTCTGAACAAGTACCGGAGTAGTGCATTACACCAGCATTTTCCGTCTTGCCTTTAATATCATGGTTAAATTCTGACTTCACCAATTCTCTTTTACCCACAGAATATCGGGAGGAAAATGACGTTAAACGAATTCATCGACAATCTCTCTGAACTAAACGACGGCAACAACTTCCCAATAGAGACGTTAAAACAACTCTACACGGCCATCAAAACCGAGCCCCTCGAATGTGAAATGTGAGTTGGCGACGCCTTCTGCCATTGTTAGTAATCTGCATCTTGTACCTGGGATGCATGTCGCCATGCGTGCGGACAGTTCTAGGTAAACGGAAGAAAATGTTGTGTTCAGGTAAAATAGCCCAAAAACATTGCTACCGGGTAGCTCAATTTGAATTGGGATGATTTGGTAGAGTTAGTGCATTTTACAATTGATTTACCATTTTGGCCAAAAAAAACACACCAAAAAAACACTTTAGGATAGTGCCGAGAAATGGGTGATGATGTTTCCTGAACACAACTTTTTATTTAGCCCCTTACACATAAGTCTGCTTCCACAACGGTGTGCTAACACAAGGGGAACGACATTATGAGCCGCATACTGCTTTAAGTGCTATGCTATTTATCGTCATGATGTGTGACTGCAGCCCTGCACCTTGTCAAGGCTGCAGTCATGCCGGCATAGTCAATGACTGCAGCGCTGGCGAGTTACTCACCAGGGCTGCAGTCACGCCGGCATAGTCAATGACTGCAGCGCTGGCGAGTTACTCACCAGGGCTCCAGTGACGCCGGCCTGATCAATGACTCCAGCGCTCGCGAGTTACTCGCCAGGGCTGAATGACAGGCATAGCGCATTAGCAGTATTTGGCCCTTAAAGGGTTACATACCACCGCTGGCCCACAACTCCCGACCTATGTGTGTCTGCCTGGTTGTTTCTGTTCTGTTGTCTTTTATCTGTGAAAATGTATTTGTACAAAAAATGTATTTAGTGAGAGAGGATTTTTCAGTATTTCAAGTATCCTCGGTAATACGTAGAAATGTGATACACGCACAGTCCATATTAGGCGCATGTATTAAACCTCCCACTAAAATAGAAACATTTAACGTAGAATTGAGATGAAACAAGAAGTCCTAGAACATCCTTAACCAGAAAATATTAGTCAACAGATTTGAGTAAAATTCCCATTGTATCTTTCTTATCATTAATGCATTTAACACAAATCTCTCAGAAACTAAAGCTTTGCTTTGCATCTGAAGACCCTAATGACTTAAACTTTTTGGCTGATCTACTACAACTGTATGCATTTATTTGAGCAAAAAGCCACATGCGCGTGTCAAGATCTTTCAACTCGGTGCTTTCGACTTTTTTGCATATAAGCTGTGCTTCAGTTCTAAGTTGAATGAGATTTAACATTACTTTATGACAGGCGTTCTACTTTGATGATAAATTTATAGAAGAATGAAAAGCATTGCAATTTTTGTTCATTATTTTGAGTTATGACTTTGTATGCATTGACATTTTTGTGTCTCTGTCTTGTCTATCGCTGCCCTTTGTATTTCATATTTTATAGCCATTATACCTTTCAAAACACTTAATCCCAGCCCCCTATTAAAGCAATTCTGCCATTTCAACATCATGTATTCCCCTGCCCTCTACCTTCATTCACCTACATGCTTCACCACAATACTCTCACACACATACAACACTTTCTCCTGCCCCGCTACTCTCGACTTACGACACTTTCTCCTGCTCCGCTACTCTCGACTTACGACACTTTCTCCTCCTCCGCTACCCTCTGCTTACGACACATTCTCCTGCTCCGCTACCCTCTGCTTACGACACTTTCTCCCGCTCCACTATTCTCTGCTTACGACACTTTCTCCTATTCCACTACTCTCTGCTTACGACACTTTCTCCTGCTCTGCTACCCTCTGCTTCGGTAGACTATGGTTGTACTAGAGGGAGCAGACTGAATGTGTGGCCGGACCTTTACACTCACTCTCTGGCTCTGAACCACCTCCCCCTCCCCTACCCTCTGCTTACGACACTTTCTCCTGTTCCGCTACCCTCTGCATACGACACTTTCTCCTATTCGACTACTCTCTGCTTACGACACTTTCTCCTGTTCCGCTACCCTCTGCTTACGACACTTTCTCCTATTCCACTACTCTCTGCTTACGACACTTTCTCCTGTTCCGCTACCCTCTGCTTACGACACTTTCTCCTATTCCACTACTCTCTGCTTACGACACTTTCTCCTGTTCCGCTACCCTCTGCTTACGACACTTTCTCCTATTCCACTACCCTCTGCTTACGACACTTTCTCCTATTCCACTACCCTCTGCTTACGACACTTTCTCCTATTCCACTACCGTAAATTCTCGCGTAGAAGCCGCGGCTTGTACGCGAGTCAGACTCAGCTTTCTTTTGATACCAAACATGCCTATATAGGGTGCGGCTTATACGAGAGTTTTTATTAGTATACTACAGTACCAAAATCGCAATATTCAGACCCCCTCTGCGGCTTATATAATTTGTCAGAGTTCGGGGTGCGGCTTATACGCGAGTTAGGCTTATACGCGAGAATTTACGGTACTCTCTGCTTACAACACTTTCTCCTGCTCCGCTACTCTCTGCTTACGACACTTTCTCCCGCTCCGCTACCCTCTGCTTCCGACACTTTCTCCTGCTCCGTTACTCTCTGCTTACGGCACTTTCTCCTGCTCCGTTACTCTCTGCTTACGGCACTTTCTCCTGCTCCGCTACCCTCTGCTTCCGACACTTTCTCCTGCTCTGCTACTCTCTACTTACGACACTTTCTCCCGCTCAGCTACTCTCTACTTACTACACTTTCTCCCGCTCTGCTACTCTCTGCTTACTACACTTTCTCCTGCTCCGTTACTCTCTGCTTACAACACTTTCTCCCGCTCCGCTACCCTCTGCTTACGACACTTTCTCCTGCTCCGTTACTCTCTACTTACGACAATTTCTCCTGCTCCGCTACTCTCTACTTACGACACTTTCTCTTCTCTCTGCTTACGACACTTTCTCCTACTCTCTGCTTACGACACTTTCTCCTACTCTCTGCTTACGACACTTTCTCCTACTCTCTGCTTACGACACTTTCTCCCGCTCCGCAGCTCTCAACTTATGACACTTTCTCTCGCTCAGCTACTCTCTGCTTACGACACTTTCTCCCACTCCGTTACTCTCTACTTACGACACTTTCTCCTGCTCAGCTACTCTCTAACTTACGACACTTTCTCCCTCTCCGCTACTCTCTAACTTACGACACTTTCTCCCGCTCCGCTACTCTCTGCTTACGACACTTTCCCCCGCTCTGCTACTCTCTACTTACGACACTTTCTCCCGCTCTGCTACTCTCTGCTTATGACACTTTCTCCTGCTCCGTTACTCTCTGCTTATGACACTTTCTCCTGCTCCACTACTCTCTACTTACGACACTTTCTCCTGCTCCACTACTCTGCTTCGGTAGACTGTGGTTGTACTAGAAGGAGCAGACTGAATGTGTGGCCAGACACTTACACTCACTCTGGCTCTGAACCACCTCCCCCTCCCCTGTAATGGTACGCCCCGGCGCCCCTGCCCTATAATGGTACGCCCCGGTACAGACTAAGTGGCCTTCTCCGGTTGTTGTAGAGATGTGGAGGTAGAACAAAGCGTGCTGCAAGCTATCACAGAGTCAGCCAGGTAACAAAGATGGCCGCCCTCTTGCTGCCACTACTAACCGCATCCAGCATGACGCTTAATGGTCGCTATCATTAACAGGCGCATGTCACTTCTATACCTGCAGTGTCTACTAATAGTACTAATACAAACCCGGGGAACACTGTCCTACAGGTTATAGTCCCATAACCACGGTTATATTCCCGTAACCATGGCTACCCAACAGGTTATAGTCCCATAACCATGGTTACATTCCCGTAACCATGGTTACAGTCCAGTTACCATGGTTATAGTCTCATAACCTTGGTTATAGTCCCATAAAAATTGATTGCCGTACTGTAACCATGGTTACAGTCCATTACCATGGTAATAGTCCGGTTACCATAGTTACTCTGTTACCAGGGTAACAGTCCAGGGTAACGGACTGTAACCATGGTAATAGTCCGGTAACCATGGTTACAGGCCATAACCATGGCTACAGTCACACGGCCATGAACTAACCCTAATCCATTAGATACCACATGAAGGGCCCAAATACAGCATCGGTTTTATGATCAGAAGGTAGAAAAGTTAGAAAGGGTACTTTCTTTGATTTACCATTAAGTTTAGTTGTTTTCTGTAGATATTATGTTTGTCCAAGGCATTGTGTTTTAGGAATAAATTAAAACACGCAAACATAATCAATTACACGCTGGAAATGTCAAGTGCTTCATACCAGATTTCATTGAAATATCATGATTGATTTCGACACTTTATGTTAAATATTCGGCAGGACCAATTTAATTTCTTTACAATGGGACTGGTGTTGATTGAATTTGTTTTCCTTCTCAGAGATTGCTTTTAAAGGATCTTGTTCGTGCCTAAAGATATTTGTTTTTACTACAGAAAATCTTCTGTAAATTCAACACCATACAGTTTTTGTTTTAACATGTATGTCACTGTATGATTTACAGGCATGACCTTAACCCTTTAAGGGCCACGTAGTACTTTAATGCATTATGTCCTCTATCGCCATTGTAAAACCCCGCCTTTAAGACGACCCCCCACTAAAATCCCTTAAAGCTGGGGTTTTATGGTAATTCGCGAGGGCTGCGTTCAAGCATCATGTCAACCGTGCGGGGCTCATATACTCCCATCGTCTCGGCTTGATGCATTAACGCAGGCCTGGCGAATAGTCTGGCGACAAAGGGTACAGTGTATTAAAGCATAATGCGGCCCTGAGGTGGTTAGTGTATGATAATGACGAGCATGGGTGAAACTGTGTTCAGTTTGTGATTCTGTCTGCCTGACCTGATCTGTTGGACTTACAGCTGCAACGTTTGCATAACTCGCATGTTTCATGACTAAAGAGTTGAATACTTAACAAGTTTAACTTTGTTGACTCAGGTAGCTCTGCTACCAGAGTCTTATACGACGCCTTGGTGAGACGCTTTTTTCAGCCAATCAAAATAATTTTCATCCATAAATAAATATGTCAAGGAAACCAATAAACTCAAAATAATTGAATGCATTATGTAGCTGAACATGTTGCCAATGCTGTCATGTAAAAAAATGCCATGTATTGTTACTCACAGGGGCCAAAAAAATCGAATAAAAAAAACTATATCAAAAACCAGTGTCCATTTCTCACTTGTGGACAAACATGAATGTACTGATGTAGACTTTATGTCCTCTTTTGCAGTAGTAGTTAATTCAATGTAAATGAAAATATTGGGGGCTGTAAGACGCTTTTTTTAAGACCAAAATGTGATAGACACAGGGCGGGAAACGAAAAGTAGACAAAAGAGGACGCACCAAAGAAAAGTTTACTCGTGTTTCATCTAGTCTAAGCAATCAAAATAGTAGAAAAAAGGATTCATGGAACATGTTTCTGAATCAAAGTACCAAGAATAATTCAAGAAAAATTGCACTTTATTTCTGATAACAAGTACAGGACAAGTATAGTGTACAATAAATATATGCTAGTATAGAGGTAGTGGTACCAGTTTAAAATAAAGCCATTTTGTTTTATTCATTCTTAAAATCAAACAGTAATATTTCAACAGACAATGACAACAAATGGACTATCATTCAAACACAAAAAAATGGAGGGTCACATAACACATCTTCTTTTATTTACTTAAGCATTTAAACATTCAACAATCTACTTTGGATTCAGCTTTACATTTCACCGTCAAAACCAAGTACCTGAGTCTTTTGTGATTAGGATCACACATTAGATTTTTTAATGTGTCCAATGCGGGCGCTGGCCATACCGATAAAATCACTGCAGTCATTGAAATGTGATTTCCTAAGAATATTTCTGTAACTGATTTTAATAACGAAATACAACAAATTAACATTTTGTCGATGACTTTCTTTGTGGATGATTGTGAGCTTCAAGAGGGATACTACCATTTAAGGGAGCTTGGCTTATCAGAGAGGTTTTTACAATGTGTTGGAAACTACACAGTGGGAGAATGAGCTTCTTCATAGTTGCCATTGTCAGGGACACTGTCGGCGGGGGGGGGGGGGGGGGGGGAGGCAAAAAAAATTCATTGGTGAAGGAAATGTACAATTTTGTCAGGGAAAATAGATTTTCTGGAAAAGTGAGGGAAATGTACCAAAAGACATGTATCCATTTTTAATCATAAATCGTACCTTCAAAGGAGGAGGGGGGGGGGCATAAAAATTCGCCACCGGGGTGGCGGGGGTAGGAAATGTTTTGAATCAGAATGGGTGTGAATTAGGGAACATTCAATGCAATTGTTAGATAATAATACTGTATGAGTGCTGTAAATTCGTTAACTGACGGTGTGTCTTGTCCCTTATAGTGAGCAGGACGTAGAAGACTTGGAGGCACTGACGGCCTCCGGACGGGCGCAGACAGTCCCTCCTCCAGAGCAGCGGTTTATAGGACACAACCCCTTCTTAGATGTAAGTACACAAAGATTCACTTCTCTCGTCCGATAATTTAAAGAAAGAAATGTTTACCTGAAAATAAAAGGAAAAAGGTATGCAACAGGTTCATGCAGCAAGAAATGGTGACTTTTCAGAAAATTTGTTGATGAAGATTTGAACATTTCTGAAGTGCAAACGACAAATACATGAATATAATCTTAAAATCCTGTGTTATAATATGCACTATTAAAAAGATTATTGTCCTGTGAATATCTTTATATGAGATGTTTGCAAACGTAACCATCACAGACAATGTAAAGGGGATTCAGCTAAATCCAACTTGAAGAGAACTTTATTATAAAAGAGTCACCCTTTCTTGCTGCATTGACCTATAGATGTAAGTACAGAAATGGGTGCAAAAAGGTGCTCGCCAGGACTATATTCAACCATCATGCCGAAACGCCAGAGCTGGATTTATGTGTCATTCTGATGATACATTACCATAGTGATACGGCACTAGCGCATTAGGCTATGGGGGCCGCCATCTTTACTCAGAGCAATGCATTCTGGTTAGGCCCCGACTCCAGAGCAGTGGATTATGGGTGAATTTCTTATCAGTCCCTTTGTTCTAGATGTGAAGGGAGGGGATAAAGCTGATAAAAGGAGATGGGGGTGTAGCCCCCGACTACCTGAGGTACCAGGATATGCTAGTATCATATAGCAGGCATGCAGACTCCTCAGATTTCTCAGATTTTTATTCCTCCAAATTGGTCGTTCTTGTGATTCGTCCAAATCCAATGAGAACTCTGTTTACCTTTATGTGGGTGGGGGGGGGGGACTTGTAATTTCATCATACAAGAAGATCAAAATACATAAAATTTCACCATTTGTCTTCTTTATTTTCAAATTTTTCTTGGGGGGCATGCCCCAAAACCCCCCTAGTACTGCTGTGACATGTGATTGGCAAATGAACACATAACTATTTCAGTGATGGTATCCTGGGCTCAGATTTTTTCCTCTTCAGAGTTTGCATGTCTGATATAGGCATCACAGGAGGACGTTTGACGTGATTTCTCACCTTGTTACATTCACATGTTTCAGGTACCAGATGCGTCCAAGGCCACCGAGTACAAGAAGGGTTATGTCATGAGGAAATGCTGTCTGGACGCTGATGGCCGACGAAGTGAGTCGACAATAACAAAGTCTGATTTAATGTTTAACTGGACTTATTTTCCGTATTAACAGTCACATAAACAAAACAATGGTGTATACATGTCGCTAACAAAACAAAACAATAATGATGATAACAAATATTCAAGTTATAAAAAGCACATGAAATAAACACGTCATCGTAGCAAATACAATTAGCAGGGATGCCAAGTGTTACGATTTTTTTCGTAATTTTACAATTTTTGACCCTAAATACGACCATTACGATTTCTGGTGGCAAATTACGATTTTTTGAAGTGTCTATTTAATCTATTAAAAAAAGCATAGCCTCAACAGGGAGCAGGGATATATGCTTCCCTCCACCAAGCCCAAAATACATCTAGCGAAAAGAGGTAGAAATGAAGAGACTCCTTTGATTTTTCCCCCCTTTTGTTACTGCTTGCCTAAAGACTGGTCCGCTTTAGTATTTATAAATAGGTGGTTATTATTACATTACACAATGGAGAATAAAGCACAAACATATCCCAAGTGCATTCTAAAGGGTATATTATTGTTACGATTTTTATTACGATTTCAAGCAAAAATTGTTACGATTTTGGGGTCCCAAAATCATAACAAATACGATTTTTGGGTAGGGTAAGTTGGCATCCCTGAATCAGGCAGTGTTGCCGAAAACTTTTTATGCACACACGCCAATGTGGCAATATGGCCTGTGCTGCGAGTGGCAGCGCACAGACCGTTTGACTTCTACACAGGCCATATGGCACCAGCTTGTATACATTGATGTCAATTGGTCATAGAAAAGGATTTCATACTAATTCTATATTGATAAATACTGATGTTTTTTAATGATAACTGCCAAAATGTATTGAGAAATGTTTTAATTCATTGAAAAATGGTTATATGGCCAAGACTTTGTTTCTAATAGGACTATCTGAAATGTTCTTTCACTGTCTGAAAGCTATCGTCATGGCCGGCCTGTGGCCTCGGGTGGGTAAGTCTGACAGTGGGAGAGTATGTGGCAAATAAGATTCTGCATGGAATAAAGACTCAGTATTAAATACATATGTTCTGTCCTGTTGCAGCACCTATTGGAAAGCGGGGTTGGAAAATGTTCTACGCCACTCTGCGAGACATGGTTTTATACTTACACAAAGACGAACACGCCATGAAGAAGACGGGTAACTATGACAACATGTCCAACGCTATCCGCATCCACCACAGCCTGGCCACCAAGGCCACGGACTACACCAAGAAACAGCACGTCATCCGGCTACACACCGCCGACGGGGCCCAGTACCTCTTCCAAACCAGGTAATTAGTTAACATTTAACCCTTTAAGGGCCCTGAGATTTTCCCTGGGATTTCTAGACTGTCTAATACTCTAATGAAAATTGACCAAAATCAGACCTTTGCTAGTGGCATAATTACCGAGCGTATCCCACTCACAATTCTAGTACTGTTCTAGTCTACTATGTGGTAAGTGCGAGTGGTGAGAATGCCCCTTTAATATACATGTACTGTTGATCAGCAGGTGGCAATTGAAGCACTATGCCGCCCTTTGTCTTCATGATGCATGGATGCAGCCCTGGTGATTAACCCCTGATATGTACAAGTGGTTTCTTACCAGGATGGATCAGGAGTATGTTTACAACAGTTAAGGGACGATTCCTGCTACAGTTGTTTCCTACACGTTTGAGCAAATGTCCACCCTCGTGATTTGTCCAGATAAGCTATTTGTTCAGGGGGTGGGGGAGGGGGTGTTACTCAAAATGTCACAGAGTGAGCAAAATATATGACAAAAAGCATCAGAATGTATCATGATTTGTTATATAGATTTTCAAAACTTTCAAGATTTTCAAAATCTTATCGCTGCACTGCACTGTATTTGTGACTATTCGGAAGCGATATTTCCAATTTCACTCAAGAGCTGCAATCAGTGTCTTAAGATGACCATCTGTGATTAACTAAACGTGTACTGTACTGTGTCTGTTTCAGTGATAGTAAAGAGTGCCAAGAGTGGATAGACACAATCAACTTTGTAGCTGCCAGCTTCTCCGCACCACCGTTGCCCGGAGGAGTCGGCTCACAGAAGAAATTCCAAAGACCGCTGATGCCTAGTTCCTACACAAAACTCAACCTGGTAAAGATATGGAGATAGAGTAGTAGACTTATGTAGTAAATATGAAGACATACTACCGGTAGTGATAACAAGTAAACTTATGCCAGACTGCAAAATGGTGTTGTTATTATAAAAATTCCTGAGACTTCAAGAACTTATATTTGGATTAGATTATTGAATTGCTAGAAATAAGGTGCATAATATCCATAGACCTTGGCCCCGCAAAGAAGAACAATTTTCAAAAAAGGAAGTGTTTTTTCCCATCAACAGATGCATAGACCCTTTGTGGCATAAACTATAGACCAATGCAGCAAGAAAGGGTTTGAACATTTCTGAAGCATAATCAACAAAAAATAACTCTCAAAACCCTAGATTTTAATATACACTATTCAAAATAAAAATGTCCTGTGAATCTCCTGATATGAGATGTTTACAAACATAGCTATTAGAGACAATGTAATAATGATTCTGCTAAACCATGTACTAACAACTTTATTATAAAAATGACACCCTTTCCTATTGCATTGATCTATAACTCTATGTGTGTGTTTTTTCAGGAAAATGTTTTTAAAAAAAATTAAAATAGCATTTTCCCCTTTTTGCTTTTTTGATTAAAAAAAGATAAATCCAACTAACCATGCTCTGTGTTTGATTGTGTAGCGGGAACAGCTGCAGCACCATGAGCAGCAGGTGCAGCAACGGGACCACGACCTGCACGAGCACCAGCTCTACCCGCCCGAGAAGGGCGCCAAGTCTCGCATCATACAGGACTACGTCGACAAGGAGCGCTTCCTACAATATGAGGTAAACACCGAGGCAATTATTACTAGCTGGGGGGATTTGCCCAGAACAGCAATTTTTTTCCGAAACCCCCTCCCCCACCGAGGGCCTTTTTTTCATTATGTCCCCCCTATATCCACCAGCCCCCCCCCCTCCCCCGAACTGGCATTAAATGACTTTCAATCATCTTGAGGGGGATGGGGATGGATAAAAAGTTTTGCTCCTTTTTGTTAAACAAAAAATAAGTAAGCATGTTACTATATACCATAGTTCAAATGGGGAGGGGCCGTGCGAAAAAAAGTTTTATTTTACTAACCAGTATCCTTGTAGCGCATACCATTTTGAACAAACGTCATCTCTACTGTGAGACTTTAGAAACTCCAGAGACTTCTGTCCATATATATCGGGAAACCTCCCATCAGTTTTGCCACCGGTCCTTCATGAAAATAAAGTATCGCTACCGCAATAAAGTATAAATCCAGCTCAAATAAAGTATAATCATGGTTCCTGAAAACTTATATTTCCATAATATTTTATTTGTATGTTCCTTCTTCAGCAGCAAGTTTTTAAAATTGCTTCCCTTGGAGTTGAAAGATAAAAATTATGTGCATGCTTGTTCTGGCATCCATGCTTGTACACAAAAAAACATTTGGCCCAGAAAACCTTTCTTGAAAATAAAGTGTAAATGATGTATAAAATCCTCCAATTTAGGGCAAATTGCTCCACTTTTCTCTGAAATGAAGTATAATTAAAGTATTTCATTTAAATAAAGTATAAAAGAATAAATTTGGAAAAGTGCTGACCTCTCTGTTCCCTTCTTTCCTTTCAGATGAAACGGTTTAAGACCTACCTGTTCTTACTGCAAGCTAAGGTCGCCTCCTTCCCCGAACTAGAACCATCGCTGGTCGAGGTCGCCATCGGGGAGGTGGAGGAGCCCCTACCGTCACCGGAGTCTTCTCACACGTCGCGGGTCACCAAATCACCACAGCCACCTGCTGCCAGCCCCGGGGAGCAGGCGGAGAGTCGGGGGAAGCCGGTGCAGCGCAGCATGTCTGATAGGTATAGTTACCGTGCTGCCATCTATCAGAACAGAGACTCCGAGTCAGACCATGAGATCATGTTGTGATGAGTTTACCCACTAGCTGCAACCCTGTCCGTGTGGTGCTTAGTCCTTTAACCCTTTAAGGATGGATGTCGCTAAAAGAGGACATTTGTCGTCATGACGCACCAATGCAGCCCCAGCAAGTAACTCGCCCGTGCTGCATTGGTCATGCCGACTATACGGGAGTGTCTCAACACTGTAGGGTCAGCCAAGGCATGATGCATGGATGCACTATGCCATCCTTAAAGGGTTAACGGCCGCATGGTGCGATACCCTTTGTCATCATGATGCAGGAATGCAGCCATGGAGAGTAACTCCCCAAGGCTGCATTTGAGAATCAAGCCAACCCTATCGGGTTAATACACTCATAAGGGTTGGCTCCTAGGCATGAATGCAGCACTGGTGAGTTCCTTGCCAGGGCTGCATTAATGTAATATAATGACAAAGAGACATAACACATTGCGGCCCTTAAAGGGTTAATATATTATATGTATATAGAGGTGGACAACAATGAATACACAACAGCCAAACAGTCACATCCCTGTCACCCCTGACCCCCTATCTGCTGCTCTTACAGCAAAGATGTCCAAGCTAAATTAATTTTGATGTGTTTTGATTTCAAAATATACTAGATTGAAGTCATTTGTACATACTGGCTGGGTATAGAATGTTAATATAATACACATTGAACAGTTGGGGAGTGGGGAACCATGTACCCCAATGTTAAAGAGGGGTAATGTATAGAATCAGAGTTGATATTGAAGGGTTTGTATCTTTTTGTATGAATATAAAGAAGGAGCAGCACAGTTTGCATACTAATTGTTGAGATGGGAGGAGGAGGTCATATGCTTTAGCATTCTACATTTAATGCTAGTATATTTTCCATTTCTTCTGAAATCGGGTGATATTTTGAGTGCTGAATTGAGGCAGTTTTATAATGCTAGTTGAAGGAGTGGGGGTGTTTCTACTACTGCTATATCTGCCAGTTGAGGGTAAATATTACTTGGGTGACTCAGTAATACATTGGTAAACAACTCATAACTTCAGATGGTGATATGACACTAGTCCCTATCAGGGGTGACAGGGTCAAAACTTGAACTATTTTGTCCGTTTATATGTGTTATTTTAGACTATTATATCTTATGTGGGCATGTGTTTTTAATAACAGTGGATGCATCTTTCTTGTCTCACTTCTCTCACAAGGGGACCAGTTTTTATGTGTATGTTCTGTTGAGTTAAAACGTAGTGTAAGATACCCAAAGATATCTGTGTGTGTGTATATAAGCGTGCCTAATGACTACTTATCCATTGCCCACTGGGTGCATGTGTCTGTATAGGAGAGAGTGAGTGTATTTCTGTTTATGTCTCAGAGAGGCTGCTGCAAGTAGCTTTTATTTCCTCGGGAGTCCTTTACCGGACCTCGGAGTAACTCGAGAATCTCCCACCCATACATACTCAGCCCACCATCCACTGCCTCATATTGAACATGTGTAACCATGCCATCATTATGAGTATACATGCATATACACATGCTTATATTTATGTTTCCCTATCTGTGTTCAGAGAAAAAGGCATAATAGTGGTTTTGTCCACAACCCGGCCCCTTTAGTAATACAATTCGTGAAGTAGTGTACAAGGGGGCAATACCATACACCTAGCACTCTCACTATATTGTCTGGTGGAGGCTACATGTCCATGAACATGAAGCCTTGTGTGTCCCACACATTCCTACTGCTAACATGATATGAGGTGAATACAAGTCACCAAAAGGGAGAGTTCATGTTATACTTGCATACAATGGAAGAATTTGGCATTTTACAGTCAATTTATATGTGCTACAAGGGTTTTCCCACCAGTTATTCATGTTTCCAACTTCTTTTTTAGGAGGCATGCATGTTTTCTTGTTGATCTGAAATTCAGTGAAACTTGGAAATTCTCAAAAGTTGCCATTTACTGAATGTCTATTAGTATAACATGGCTTCTCTGTCAGATCTTGTTAATGGAAAATCATCTCGTGTTAACGTGTTGAGCTATTACCTGGAACGTGGGCTAAATTTTGCAATGAATGTAACACATGTTGAAATCTGAATGTGTTCAAACTAAATTTTCAAGTGAAATAGAAAGTGCTTTAAAGTATGATGAAATTATACATGTTATGAGATGCCCCATTGTTTGCAAGTATGATTTAAAAAGACAATAATTTGTACAGTAAGACCTATACAAAGCTTGAAGGGTTTTGATAGACATCCCCTCCTGAGTTCCTCACATCAACATCCCTGTGTACATGTATACAAGTGTTTCTGTGTCGAAACATTAGCTGGTTAGTGCTTGAACGAAAATAATGTCAAATTGATTTGCTTCTGATCTAGTTTATTGTAATGCAAAGCAATATCTTGCAGGTAACAACTAGATTTTATTTCAAAGGTAGATGGCATGCAGTGTTACCTATGTCTTTGAGTCCCAATATATTTTGTTCTGTATGTTGGATTATATAACAATGAACCATTCATGTATGGTAATCATTCTATAGGGTTCTATTAACAGGAAAAAAACATACAAATGTAGTCAATATAACAGCTATAGAGGCTTTTGAATAATCATAACGATAACACAGTGCTCAGTTTATTCAATGCGTGCCATTTAATCCTTTATCTTCGCGTTTTCCTCCTTGACATTTTCAAGTGGAATTTTAATGAAAGGGTTTATGCAGGGATGCCATTTTCCTACTTTTATAGGAATTTCTCATGTGTTTCATGTGATTTCCATGTTCAAGTACATTAGAATTAACCAGAATGGTAAGATTTGCTACGGTTTGTAGACCAGGTAATGGCATCTCTGTGCATAAATAATGGGTGTAACCATGGAAAAAAGTTCTTTGAAAACTGAATAAGTCTAAGGCAGTATTATGTAATTCCATCTTGTCCCACTTATTTGATATTTACTTTCACATCTGTCCTCTTTAACGCTAAGCCGGAGTTTGAGCTGGACAAGACTTTCTCTAATATAGACCCAACTCGTGAGCTCACCTTTTCTTTTTCTTTTTTTTTCAACGAAAAGTAAGCATCTTGCAAAAATTATGAGATTTTTTGTCTACAATAGCCAATGTGTCAGTCAGTACATTGATCGTGAGAATTAATCATGATATCATAATAGTGCAGTAGCGCCTCACCATGCAATAGGTCATACAGCCTCCACTTGGATGTAATTTTTGGCTGTTAGAAATATGAAATCCATGTAGATCTTTCACAGATGGCAACATTGAAATAAGAAGTATATATAGCCTTTGTACACAGAGTTGCCCTCCAAGGACAAGTGTTATGTAAAATGACAAAAAACACAATAATGATAATCTAGTCAGTGTTAATGATCAACAGTTATGACCTACATACAGATTTGAGGGTAGAACCTTTCTAGTGTATAAAGCTGGAGGAGAGATTCTTTGTATAAAGGTGTGCACTGACTGGGCACAGGACTGATCTCTTTGTTACTTGTGTGTCATTCAGGCTAGAGACCAAACTCTGATCATCCAGACTCGTGGTGAGTCCCTTCACAACCCGTTGAACCAAGTTATCCTTGTTTTTATTCCTTTAGTTATGTTTTTTTTCCTTCTCACCAAAGTTATTTGCTATGCAACAAATGCTTATTCGCTAACAACCAGATTACATTTGTTCACGGTTTATGATATTATATACCTTTAACCGGGATTTAACACCCATATTGTGAGAGACTGATACCTCGTGGTTGTCATTGTAAATGGACCTGTGGTAAACGGTCTTGGACCCCCTCCAATGTGTGTGGCTGATAGTGGTTATACTACTGGAATTTACTCAATTTGATCCAAAAGGAAATATATTGTGCCAATCAATTAACCATACTTCCCGCAGAACCCCATAGTTTATTGTTTGGAACGCTAAGTGTTTACTAAGTACCTTGCGACCCGCACGATATTTAGAAACCCTGTAAAAGTGTATTTTGATTTAGTATTATTGGACTTGTCATCGTGATCTTTTGATGGTTTGTCTCCAATTTTGGAAGACCTACAAGAGAGCGTAAACTCCTTTGGTTAAGGATAAGGACATGTATAGCAGTCTGTTTTATAAATCTGCTAAGTGGAGCCATATTAACCATCTCGACAACTAAAATAGTCTAAATGAAACCTGACACTTGACAAACAGCAACAACCACTCCAACACCCCTGAAAACAGTGCTTACACCACTCTAACCAACAATGAGGAAGACCTAAGTGGGGAGAAATGAGTGCCCTCTGACAATATGATACCCTGAGGTCCCCTCTGATAATAATATCATACCCTGAACTACATTGGATATGGCAACTAGCGTCCCCTTTAAACAATCTTTTATTAACACGAGAACTGAACCGTGGTGGTCTACTTGCAGGGACGGTAGTCAGCCGCTCTTCCAGTTCACCCTGGAGTGGCCTCCCGAGACTCTGAGGGACCCTTTCTATTATGCTAGAGAAACCTGTGTGTGAAACAAATGCAGTCCTACAGGTGACATGAGTTGTCTACTAGTCAAAGATAAAACATAATATACGTACGCCTTTCATGGGTGGCCTGTTAACCGACTCTACCCGCTTATCTAAGATCTAAAACCTACATCGTGGCCTGTTTCCACAAACCTTCTCCACTTGGGAGCAGGCCGAAAGGCACTGTATAGGTCTCACTGTCTCTACCTGTGCTTCCACATATAGGTGTGGCTCTGAATCAGAATCAGTAGAAGTGTAAGGATAAGTTAGTGCCCCGGAGGTTTCCGCTACCACAAGCTCCCATACCTATAAGCAGCCACACACAATATGACATAAGGCATGGCCTAGTGCCACCCTACATAACAAAGACCGTCATTGGAGGCGATCACCACAACCTCATCAAGAGCCCGAATCACACCAAACGACACTAGTGTAAGCCATTATGATGTTAAGGCTTCAGATTTAAGAACAGTCAAACATAAGGACGCTTGCACAGTCTTGCCTCCCAGCCATCGCCACAGCACTCCACACGACACAGCATTACATTGTTATCAATGCAGCCTAGCAGACCAATCAAACATGACAAACTTTAACAGTGTTTTAGTCTAGACTTGTGACATGAATCATGCCATCCATAATCCAATCACAATTACTCTCCCCTTCCATGTGGAAACAAGAAATTCTCCTCACAAAGATAAAACATTGGAGAACAACTGCAATCTTAACTTACATAGTAACTGCTATATATTGTACAGGGATTATTTGCAGCTTACTGACAATGCTACTACTGACCTAATTCTATATAACATTTTGGCTCTTCTGTACTTTCATGAAATGCTGATTAACATGTCTTAATGTTCCTTTGGTGGTTTAACTCGTGCTAGATCCACGCAAGCCTGGGGTGAGGGCTGCTTGTCTGACTGGACAGACAGACCAAGTTTATAATTCTGCCTCTATATTGCAGTACTAGATCCTAGATGCCCAACCCAACCCCTCCCCAATTCACATTGCCAAGGTGGATGCTATGTCCTGAATTCTTTGGGAATTTCCAAGCTGTTTGTAATCCATCCCTTGTCTTTTCCCGTTCCTCAACCCGGTAGATATTCTTAACCCGTCTGTTAAACCAGTATACCGTAACGAAACCTGTGTTGCACCCCTGCCCTTACTAACCCGTCTATTTTAGGCTTCTGCGTGCTATGCCAGATATAACTTTTACGCTAAATTCAGATATTTCAATATGAAAGACTAATCATTATTATTGATTCCACATACTATTTTATAGATTTAAATGTAACGATTGGAAACATTTAATTTCAGTAGCATCAATATCTTGTGACAGATTAAATTCAGTCTCTAAACTGGCAACTCTCCAAAATTGTACATTCAAATGTTCTTCTAGAATGAATACTGGTAGTCTGCAAGAAAATATCATGAAATTATAGCACGAAGTAGAAGAAATAGTTGACATACCATCCTTCTATTTTATTTCCTGAAGGGACTAGCCTACTGGCGGGGATCCTTGGCGTGCGGTGGTCCCCGACCCCTAAGACCAGCGCTCCCTCTGATA
Source organism: Harmothoe impar (assembly GCA_947462335.1). Taxonomy (NCBI): domain Eukaryota; kingdom Metazoa; phylum Annelida; class Polychaeta; order Phyllodocida; family Polynoidae; genus Harmothoe; species Harmothoe impar. The sequence goes on from OX381706.1 coordinate 72,907,171, forward strand.
CCGGCATGAAGAAACTGCTAAGTGAACTACCGCCTCCTCCACCCACCCACTCACTACCCGCGAGGACTGACTTGGTCTAGAATCGATTCCAGTGGTTGTGATAGTTGTAAAGAACACTGAACCTCGTGTATGAACCACTAAATGCCGTAGCTACACATCTATTCATGCAGCTACAGCATGTTGGAACAGAATCTCCACACTTGGCAGTTATCTGAGAGTTGTGGCAGAACAAGATCCACGTCGTACTAGGAAATTCTGCACCAATGGAGTTCATGTAGTGTGTTTCCATATTTATTTCATCATCTGTGGTTGTTCCATTGACAAGAATTAGTTTTGAGTGGAAATTCTAGGAGAAAACAGTGGATCGGTGCACATTATACAGTTAGCGCACCATTTGATAGCTGACACAGTACTGTCACATAGCTGGATGAAGGTTTAGTCAATTACTACAGTCGTGTGTCGTTGATGCACAAGCAACCAGTCCGGACTGAGCTGGCAGACAGCGAAAAAGCGAGGACTTTCCTCGGAAAACGATGACTCCTTTTTTACTGCTACATTGGGTCATATGGACAAGGGTTTACCTACTGCATGTTCCAAGGTGGAACAATGACAAGAAGACTTGATACTCCTCGGAGAATTTTTGAGATGACGACTGATGATGAGCAGAGGGACTACTGATGTGTCTGTTCTCACGTCGTGTTATCATTCAATGCCATGAAATGTTTGTCACAGGAGCTAGTATGCACACCGAGGTCCTATACTCCGGTGTTTGTTACTTTTTACATTTCGCGGAATGATCCAAGCTACTGGGGACATTCGAGGAAACTAAGAAGTTGAAATTAATGTTCCGCGCAGACTTGATCTACGCCAATCGAGGCAGGAAGTAAATCGTTAGTGAAGCCTCTCTCTGTCTTTCCTGAGAAGCTGAAATCTCGCTAAATTATTTGAAACGCCACATTATAGTGGACATACCAGTGCAATGTTTGTATGGATATTATCAATGAGAGGCTACGTCTAGGTGACTGTACATATATTTAGTTATGTCTGTGATTTCACGAGAGACAGTGAATCTGGATTTTCGATGTTCTCTATACTGAAGATGTATGATAAATTAAACAGAAAGAGTGAGCTCTACGATAGATGGCATGTGTTGTGTTGTTGGTCATAGCATCAGGATTGTAATTACATGACGACATGTAGATTAATGGCTGTCTTCATTCTGGTCACAATCTATCCTTCTCGTGTTTTTTCAAATTTCTATACAGTCTTCCTTTCTTAAATTGTAATTTCTTACACCATTATATGTTTGTACAATAAGCCCGACAATAAGAGGCATCTCACAGAAACATAACATCTCTTTCAAAGTAGTTTCTACTAAGCTGCTGTAGTAATTGTTCAAATTCAATCAATTCCATTCGTATTAGTCACAAATTCATTCATCTGGATGGGTTTAACATACTCAACAAAGACACTACATTAAGAAGATTCATCACTTTGCACTACACACTTGACCAGTGCCACTGTTGGAGACATCTTCTGGAGGCCTGACACATGCTTCTACAGTCAATAAGCATCTGTGTTAAACCAAGCAGGCAGGTGTCACCCCCTAGTGAGGAGGCTGTGAACTAGAGTCATATGGCATTCAGGCACACAGTGAAGACGAGGTGAGTTCTCAATGGTCAATAATTAAGTTGACTTTTAAACACCAGTCAACCAATAATTATCACATAATAGTAGCCAATAATCATTACAAAATAATTAACCAGACTGGTTTGGATGGTTGGATGTGGCTAATTTCACCCTTGGGATTCCCACCATTCAATGGTTTACTGGAGTCTACTGTCGTCTGCTACTGTGGAATACTGGAATAGCTCCTAAAACTAGAGGCCCAGGGAGTGTTCAGCCTTCTGTGACTTTTCAAGCCCTTTGACACTATTTGGTTTTGAGGACAAGGGCTCCAGGTGGCCCAAAAATAAATTGACAAACAATTTATTTATACTCGAATTATTTGTTCTTTATATCACATGCAATATCACATGTCAAAATATGAAATAAAAAGTGGGGTCCCAGTATTAGTTTCTCCAGGATTGGCCACATGAGATCAATCAAGATTTTGAAGTAAAATCATGCTGTTGCAGTGCTACGTTTTGCACAATATGGCTATGAACATAAAGAGACAGGTGCCTTAATCCTATAGGGCACATTTTTTGTGGAAACTCTTTTATGCTTCATCAAAAAGGCAGATTTACATATATAGGGCTAACTTTTGAACTAATACTGATAGAAACTAGCTTTAAAAAATGCCAGATTCCTCTCAATATGCAATGAGCTGTAGTTCACAAAACGTCTTCTCACACGTCACCAAGTTACCACAACCACTGCCCGCTACCAGCTCTGGGGAGCAGGGGGAGAGCCGGGTGAAGCCGGTGCAGGTATAGTTACTGTGCTGCCATCTATCAGAACAGAGACTCCGAGTCAGACCATGAGATCATGTTGTGATGAGTTTACCCACTAGCTGCAACCCTGTCCGTGTGGTGCTTAGTCCTTTAACCCTTTAAGGATGGATGTCGCTAAAAGAGGACATTTGTCGTCATGACGCACCAATGCAGCCCCAGCAAGTAACTCGCCCGTGCTGCATTGGTCATGCCGACTATACGGGAGTGTCTCAACACTGTAGGGTCAGCCAAGGCATGATGCATGGATGCACTATGCCATCCTTAAAGGGTTAACGGCCGCATGGTGCGATACCCTTTGTCATCATGATGCAGGAATGCAGCCATGGAGAGTAACTCCCCAAGGCTGCATTTGAGAATCAAGCCAACCCTATCGGGTTAATACACTCATAAGGGTTGGCTCCTAGGCATGAATGCAGCACTGGTGAGTTCCTTGCCAGGGCTGCATTAATGTAATATAATGACAAAGAGACATAACACATTGCGGCCCTTAAAGGGTTAATATATTATATGTATATAGAGGTGGACAACAATGAATACACAACAGCCAAACAGTCACATCCCTGTCACCCCTGACCCCCTATCTGCTGCTCTTACAGCAAAGATGTCCAAGCTAAATTAATTTTGATGTGTTTTGATTTCAAAATATACTAGATTGAAGTCATTTGTACATACTGGCTGGGTATAGAATGTTAATATAATACACATTGAACAGTTGGGGAGTGGGGAACCATGTACCCCAATGTTAAAGAGGGGTAATGTATAGAATCAGAGTTGATATTGAAGGGTTTGTATCTTTTTGTATGAATATAAAGAAGGAGCAGCACAGTTTGCATACTAATTGTTGAGATGGGAGGAGGAGGTCATATGCTTTAGCATTCTACATTTAATGCTAGTATATTTTCCATTTCTTCTGAAATCGGGTGATATTTTGAGTGCTGAATTGAGGCAGTTTTATAATGCTAGTTGAAGGAGTGGGGGTGTTTCTACTACTGCTATATCTGCCAGTTGAGGGTAAATATTACTTGGGTGACTCAGTAATACATTGGTAAACAACTCATAACTTCAGATGGTGATATGACACTAGTCCCTATCAGGGGTGACAGGGTCAAAACTTGAACTATTTTGTCCGTTTATATGTGTTATTTTAGACTATTATATCTTATGTGGGCATGTGTTTTTAATAACAGTGGATGCATCTTTCTTGTCTCACTTCTCTCACAAGGGGACCAGTTTTTATGTGTATGTTCTGTTGAGTTAAAACGTAGTGTAAGATACCCAAAGATATCTGTGTGTGTGTATATAAGCGTGCCTAATGACTACTTATCCATTGCCCACTGGGTGCATGTGTCTGTATAGGAGAGAGTGAGTGTATTTCTGTTTATGTCTCAGAGAGGCTGCTGCAAGTAGCTTTTATTTCCTCGGGAGTCCTTTACCGGACCTCGGAGTAACTCGAGAATCTCCCACCCATACATACTCAGCCCACCATCCACTGCCTCATATTGAACATGTGTAACCATGCCATCATTATGAGTATACATGCATATACACATGCTTATATTTATGTTTCCCTATCTGTGTTCAGAGAAAAAGGCATAATAGTGGTTTTGTCCACAACCCGGCCCCTTTAGTAATACAATTCGTGAAGTAGTGTACAAGGGGGCAATACCATACACCTAGCACTCTCACTATATTGTCTGGTGGAGGCTACATGTCCATGAACATGAAGCCTTGTGTGTCCCACACATTCCTACTGCTAACATGATATGAGGTGAATACAAGTCACCAAAAGGGAGAATTCATGTTATACTTGCATACAATGGAAGAATTTGGCATTTTACAGTCAATTTATATGTGCTACAAGGGTTTTCCCACCAGTTATTCATGTTTCCAACTTCTTTTTTAGGAGGCATGCATGTTTTCTTGTTGATCTGAAATTCAGTGAAACTTGGAAATTCTCAAAAGTTGCCATTTACTGAATGTCTATTAGTATAACATGGCTTCTCTGTCAGATCTTGTTAATGGAAAATCATCTCGTGTTAACGTGTTGAGCTATTACCTGGAACGTGGGCTAAATTTTGTAATGAATGTAACACATGTTGAAATCTGAATGTGTTCAAACTAAATTTTCAAGTGAAATAGAAAGTGCTTTAAAGTATGATGAAATTATACATGTTATGAGATGCCCCATTGTTTGCAAGTATGATTTAAAAAGACAATAATTTGTACAGTAAGACCTATACAAAGCTTGAAAGGTTTTGATAGACATCCTCTCCTGAGTTCCTCACATCATCATCCCTGTGTACATGTATACAAGTGTTTCTGTGTCGAAACATTAGCTGGTTAGTGCTTGAACGAAAATAATGTCAAATTGATTTGCTTCTGATCTAGTTTATTGTAATGCAAAGCAATATCTTGCAGGTAACAACTAGATTTTATTTCAAAGGTAGATGGCATGCAGTGTTATCTTTGTCTTTGAGTCCCAATATATTTTGTTCTGTATGTTGGATTATATAACAATGAACAATTTATGTATGGTAATCATTCTATAGGGTTCTATAAACAGGAAAAAAACAAACAAATGTAGTCAATATAACAGCTATAGAGGCTTTTGAATAATCATAACGATAACACAGTGCTCAGTTTATTCAATGCGCGCCATTTTATCCTTTATCTTCGCGTTTTCCTCCTTGACATTTTCAAGTGGAATTTTAATGAAAGGGTTTATGCAGGGATGCCATTTTCCTACTTTTGTAGGAATTTCTCATGTGTTTCATGTGATTTCCATGTTCAAGTACATTAGAATTAACCAGAATGGTAAGATTTGCTACGGTTTGTAGACCAGGTAATGGCATCTCTGTGCATAAATAATGGGTGTAACCATGGAAAAAAGTTCTTTGAAAACTGAATAAGTCTAAGGCAGTATTATGTAATTCCATCTTGTCCCACTTATTTGATATTTACTTTCACATCTGTCCTCTTTAACGCTAAGCCGGAGTTTGAGCTGGACAAGACTTTCTCTAATATAGACCCAACTCGTGAGCTCACCTTTTCTTTTTCTTTTTTTTTCAACGAAAAGTAAGCATCTTGCAAAAATTATGAGATTTTCTATCTACAATAGCCAATATGTCAGTCAGTACATTGATCCTGAGAATTAATCATGATATCATAATAGTGTAGTAGCGCCTCACCATGCAATAGGTTATACAGCCTCCACTTGGATGTAATTTTTGGCTGGTAGAAATATGAAATCCATGTAGATCTTTCACAGATGGCAACGTTGAAATGAGAAGTATATATAGCCTTTGTACACAGAGTTGCCCTCCAAGGACAAGTGTTATGTAAAATGACAAAAACACAATAATGATGATCTAGTCAGTGTTAATGATCGACATTTATGACCTACATACAGATTTGAGGGTAGAACCTTTCTAGTGTATAAAGCTGGAGGAGAGATTCTTTGTATAAAGGTGTGCACTGAGTGGGCACAGGACTGATCTCTTTGTTACTTGTGTGTCATTCAGGCTAGAGACCAAACTCTGATCATCCAGACTCGTGGTGAGTCCCTTCACAACCCGTTGAACCAATTTATCCTTGTTTCCATTCCTTTAGTTATGTTTTTTTTCCTTCTCACCAAAGTCATTTGCCATGCAACAAATGCTTATTCGCTAACAACCAGATTACATTTGTTCACGGTTTATGATATGATATACCAATAACCGGGATTTAACACCCATATTGTGAGAGACTGATACCTCGTGGTTGTCATTGTAAATGGACCTGTGGTAAACGGTCTTGGACCCCCTCCAATGTGTGTGGCTGATAGTGGTTATACTACTGGAATTTACTCAATTTGATCCAAAAGGAAATATATTGTGCCAATCAATTAACCATACTTCCCGCAGAACCCCATAGTTTATTGTTTGGAACGCTAAGTGTTTACTAAGTACCTTGCGACCCGCACGATATTTAGAAACCCTGTTAAAGTGTATTTTGATTTAGTATTATTGGACTTGTCATCGTGATCTTTTGATGCTTTGTCTCCAATTTTGGAAGACCTACAGGAGAGCGTAAACTCCTTTGGTTAAGGATAAGGATATGTATAGCAGTCTGTTTTATAAATCTGCCAAGTGGAGCCGTATTAACCGTCTCAACAACTAAAATAGTCTGTATGAAACCTGACACCCGACAAACAGCAACAACCACTCCAACACTCCTGAAAACAGTGCTTACACCACTCTAACCAACAATGAGGAAGACCTAAATGGGGAGAAATGAGTGCCCTTTGACAATATGATACCCTGAGGTCCCCTCTGATAATAATATCATACCCTGAACTACATTGGAAATGGCAACTAGTATTCCCTTTAAACAGTCTTTTATTAACACGAGAACTGAACCGTGGTGGTCTACTTGCAGGGACGGTAGTCAGCCGCTCTTCCAGTTCACCCTGGAGTGGCCTCCCGAGACTCTGAGGGACCCTTTCTATTATGCTAGAGAAACCTGTGTGTGAAAACAAATGCAGTCCTACAGGTGACATGAGTTGTCTTCTAGTCAAAGATAAAACATAATCTACGTACGCCTTTCATGGGTGGCCTGTTAACCGACTCTACCCGCTTATCTAAGATCTAAAACCTACGTCGTGGCCTGTTTTCACAAACCTTCTCCACTCGGGAGCAGGCCAACAGGCACTGTATAGATCTCAATCTCTCTACCTATGCTTCCACATATATATATGTGTAGCTCTGAATCAGAATCAGTACAAGTGTAAGGATAAGTTAGTGCCCCGGAGGTTTCCGCTACCACAAGCTCCTATACCTATAAGCAGCCACACACAATATCACATAAGGCATGGCCTAGTGCCACTCAACATAACAGAGACTGTCATTGGAGGCGATCATCGCAACCTCATCAAGATCCTGAATCACACCAAATGACGCTAGTGTAAGCCATTATGACATAGGGCTTCAGATTTAAGAACAGTTAAACATAAGGACGCTTGCACCGTCTTGCCTCCCAGCCATCGCCACAGCACTCCACACGACACAGCATTACATTGTCATTAATGCCGCCTAGCAGACCAATCAAACGTGACAAACTTTAACAGTGTTTTAGTCTATACTTGTGACATGAATCATGTTATCCATAATCAAAACGCAATCACTCTCCCCTTCCGTCTGAGAAGAAGAAATTCTCCTTACAAAGATAAAACATTGGAGAACAACTGCAATCTTACTTACATAGTAACTGCTATATATTGTACAGGGATTTTTTGCAGCTTACTGACAATGCTACTACTGACCTAACGCTGTATAACATTTTGGCTCTTCTGTACTTTGGTTTCATGAAATGCTGATTAACATGTCTTAATGTTCCTTTGGTGGTTTAACTCGTGCTAGATCCACGCAAGCCTGGGGTGAGGGCTGCTTGTCTGACTGGACAGACAGACCAAGTTTATCATTCTGCCTCTATATTGCAGTACTAGATCCTAGATGCCCAACCCAACCCCTCCCCAATTCACATTGCCAAGGTGGATGCTATGTCCTGAATTCTTTGGGACTTTCCAAGCTGTTTGTAATCCATCCCTTGTCTTTTCCCGTTCCTCAACCCGGTAGATATTCTTAACCCGTCTGTTAAACCAGTATACCGTAACGAAACCTGTGTTGCACCCCTGCCCTTACTAACCCGTCTATTTTAGGCTTCTGCGTGCTATGCCAGATATAACTTTTACGCTAAATTCAGATATTTCAATAGGAAAGACTAATCATTATTATTGATTCCACATACTATTTCATAGATTTAAATGTAACGATTGGAAACATTTAATTTCAGTAGCATCAATATCTTGTGACAGATTAAATTCAGTCTCTAAACTGGCAACTTTCCAAAATTGTACATTCAAATGTTCTTCTAGAATGAATACTGGTAGTCTGCAAGAAAATATCATGAAATTATAGCACAAAGTAGAAGAATTAGTTGACATACCATCCTTCTATTTTATTTCCTGAAGGGACTAGCCTCCTGGCGGGGATCCTTGGCGTGCGGTGGTCCCTGACCCCTAAGACCAGCGCTCCCTCAGATACCGGCATGAAGAAACTGCTAAGTGAACTACCGCCTCCTCCACCCACCCACTCACTACCCACGAGGACTGACTTGGTCTAGAATCGATTCCAGTGGTTGTGATAGTTGTAAAGAACACTGAACCTCGTGTATGAACCACTAAATGCCGTAGCTACACATCTCTCCATGCAGCTACTGCATGTTGGAACAGAATCTCCACACTTGGCAGTTATCTGAGAGTTGTGGCAGAACAAGATCCACGTCGTACTAGGAAATTCTGCACCAATGGAGTTCATGTAGTGTGTTTCCATATTTATTTCATCATCTGTGGTTGTTCCATTGACAAGAATTAGTTTTGAGTGGAAATTCTAGAAGAAAACAGTGGATCGGTGCACATTATACGGTTAGCGCACCATTTGATAGCTGACACAGTACTGTCACATAGCTGGATGAAGGTTTAGTCAATTACTACAGTCGTGTGTCGTTGATGCACAAGCAACCAGTCCGGACTGAGCTGACAGACAGCGAAAAAGCGAGGACTTTCCTCGAAAAACGATGACTCCTTTTTTACCGCTACATTGGGTCATATGGACAAGGGTTTACCTACTGCGTGTTCCAAGGTGGAACAATGACAAGAAGACTTGATACTCCTCGGAGAATTTTTGAGATGACTACTGATGATGAGCAGAGGGACTACTGATGTGTCTGTTCTCACGTCGTGTTATTATTCAATGCCATGAAATGTTTGTCACAGGAGCTAGTATGCACACCGAGGTCCTATATTCCGGTGTTTGTTACTTTTTACATTTCGCGGAATGATCCAAGCTACTGGGGACATTCGAGGAAACTAAGAAGTTGAAATTAATGTTCCGCGCAGACTTGATCTACGCCAATCGAGGCAGGAAGTAAATTGTTAGTGAAGCCTCTTTCTGTCTTTCCTGAGAAGCTGAAATCTCGCTAAATTATTTGAAACGCCACATTATAGTGGACATACCAGTGCAATGTTTGTATGGATATTATCAATGAGAGGCTACGTCTAGGTGACTGTACATATATTTAGTTATGTCTGTGATTTCACGAGAGACAGTGAATCTGGATTTTCGATGTTCTCTATACTGAAGATGTATGATAAATTAAACAGAAAGAGTGAGCTCTACGATAGATGGCATGTGTTGTGTTGTTGGTCATAGCATCAGGATTGCAATTGCATAACGACATGTAAATTAATGGCTGTCTTCATTCTGGCCACAATCTATCCCTCTTGTGTTTTTTCAAATTTCTAAACAGTCTCCCTTTCTTAAATTGACATTCCTTACACCGTTATATGTTTGTACAATAGGCCAGACAATAAGAGGCATCTCACAGAAACATAACATCTCTTCCAAGTAGTTACCCCTAGGCTCCTGTAGTAACTGTTCAAATTCAATCAATTCCATTTGTATTTGTCACAAATTCATTCATCTGGATGGGTTTAACATACTCAACAAAGCCATTATATTAAGAAAATACATCACTTTGCACTACACATTGGATCAGTGAAACTGTTGGAGACATCTTCCGGAGGCCTAACCTATGCTTCTACAGTGAATAAGCATCTGTGCTGAACCAAGCGGGCAGGTGTCACCCCCTAGTGAGGAGGCTGTGAACTAGAGTCATAAGGCATTCAGGCACGCAGTGAAGACGAGGTGAGTTCTCAGTGGTCAATATTCCAGTTTGGTTTAAAATACCAGTAAGCCAATAATCATCACATAACAGCAGCCAATAATCATTACAAAATAATTAACCAGACTGGTTTGGATGGTTGGATGTGTCTAATCTCATCTTTGGGATTCCCACCATTCAATGGTTTACTGGAGTCTCTACTGTCGTCTGCTACTGTGGAATTCCGAAATAGCTCCTTAAACTAGAGGCCCAGGGAGGGTTCAGCCTTCTGTGACTTCCCAAGCCCTTTGACACTATATGGTTTTAAGGACAAGGGCTCCAGGTGGCCCAGAAATAAATTGACAAACAATTTTATTTTAACTCGAATTATTTGTTCTTTATATCATATGCAATCAAAATATGAAATAAAAAAGTGGGGTCCCAGTTTAGTTTCTCTAGGATTGGCCACATGAGATGGATGTCAATATTAATCAAGATTATGAAATGAAATCAAATTGTTGCAGTGCTACGTCTTGCACAATATGGCTTTGAACATAAAGAGACAGGTGCCTTAATCCTATAGGGTGCATTTTTTGTGGAAACTCTTTTATGCTTGATCAAAAAGGCAGATTTACATATCTAGGGCTAACTTTTGAACTAACACTGATAGAAACTAGCTTTAAATAATACCAGATTCCTCTCAATATGCAATGAGCTGTAGTTCACAAAACGTGTTCTCACGTCGCGGGTCACCAAATCACCACAGCCACCGCCCGTTGCCAGCCCCGGGGAGCAGGCGGAGAGCCAGGGGAAGCCGGTGCAGCGCAGCATGTCTGATAGGTATAGTTACCGTGCTGCCATCTATCAGAACAGAGACTCCGAGTCAGACCATGATATCATGTTGTGATGAGTTTACCCACTAGCTGCAACCCTGTCCGTGTGGTGCTTAGTCCTTTAACCCTTTAAGGATGGATGTCGCTAGAAGATGACATTTGTCGTCATGACGCACCAATGCAGCCCCAGCAAGTAACTCGCCGGTGCTGCATTGGTCATGCCGACTATACGGGAGTGTCTCAACCCTGTAGGGTCAGCCAAGGTATGATGCATGGATGCACTATGCCATCCTTAAAGGGTTAACGACTGCATGGTGCGATGCCCTTTGTCATCATGATGTAGGAATGCAGCCGTGGAGAGTAACTCGCCAAGCAGGGCTGGGCAGCTGTCGCAATGTCGCAAAAAATGTGCGACATGGGTCTTGGAAAATGCGACAGGGACATTAGGGGAAGTCTGGGCTTTCTAAAGCTGAAAGAATTTTGTAAATATTCCAATTAGAAGCAAAGTTAGGACTATTTCAGTAGATTTTGCAGTGTTCCCAGTGCAATATTCCCCAAAGTGTAGCAGTCGAATTAGGGGGGTTTGGGGGCATGCCCTCCCCCCCCCCCCCCAAGAAAATGTAGAATATCTAGACTTGAAATGGTGCATTCTGATGCATCTTGGCACAAAGTATTTCAGGGCTCAGATCTTTATTATCCTGCCTCTATGACTGCTTTTTGGAGGGAAAAGTATTAGAAAATTTCGAAATTCTAGACTTGAAACAGTGCAATCTGCTGATTTTTGGAACAAAATATACTAAATCTCGGGCCTTTATATATATTATCTATGGTTGGGCCTAGAATCTTTTTTGGAGGGAAAATTAGAAAATTCAGACTTGAATTGTTGCAATGTTTGGATTTCCTTCTTCCTGTCTTTAATTTAACCTTTTGTGGGCAAGCATCAGCTATTTGTTGATGCCATGGGTGGTTGAGCGGCTACTATAGTTGGCTTAACTCTTTGGGATTTGGCAAAATGTCCAAAAGTTATAGCACAGAATCTCTCCCCCATCACCAGCAAATATAATTTCTTTGGTTGTCCTCAAAGGGTTAATATTTCAGGAGGAAGGGGGTAGAGCATGCACGCACGGGATAGCTCTCCCACGTGAGAGGACAGACGTTCAGAGCGTTATCTTAATAAGACTATTAAGACAGTCTTAATAGTCTTAATCTTAGTCTGAAGTAGCCACCTTACCTTCTACATAATCCGACAGATGGAGCCACCCTTACTTCAAGTGCCACTATTTGTTAATATCATGGGGGGCTCTGCCCCCCAACCCCCGTTTTTATTTTATTTTCTTCCTTCTTTATTGATGGTGAGTACTATTAAGCCTTTAAGACTAAGACTTATTAAGACTTGATTAAGACCCGAGCCTGAAACAGTCACAGGACGATCCTAGTACACAAGTATAACTACAGGTGGCGCCCTAGCCCTGACAAGCCCTAGCCCTGACAAGCCCTGCCCCAACTTAAGACACTGAATTAAGACTTTAAGATGTCTTATTAAGATAACGCTCTGAACGTCTGTCCTCTCACTTGGGAGAGCTATCCAGTTTTTGCGTAGAGCATGTCTGTCCCCCACCTTAATCCACCACTGACTGACAACAGTATATGTACTAGGAGGGTTGAGGGCATGACCCCTAAGAAAACCAAGAAGGCAAATGGTGCCATTTGATGTATTTTGCTCTTTTGGTCGCAAGAATCAGGACTCAGACTTTGGAATGGGGATCGTGTGTGGCAAAGAAGTTGCATTTCCTCAAATTTCTTGGAACATTGTCTCATGATCCCCTGAAAATATACCAATCCACAGATAAAATTACAAATTTCAAAATGTGGACCAATCTAAGGGTACAGATTTTCAAATTTCCCCGCAGCAACATGCTTCCAAAATGATCAGAATACATATCAGTTGACTAACAGGCAAAATTTCTAAATTTTCCTAGAACAACATGCGGACCAAGCCATCTACATGTATCTAAAAGGTTCAAGTTGCAAATCTTGGGGAGCAGTATGCTCCCAAACCCCTTAGAATATACCATTCTAAAAATATAAATCCAAAGTTTTCCTGGAGCAATATGCTGCCTAAAGTTCATAGGAAATACCAATCTAAAAGAAGAATTTCAAAGTTTTCCTGAAGCAATGTGCCACCAAATTCTCAGAATGCACCATTCTAAACTTATTTCCGAGAGGAATGTCCCCAAAGCAGAATGCACACATCTAAAGGTAGAATTTAGAGAATTCCTATTAGTAATGTACTCTGAAACCCCTCAGAGCACACTAAACTAAAGACAGAAATATAAAATTCTCCTTTATTTCTCACCCAAAATCCACCTCAAGGAGATGTTTTTTGTGGGTTCTTTTGGGGGTTTTTTTGGTTTTTTTTGTTGTTGTTTTTTTTTTGGGGGGGGGGGGGGGGGGGTGTACCCTGCCATACAGATATCTAGTTAATATGTGCCCGCCTGAAATACTTTGCTCCAAAGATTTCTAGGTTTGCTCCAGCATATCACAATATGCCCAGCCCTGCCAAGGCTGCATTTGAGAATCAAGCCAACCCTATCGGGTTAATACACTCAAAAGGGTTGGCTCCTAGGCATGAATGCAGCACTGGTGAGTTCGTTGCCAGGGCTGCATTAATGTAATATAACGACAAAGAGACATAACACATTGCGGCCCTTAAAGGGTTAATATATTATATGTATATAGAGGTGGAAAACAATGAATACACAACAGCCAAACAGTCACATCCCTGTCACCCCTGACCCCCTATCTGCCGCTCTTACAGCAAACATGTCCAAGCTAAATAAATTTTGATGTGTTTTGATTTCAAAATATACTAGATTGAAGTCATTTGTACATACTGGCTGGGTATAGAATATTGATATAATACATATTGAACAGTTGGGAGTGGGGAACCATGTACCCCAATTTTAAAGAGGGGTAATGTATAGAATCAGAGTTGATATTGAAGGGTTTGTATAATGTATCTTTTTGTATGAATATTAAGAAGGGGCAGCGCAGTTTGCATACTAATTGTTGAGATGGGAGGAGGAGGTCATATGCTCTAGCATTCTACATTTGATGCTAGTATATTTTCCATTTCTTCTGAAATCGGGTGATATTTTGAGTGCTGAATTGAGGCAGTTTTATAATGCTAGTTGAAGGAGTGGGGGTGTTTTTACTACTGCTATATCTGCCAGTTGAGGGTAAATATTACTTGGGTGACTCAGTAATACATTGGTAAATAACTCATAACTTCACATGGTGAGATGACACTAGTCCCTATCAGGGGTGACAGGGTCAAAACTTGAAATATTTTGTCCATTTATATGTGTTATTTTAGACTACTATATCTTATGTGGGCATGTGTTTTTAATAACAGTGGATGCATCTTTCCTGTCTCAATTCTTTCACAAGGGGACCAGTTTTTATGTGTATGTTCTGTTGAGTTAAAACGTAGTGTAAGATACCCAAAGATATCTGTGTGTGTGTATATAAGCGTGCCTAATGACTACTTATCCATTGCCCACTGGGTGCATGTGTCTGTATAGGAGAGAGTGAGTATTTCTGTTTATGTCTCAGAGAGGCTGCGGCAAGTAGCTTTCATTTCCTCGGGCGTCTGTTACCGGACCTCGGAGTAACTCGAGAATCTCCCACCCATACATACTCAGCCCACCATCCACTGCCTCATATTGAACATGTGTAACCATGCCATCATTATGAGTATACATGCATAAACACATGCTTATATTTATGTTTCCCTATCTGTGTTCAGAGAAAAAGGCATAATAGTGGTTTTGACCACAACCCGGCCCCTTTAGTAATACAATTAGTGAAGTAGTGTACAAGGGGGCAATACCATACACCTAGCACTCTCACTATATTGTCTGGTGGAGGCTACATGTCCATGAACATGAACGTGTGTCCCACACATTCCTACTGCTAACATGATATGAGGTAAATACAAGTCCCCAAAAGGTAGAGTTCATGTCATACTTGCGTACAATGGAAGAATTTGATATTTTACAGTCAATTTTATATGTGCTACAAGGGTTTTCCCACCAGTTATTCATGTTTCCAACTTCTTTGTTAGGAGGCATGCATGTTTTCTTGTTGATCTGAAATTCAATGAAACTTGGAAATTCTCAAAAGTTGCCATTTACTGAATGTCTATTAGTATGACATGGCTTTTCTGTCAGATCTTGTTAATGGAAAATCATCTCGTGTTAACGTGTTGAGCTATTTCCTGGAACGTGGGCTAAATTTTGCAATGAATGTAACGCATGTTAAAATCTGAATGTATTCAAACTAAATTTTTAAGTGAAATAGAAAGTGCTTTAAAGTATGATGAAATTATACATGTTATGAGATGCCCCATTGTTTGCAAGTATGATTTAAAAAGACAATAATCTGTACAGTAAGACCTATACAAAGCTTGAAAGGTTTTGATAGACATCCCCCCCTGAGTTCCTCACATCAACATCCCTGTGTACATGTATACAAGTGTTTCTGTGTTGAAACATTAGCTGGTTAGTGCTTGAACGAAAATAATGTCAAATTGATTTGCTTCTGATCTAGTTTATTGTAATGCAAAGCAATAACTTGCAGGTAACAACTAGATTTTATTGAAGAGGTAGATGGCATGCAGTGTTACCTATGTCTTTGAGTCCCAATATATTTTGTTCTGTATGTTGGATTATATAACAATGAAACATTCATGTATGGTAATCATTCTATAGGGTTCTATTAACAGGAAGAAAAACATACAAATGTAGTCAATATAACAGCTATAGAGGCTTTTGAATAATCATAACGATAATACAGTGCTCAGTTTATTCAATGCGCGCCGTTTTATCCTTTATCTTCTCGTTTTCCTCCTTGACATTTTCAAGTGGAATTTTAATGAAAGGGTTTATGCAGGGATGCCATTTTCCTACTTTTGTAGGAATTTCTCATGTGTTTCATGTGATTTCCATATTTAAGTATATTAGAATTGACCAGAATGGTAAGATTTGCTACGGTTTGTAGAGAAGGGAATGGCATCTCTGTGCATAAATAATGGGTGTAACCATGGAAAAATGTTCTTTGAAAACTGAATTAGTCTAAGGCAGTATTATGTAATTCCATCTTGTCCCACTTATTTGATATTTACTTTCACATCTGTCCTCTTTAACGCTAAGCCGGAGTTTGAGCTGGACAAGACTTTCTCTAATATAGACCCGACTCGTGAGCTCACCTTTTCTTTTTCTTTTTTTTTCAACGAAAAGTAAGCATCTCACAAAAATTATGAGATTTTCTCCTAAATGTCCTTAATATGTGTACAATAGCCAATATGCCAGTCAGTACATTGATCGTGAGAATTAATCATGATATCATAATAGTGCAGTAGCGCCTCACCATGCCTCCACTAGGATGTAATTTTTGGCTGGTAGAAATATGAAATCCATGTAGATCTTTCACAGATGGCAACGTTGAAATGAGAGGTATATATAGCCTTTGTACACAGAGTTGCCCTCCAAGGACAAGTGTTATGTAAAATGACAAAAACACAATAATGATAATCTAGTCAGTGTTAATGATCGACAGTTATGACCTACATACAGATTTGAGGGTAGAACCTTTCTAGTGTATAAAGCTGGAGGAGAGATTCTTTGTATAAACGTGTGCACTGACTGGGCACAGGACTGATCTCTTTGTTACTTGTGTGTCATTCAGGCTAGAGACCAAACTCTGATCATCCAGACTCGTGGTGAGTCCCTTCACAACCCGTTGAACCAAGTTATCCTCGTTTCCATTCCTTTAGTTATGTTTTTTTTTTCCTTCTCACCAAAGTTATTTGCTATGCAACAAATGCTTATTCGCTAACAACCAGATTACATTTGTTCACGGTTTATGATATGATATACCTTTAACCGGGATTTAACACCCATATTGTGAGAGACTGATACCTCGTGGTTATCATTGTAAATAGACCTGCGGTAAACGGTCTTGAACCCCCTCCAATGTGTGTGGCTGATAGTGGTTATACTACTGGAATTTCCTCAATTTGATTCAAAAGGAAATATATTGTGCCAATCAATTAACCATTCTTCCCGCAGAACCCCATAGTTTATTGTTTGGAACGCTAAGTGTTTACTAAGTACCTTGCGACCCGCACGATATTTAGAAACCCTGTTAAAGTGTATTTTGATTTAGTATTATTGGACTTGTCATCGTGATCTTTTGATGCTTTGTCTCCAATTTTGGAAGACACACAGGAGAGTGTAAACTCTTTTGTTAAGGATAAGGATCTGCCAAGCGGAGCCATATTAACCGTCTCAACAACTAAAATAGTCTAAATGAAACCTGACACTTGACAAACAGCAACAACCACTCCAACACCCCTGAAAACAGTGCTTATACCACTCTAACCAACAATGAGGAAGACCTAAGTGGGGAGAAATGAGTGCCCTCTGACAATGTGATACCCTGAGGTCCCCTCTGATAATAATATCATACCCTGAACTACATTGGAAATGGCAACTAGTATCCCCTTTAAACAGTCTTTTATTAACATGAGAACTGAACCGTGGTGGTCTACTTGCAGGGACGGTAGTCAGCCGCTCTTCCAGTTCACCCTGGAGTGGCCTCCCGAGACTCTGAGGGACCCTTTCTATTATGCTAGAGAAACCTGTGTGTGAAAACAAATGCAGTCCTACAGGTGACATGAGTTGTCTTCTAGTCAAAGATAAAACATAATCTACGTACGCCTTTCATGGGTGGCCTGTTAACCGACTCTACCCGCTTATCTAAGATCTAAAACCTACGTCATGGCCTGTTTTCACAAACCTTCTCCACTCGGGAGCAGGCCAACAGGCACTGTATAGATCTCAATCTCTCTACCTATGCTTCCACATATATATATATGTGTAGCTCTGAATCAGAATCAGTACAAGTGTAAGGATAAGTTAGTGCCCCGGAGGTTTCCGCTACCACAAGCTCCTATACCTATAAGCAGCCACACACAATATCACATAAGGCATGGCCTAGTGCCACTCAACATAACAGAGACGGTCATTGGTGGCGATCACCACAACCTCATCAAGAGCCCGAATCACACCAAATGACGCTAGTGTAAGCCATTATGATGTAAGGCTTCAGATTTA
This sequence comes from Harmothoe impar, assembly GCA_947462335.1. NCBI lineage: Eukaryota > Metazoa > Annelida > Polychaeta > Phyllodocida > Polynoidae > Harmothoe > Harmothoe impar. Next base: position 72,925,336 of record OX381706.1, read on the forward strand.
AGGACAGTTAAACATAAGGACGCTTGCACCGTCTTGCCTCCCAGCCATCGCCACAGCACTCCACATGACACAGCATTACATTGTCATCAATGCAGCCTAGCAGACCAATCAAACGTGACAAACTTTAACAGTGTTTTTTAGTCCAGTCTTGAGACACATGAATCATGTTATCCATAATCCAAATACAATCACTCTCCCCTTCCGTCTGGAAACAAGAAATTCTCCTCACAAAGATAAAACATTGGAGAACAACTGCAATCTTAACTTACATAGTAACTGCTATATATTGTACAGGGATTTTTTGCAGCTTACTGACAATGCTACTACTGACCTAACGCTGTATAACATTTTGGCTCTTCTGTACTTGGTTTCATGAAATGCTGATTAACATGTCTTAATGTTCCTTTGGTGGTTTAACTCGTGCTAGATCCACGCAAGCCTGGGGTGAGGGCTGCTTGTCTGACTGGACAGACAGACCAAGTGTTTATAATTCTGCCTCTATATTGCAGTACTAGATCCTAGATGCCCAACCCAACCCCTCCCCAATTCACATTGCCAAGGTGGATGCCATGTCCTGAATTCTTTGGGACTTTCCAAGCTGTTTGTAATCCATCCCTTGTCTTTTCCCGTTCCTCAACCCGGTAGATATTCTTAACCCGTCTGTTAAACCAGTATACCGTAACGAAACCTGTGTTGCACCCCTGCCCTTACTAACCCGTCTATTGTAGGCTTCTGCGTGCTAGGCCAGATATAACTTTTACGCTAAATTCTGATATTTCAATGTACAAGACTAATCATTATTATTGATTCCACATTCTCTTTTATAGATTTAATTGTAACGATTGGAAACATTTAATTTCAGTAGCATCAATATCTTGTGACAGATTAAATTCAGTCTCTAAACTGGCAACTTTCCAAAATTGTACATTCAAATGTTCTTCTAGATTGAATACTGGTAGTCTGCAAGAAAATATCATGAAATTATAGCACAAAGCAGAAGAATTAGTTGACATACCATCCTTCTATTTTATTTCCTGAAGGGACTAGCCTCCTGGCGGGGATCCTTGGTGTGCGGTGGTCCCTGACCCCTAAGACCAGCGCTCCCTCTGATACCGGCATGAAGAAACTGCTAAGTGAACTACCGCCTCCTCCACCCACCCACTCACTACCCGCGAGGACTGACTTGGTCTAGAATCGATTCCAGTGGTTGTGATAGTTGTAAAGCACACTGAACCTCGTGTATGAACCACTAAATGCCGTAGCTACACATCTCTCCATGCAGCTACTGCATGTTGGAACAGAATCTCCACACTTTGCAGTTATCTGAAAGTTGTGGCAGAACAAGATCCACGTCGTACTAGGAAATTCTGCACCAATGGAGTTCATGTAGTGTGTTTCCATATTTATTTCATCATCTGTGGTTGTTCCATTGACAAGAATTAGTTTTGAGTGGAAATTCTAGGAGAAAACAGTGGATCGGTGCACATTATAAGGTTCGCGCACCATTTGATAGCTGACACAGTACTGTCACATAGCTGGATGAAGGTTTAGTCAATTACTACAGTCGTGTGTCGTTGATGCACAAGCAACCAGTCTGGACTGAGCTGGCAGACAGCGAAAAAGCGAGGACTTTCCTCGGAAAACGATGACTCCTTTTTTACCGCTTCATTGGGTCATATGGACAAGGGTTTACCTACTGCGTGTTCCAAGGTGGAACAATGACAAGAAGACTTGATACTCCTCGGAGAATTTTTGAGATGACGACTGATGACGAGCAGAGGGACTACTGATGTGTCTGTTCTCATGTCGTGTTATTATTCAATGCCATGAAATGTTTGTCACAGGAGCTAGTATCCACACCGAGGTCCTATACTCCGGTGTTTGTTACTTTTTACATTTCGCGGAATGTTCCAAGCTACTGGGGACATTCGAGGAAACTAAGAAGTTGAAATTAATGTTCCGCGCAGACTTGATCTACGCCAATCGAGGCAGGAAGTAAATCGTTAGTGAAGCCTCTCTCTGTCTTTCCTGAGAAGCTGAAATCTCGCTAAATTATTTGAAACGCCACATTATAGTGGACATACCAGTGCAATGTTTGTATGGATATTATCAATGAGAGGCTACGTCTAGGTGACTGTACATATATTTAGTTATGTCTGTGATTTCACGAGAGACAGTGAATCTGGATTTTCGATGTTCTCTATACTGAAGATGTATGATAAATTAAACAGAAAGAGTGAGCTCTACGATAGATGGCATGTGTTGTGTTGTTGGTATAGCATCAGGATTGTAATTGCATGACGACATGTAGATTAATGGCTGTCTTCATTCTGGCCACAATCTATCCTTCTTGTGTTTTCAAACAAACACTCTTCCTTTCTTAGATTGACATTCCTTACAATATATATGTTTGTACGATAAGCCCGACAATAAGAGGCATCTCACAGAAACATAACATCTCTTTCAAAGTAGTTCCTACTAAGCTGCTGTAGTAATTGTTCAAATTCAATCAATTCCATTTGTATTTGTCACAAATTCATTCATCTGGATGGGTTTAACCTACTCAACAAAGCCACTACATTAAGAAAACACGTCACTTTGCACTACATACTTGACCAGTGGCACTGTTGGAGACATCTTCTGGAGGCCTGACACATGCTGCTTCAGTCAATAAGCATCGGTGCTAAACCAAGCGGGTAGGTGTCACCCCCTAGTGAGGAGGCTGTGAACTAGTCATATGGCATTCAGGCACGCAGTGAAGACAAGGTGAGTTCTCAGTGGTCAATATTCCAGTTGGGTTTTAAATACCAGTAAGCCAATAATCATCACATAATAGCAGCCAATAATCATTACAAAATAATTAACCAGACTGGTTTGGATGGTTGGATGTGGCTCATTTCATCCTTGGGATTCCCACCATTCAATGGTTTATTGGAGTCTCTACTGTGGAATACTGAAATATCTCCTAAAGCTAGAGGCCCATGGAGGGTTCAGCCTTCTGTGACTTTTGATAGTATATGGTTTTAAGGACAAGGGCTCCAGGTGGCCCCAAAAATTAATTGCCAAACAATTTATTTAAACTCGAATTATTTGTCCTTTATATCATATGCAATCAAAATATGAAATAATAAAGTGGGGTCCCAGTATTAGTTTCTCCAGGATTGGCCACATGAGATGGATGTCTATATCAAATGAATTGAATGGGCTTGGCCACTGAAAGAAGCCATTTCTGGTGTGTTTTGGTGAATAAATCACAAACTAGACAATTTCTTTCAAAAACTAAAGTTCAGCTTATAAATATATTGCAATCAAGATAATGAAGTAAAATCATATTGTTGTTGTGCTACGCTTTGCACAATATGGCTATGAGCATAGAGAGACAGGCATCTTAATACTTAATCCTACAGGGCGCATTGAGGGCACAGGTACTTTTGTTGAAACTCTTTTATACTTCATCAAAAAGGCAGATTTACATATCTAGAGCTAACTTTTGAACTAATACTGATAGAAAATAGCTTTAAAATATGCCAGATTCCTCTCAATATGCAATTGAGCTGTAGTTCACAAAACGTCTTCTCATACATCGTGGGTCACCAAGTCACCACAACCACCGCCCGCTGCCAGCCCCGGAGAGCCAGGGGAAGCCGGTGCAGCGCAGCATGTCTGATAGGTATAGTTACCGTGCTATCAGAACAGAGACTACGAGTCAGACCATGAGATCATGTGGTGATGAGTTTACCCACTAGCTGCAACCCTGTCCGTGTGGTGCTCAGTCCTTTAACCCTTTAAGGATGGATGTCGCTAAAAGATGACATTTGTCGTCATGATGCACCTATGCATCCCTGGCAAATAACTTGCAGGTGCTGCATTGGCACATCATACCGACCCTTCCATGCCATCCATAATCCAAACACAATCACTCTCCCCTTCCATGTGGAAACTTGAAATTCTCCTCACAAAGATAAAACATTGGAGAACAACTGCAATCTTAACTTACAAAGTAACTGCTATATATTGTACAGGGATTTTTTGCAGCTTACTCACAATGCTACTACTGACCTAACGCTGTATAACATTTTGGCTCTTCTGTACTTGGTTTCATGAAATGCTGATTAACATGTCTTGATGTTCCTTTGGTGGTTTAACTCGTGCTAGATCCACGCAAGCCTGGGGTGAGGGCTGCTTGTCTGACTGGACAGACAGACCAAGTGTTTATAATTCTGCCTCTATATTGCAGTACTAGATCCTAGATGCCCAACCCAACCCCTTCCCAATTTACATTGCCAAGGTGGATGCTATGTCCTGAATTCTTTGGGACTTTCCAAGCTGTTTGTAATCCATCCCTTGTCTTTTCGTTCCTCAACCCGGTAGATATTCTTAACCCGTCTGTTAAACCAGTATACCTTAACGAAACCTGTGTTGCACCCCTGCCCTTACTAACCCGTCTATTGTAGGCTTCTGCGTGCTATGCCAGATATAACTTTTACGCTAAATTCAGATATTTCAATATAAAGGACTAATCATTATTATTGATTCCACATACTCTTTCATAGATTTAAATGTAACGTTTGGAAACATTTAATTTCAGTAGCATCAATATCTTGTGACAGATTAAATTCAGTCTCTGAACTGGCAACTTTCCAAAATTGTACATTCAAATGTTCTTCTAGAATGATTACTGGTAGTCTGCAAGAAAATATCATGAAATTATAGCACAAAGCAGAAGAATTAGTTGACATACCATCCTTCTATTTTATTTCCTGAAGGGACTAGCCTCCTGGCGGGGATCCTTGGCGTGCGGTGGTCCCCGACCCCTAAGACCAGCGCTCCCTCTGATACCGGCATGAAGAAACTGCTAAGTGAACTACCGCCTCCTCCACCCACCCACTCACTACCCGCGAGGACTGACTTGGTCTAGAACCGATTCCAGTGGTTGTGATAGTTGTAAAGCACACTGAACCTCGTGTATGAACCACTAAATGCCGTAGCTACACATCTCTCCATGCAGCTACTGCATGTTGGAACAGAATCTCCACACTTGGCAGTTATCTGAGAGTTGTGGCAGAACAAGATCCACGTCGTACTAGGAAATTCTGCACCAATGGAGTTCATGTAGTGTGTTTCCATATTTATTTCATCATCTGTGGTTGTTCCATTGACAAGAATTAGTTTTGAGTGGAAATTCTAGGAGAAAACAGTGGATCGGTGCACATTATACAGTTAGCGCACCATTTGATAGCTGACACAGTACTGTCACATAGCTGGATGAAGGTTTAGTCAATTACTACAGTCGTGTGTTGTTGATGCACAAGCAACCAGTCCGGACTGAGCTGGCAGACAGCGAAAAAGCGAGGACTTTCCTCGGAAAACGGTGACTCCTTTTTTACCGCTACATTGGGTCATATGGACAAGGGTTTACCTACTGCGTGTTCCAAGGTGGAACAATGACAAGAAGACTTGATACTCCTCGGAGAATTTTTGAGATGACGACTGATGATGAGCAGAGGGACTACTGATGTGTCTGTTCTCACGTCGTGTTATTATTATTCAATGCCATGAAATGTTTGTCACAGGAGCTAGTATGCACACCGAGGTCCTATACTCCGGTGTTTGTTACTTTTTACATTTCGCGGAATGTTCCAAGCTACTGGGGACATTCGAGGAAACTAAGAAGTTGAAATTAATGTTCCGCGCAGACTTGATCTACGCCAATCGAGGCAGGAAGTAAATCGTTAGTGAAGCCTCTCTCTGTCTTTCCTGAGAAGCTGAAATCTCGCTAAATTATTTGAAACGCCACATTATAGTGGACATACCAGTGCAATGTTTGTATGGATATTATCAATGAGAGGCTACGTCTAGGTGACTGTACATATATTTAGTTATGTCTGTGATTTCACGAGAGACAGTGAATCTGGATTTTCGATGTTCTCTATACTGAAGATGTATGATAAATTAAACAGAAAGAGTGAGCTCTACGATAGATGGCATGTGTTGTGTTGTTGGTATAGCATCAGGATTGTAATTGCATGACGACATGTAGATTAATGGCTGTCTTCATTCTGGCCACAATCTATCCTTCTTGTGTTTTCAAACAAACACTCTTCCTTTCTTAGATTGACATTCCTTACAATATATATGTTTGTACGATAAGCCCGACAATAAGAGGCATCTCACAGAAACATAACATCTCTTTCAAAGTAGTTCCTACTAAGCTGCTGTAGTAATTGTTCAAATTCAATCAATTCCATTTGTATTTGTCACAAATTCATTCATCTGGATGGGTTTAACCTACTCAACAAAGCCACTACATTAAGAAAACACGTCACTTTGCACTACATACTTGACCAGTGGCACTGTTGGAGACATCTTCTGGAGGCCTGACACATGCTGCTTCAGTCAATAAGCATCGGTGCTAAACCAAGCGGGTAGGTGTCACCCCCTAGTGAGGAGGCTGTGAACTAGTCATATGGCATTCAGGCACGCAGTGAAGACAAGGTGAGTTCTCAGTGGTCAATATTCCAGTTGGGTTTTAAATACCAGTAAGCCAATAATCATCACATAATAGCAGCCAATAATCATTACAAAATAATTAACCAGACTGGTTTGGATGGTTGGATGTGGCTCATTTCATCCTTGGGATTCCCACCATTCAATGGTTTACTGGAGTCTCTACTGTGGAATACTGAAATATCTCCTAAAGCTAGAGGCCCATGGAGGGTTCAGCCTTCTGTGACTTTTGATAGTATATGGTTTTAAGGACAAGGGCTCCAGGTGGCCCCAAAAATTAATTGCCAAACAATTTATTTAAACTCGAATTATTTGTCCTTTATATCATATGCAATCAAAATATGAAATAATAAAGTGGGGTCCCAGTATTAGTTTCTCCAGGATTGGCCACATGAGATGGATGTCTATATCAAATGAATTGAATGGGCTTGGCCACTGAAAGAAGCCATTTCTGGTGTGTTTTGGTGAATAAATCACAAACTAGACAATTTCTTTCAAAAACTAAAGTTCAGCTTATAAATATATTGCAATCAAGATAATGAAGTAAAATCATATTGTTGTTGTGCTACGCTTTGCACAATATGGCTATGAGCATAGAGAGACAGGCATCTTAATACTTAATCCTACAGGGCGCATTGAGGGCACAGGTACTTTTGTTGAAACTCTTTTATACTTCATCAAAAAGGCAGATTTACATATCTAGAGCTAACTTTTGAACTAATACTGATAGAAAATAGCTTTAAAATATGCCAGATTCCTCTCAATATGCAATTGAGCTGTAGTTCACAAAACGTCTTCTCATACATCGTGGGTCACCAAGTCACCACAACCACCGCCCGCTGCCAGCCCCGGAGAGCCAGGGGAAGCCGGTGCAGCGCAGCATGTCTGATAGGTATAGTTACCGTGCTATCAGAACAGAGACTACGAGTCAGACCATGAGATCATGTGGTGATGAGTTTACCCACTAGCTGCAACCCTGTCCGTGTGGTGCTCAGTCCTTTAACCCTTTAAGGATGGATGTCGCTAAAAGATGACATTTGTCGTCATGATGCACCTATGCATCCCTGGCAAATAACTTGCAGGTGCTGCATTGGCACATCATACCGACCCTTCCATGCCATCCATAATCCAAACACAATCACTCTCCCCTTCCATGTGGAAACTTGAAATTCTCCTCACAAAGATAAAACATTGGAGAACAACTGCAATCTTAACTTACAAAGTAACTGCTATATATTGTACAGGGATTTTTTGCAGCTTACTCACAATGCTACTACTGACCTAACGCTGTATAACATTTTGGCTCTTCTGTACTTGGTTTCATGAAATGCTGATTAACATGTCTTGATGTTCCTTTGGTGGTTTAACTCGTGCTAGATCCACGCAAGCCTGGGGTGAGGGCTGCTTGTCTGACTGGACAGACAGACCAAGTGTTTATAATTCTGCCTCTATATTGCAGTACTAGATCCTAGATGCCCAACCCAACCCCTTCCCAATTTACATTGCCAAGGTGGATGCTATGTCCTGAATTCTTTGGGACTTTCCAAGCTGTTTGTAATCCATCCCTTGTCTTTTCGTTCCTCAACCCGGTAGATATTCTTAACCCGTCTGTTAAACCAGTATACCTTAACGAAACCTGTGTTGCACCCCTGCCCTTACTAACCCGTCTATTGTAGGCTTCTGCGTGCTATGCCAGATATAACTTTTACGCTAAATTCAGATATTTCAATATAAAGGACTAATCATTATTATTGATTCCACATACTCTTTCATAGATTTAAATGTAACGTTTGGAAACATTTAATTTCAGTAGCATCAATATCTTGTGACAGATTAAATTCAGTCTCTGAACTGGCAACTTTCCAAAATTGTACATTCAAATGTTCTTCTAGAATGATTACTGGTAGTCTGCAAGAAAATATCATGAAATTATAGCACAAAGCAGAAGAATTAGTTGACATACCATCCTTCTATTTTATTTCCTGAAGGGACTAGCCTCCTGGCGGGGATCCTTGGCGTGCGGTGGTCCCCGACCCCTAAGACCAGCGCTCCCTCTGATACCGGCATGAAGAAACTGCTAAGTGAACTACCGCCTCCTCCACCCACCCACTCACTACCCGCGAGGACTGACTTGGTCTAGAATCGATTCCAGTGGTTGTGATAGTTGTAAAGAACACTGAACCTCGTGTATGAACCACTAAATGCCGTAGCTACACATCTCTCCATGCAGCTACTGCATGTTGGAACAGAATCTCCACACTTGGCAGTTATCTGAGAGTTGTGGCAGAACAAGATCCACGTCGTACTAGGAAATTCTGCACCAATGGAGTTCATGTAGTGTGTTTCCATATTTATTTCATCATCTGTGGTTGTTCCATTGACAAGAATTAGTTTTGAGTGGAAATTCTAGGAGAAAACAGTGGATCGGTGCACATTATACAGTTAGCGCACCATTTGATAGCTGACACAGTACTGTCACATAGCTGGATGAAGGTTTAGTCAATTACTACAGTCGTGTGTTGTTGATGCACAAGCAACCAGTCCGGACTGAGCTGGCAGACAGCGAAAAAGCGAGGACTTTCCTCGGAAAACGGTGACTCCTTTTTTACCGCTACATTGGGTCATATGGACAAGGGTTTACCTACTGCGTGTTCCAAGGTGGAACAATGACAAGAAGACTTGATACTCCTCGGAGAATTTTTGAGATGACGACTGATGATGAGCAGAGGGACTACTGATGTGTCTGTTCTCACGTCGTGTTATTATTATTCAATGCCATGAAATGTTTGTCACAGGAGCTAGTATGCACACCGAGGTCCTATACTCCGGTGTTTGTTACTTTTTACATTTCGCGGAATGTTCCAAGCTACTGGGGACATTCGAGGAAACTAAGAAGTTGAAATTAATGTTCCGCGCAGACTTGATCTACGCCAATCGAGGCAGGAAGTAAATCGTTAGTGAAGCCTCTCTCTGTCTTTCCTGAGAAGCTGAAATCTCGCTAAATTATTTGAAACGCCACATTATAGTGGACATACCAGTGCAATGTTTGTATGGATATTATCAATGAGAGGCTACGTCTAGGTGACTGTACATATATTTAGTTATGTCTGTGATTTCACGAGAGACAGTGAATCTGGATTTTCGATGTTCTCTATACTGAAGATGTATGATAAATTAAACAGAAAGAGTGAGCTCTACGATAGATGGCATGTGTTGTGTTGTTGGTATAGCATCAGGATTGTAATTGCATGACGACATGTAGATTAATGGCTGTCTTCATTCTGGCCACAATCTATCCTTCTTGTGTTTTCAAACAAACACTCTTCCTTTCTTAGATTGACATTCCTTACAATATATATGTTTGTACGATAAGCCCGACAATAAGAGGCATCTCACAGAAACATAACATCTCTTTCAAAGTAGTTCCTACTAAGCTGCTGTAGTAATTGTTCAAATTCAATCAATTCCATTTGTATTTGTCACAAATTCATTCATCTGGATGGGTTTAACCTACTCAACAAAGCCACTACATTAAGAAAACACGTCACTTTGCACTACATACTTGACCAGTGGCACTGTTGGAGACATCTTCTGGAGGCCTGACACATGCTGCTTCAGTCAATAAGCATCAGTGCTAAACCAAGCGGGTAGGGGTCACCCCCTAGTGAGGAGGCTGTGAACTAGTCATATGGCATTCAGGCACGCAGTGAAGACAAGGTGAGTTCTCAGTGGTCAATATTCCAGTTGGGTTTTAAATACCAGTAAGCCAATAATCATCACATAATAGCAGCCAATAATCATTACAAAATAATTAACCAGACTGGTTTGGATGGTTGGATGTGGCTCATTTCATCCTTGGGATTCCCACCATTCAATGGTTTACTGGAGTCTCTACTGTGGAATACTGAAATATCTCCTAAAGCTAGAGGCCCATGGAGGGTTCAGCCTTCTGTGACTTTTGATAGTATATGGTTTTAAGGACAAGGGCTCCAGGTGGCCCCAAAAATTAATTGCCAAACAATTTATTTAAACTCGAATTATTTGTCCTTTATATCATATGCAATCAAAATATGAAATAATAAAGTGGGGTCCCAGTATTAGTTTCTCCAGGATTGGCCACATGAGATGGATGTCTATATCAAATGAATTGAATGGGCTTGGCCACTGAAAGAAGCCATTTCTGGTGTGTTTTGGTGAATAAATCACAAACTAGACAATTTCTTTCAAAAACTAAAGTTCAGCTTATAAATATATTGCAATCAAGATAATGAAGTAAAATCATATTGTTGTTGTGCTACGCTTTGCACAATATGGCTATGAGCATAGAGAGACAGGCATCTTAATACTTAATCCTACAGGGCGCATTGAGGGCACAGGTACTTTTGTTGAAACTCTTTTATACTTCATCAAAAAGGCAGATTTACATATCTAGAGCTAACTTTTGAACTAATACTGATAGAAAATAGCTTTAAAATATGCCAGATTCCTCTCAATATGCAATTGAGCTGTAGTTCACAAAACGTCTTCTCATACATCGTGGGTCACCAAGTCACCACAACCACCGCCCGCTGCCAGCCCCGGAGAGCCAGGGGAAGCCGGTGCAGCGCAGCATGTCTGATAGGTATAGTTACCGTGCTATCAGAACAGAGACTACGAGTCAGACCATGAGATCATGTGGTGATGAGTTTACCCACTAGCTGCAACCCTGTCCGTGTGGTGCTCAGTCCTTTAACCCTTTAAGGATGGATGTCGCTAAAAGATGACATTTGTCGTCATGATGCACCTATGCATCCCTGGCAAATAACTTGCAGGTGCTGCATTGGCACATCATACCGACCCTTCCATGCCATCCATAATCCAAACACAATCACTCTCCCCTTCCATGTGGAAACTTGAAATTCTCCTCACAAAGATAAAACATTGGAGAACAACTGCAATCTTAACTTACAAAGTAACTGCTATATATTGTACAGGGATTTTTTGCAGCTTACTCACAATGCTACTACTGACCTAACGCTGTATAACATTTTGGCTCTTCTGTACTTGGTTTCATGAAATGCTGATTAACATGTCTTGATGTTCCTTTGGTGGTTTAACTCGTGCTAGATCCACGCAAGCCTGGGGTGAGGGCTGCTTGTCTGACTGGACAGACAGACCAAGTGTTTATAATTCTGCCTCTATATTGCAGTACTAGATCCTAGATGCCCAACCCAACCCCTTCCCAATTTACATTGCCAAGGTGGATGCTATGTCCTGAATTCTTTGGGACTTTCCAAGCTGTTTGTAATCCATCCCTTGTCTTTTCGTTCCTCAACCCGGTAGATATTCTTAACCCGTCTGTTAAACCAGTATACCTTAACGAAACCTGTGTTGCACCCCTGCCCTTACTAACCCGTCTATTGTAGGCTTCTGCGTGCTATGCCAGATATAACTTTTACGCTAAATTCAGATATTTCAATATAAAGGACTAATCATTATTATTGATTCCACATACTCTTTCATAGATTTAAATGTAACGTTTGGAAACATTTAATTTCAGTAGCATCAATATCTTGTGACAGATTAAATTCAGTCTCTGAACTGGCAACTTTCCAAAATTGTACATTCAAATGTTCTTCTAGAATGATTACTGGTAGTCTGCAAGAAAATATCATGAAATTATAGCACAAAGCAGAAGAATTAGTTGACATACCATCCTTCTATTTTATTTCCTGAAGGGACTAGCCTCCTGGCGGGGATCCTTGGCGTGCGGTGGTCCCCGACCCCTAAGACCAGCGCTCCCTCTGATACCGGCATGAAGAAACTGCTAAGTGAACTACCGCCTCCTCCACCCACCCACTCACTACCCGCGAGGACTGACTTGGTCTAGAATCGATTCCAGTGGTTGTGATAGTTGTAAAGAACACTGAACCTCGTGTATGAACCACTAAATGCCGTAGCTACACATCTCTCCATGCAGCTACTGCATGTTGGAACAGAATCTCCACACTTGGCAGTTATCTGAGAGTTGTGGCAGAACAAGATCCACGTCGTACTAGGAAATTCTGCACCAATGGAGTTCATGTAGTGTGTTTCCATATTTATTTCATCATCTGTGGTTGTTCCATTGACAAGAATTAGTTTTGAGTGGAAATTCTAGGAGAAAACAGTGGATCGGTGCACATTATACAGTTAGCGCACCATTTGATAGCTGACACAGTACTGTCACATAGCTGGATGAAGGTTTAGTCAATTACTACAGTCGTGTGTTGTTGATGCACAAGCAACCAGTCCGGACTGAGCTGGCAGACAGCGAAAAAGCGAGGACTTTCCTCGGAAAACGGTGACTCCTTTTTTACCGCTACATTGGGTCATATGGACAAGGGTTTACCTACTGCGTGTTCCAAGGTGGAACAATGACAAGAAGACTTGATACTCCTCGGAGAATTTTTGAGATGACGACTGATGATGAGCAGAGGGACTACTGATGTGTCTGTTCTCACGTCGTGTTATTATTATTCAATGCCATGAAATGTTTGTCACAGGAGCTAGTATGCACACCGAGGTCCTATACTCCGGTGTTTGTTACTTTTTACATTTCGCGGAATGTTCCAAGCTACTGGGGACATTCGAGGAAACTAAGAAGTTGAAATTAATGTTCCGCGCAGACTTGATCTACGCCAATCGAGGCAGGAAGTAAATCGTTAGTGAAGCCTCTCTCTGTCTTTCCTGAGAAGCTGAAATCTCGCTAAATTATTTGAAACGCCACATTATAGTGGACATACCAGTGCAATGTTTGTATGGATATTATCAATGAGAGGCTACGTCTAGGTGACTGTACATATATTTAGTTATGTCTGTGATTTCACGAGAGACAGTGAATCTGGATTTTCGATGTTCTCTATACTGAAGATGTATGATAAATTAAACAGAAAGAGTGAGCTCTACGATAGATGGCATGTGTTGTGTTGTTGGTATAGCATCAGGATTGTAATTGCATGACGACATGTAGATTAATGGCTGTCTTCATTCTGGCCACAATCTATCCTTCTTGTGTTTTCAAACAAACACTCTTCCTTTCTTAGATTGACATTCCTTACAATATATATGTTTGTACGATAAGCCCGACAATAAGAGGCATCTCACAGAAACATAACATCTCTTTCAAAGTAGTTCCTACTAAGCTGCTGTAGTAATTGTTCAAATTCAATCAATTCCATTTGTATTTGTCACAAATTCATTCATCTGGATGGGTTTAACCTACTCAACAAAGCCACTACATTAAGAAAACACGTCACTTTGCACTACATACTTGACCAGTGGCACTGTTGGAGACATCTTCTGGAGGCCTGACACATGCTGCTTCAGTCAATAAGCATCGGTGCTAAACCAAGCGGGTAGGTGTCACCCCCTAGTGAGGAGGCTGTGAACTAGTCATATGGCATTCAGGCACGCAGTGAAGACAAGGTGAGTTCTCAGTGGTCAATATTCCAGTTGGGTTTTAAATACCAGTAAGCCAATAATCATCACATAATAGCAGCCAATAATCATTACAAAATAATTAACCAGACTGGTTTGGATGGTTGGATGTGGCTCATTTCATCCTTGGGATTCCCACCATTCAATGGTTTACTGGAGTCTCTACTGTGGAATACTGAAATATCTCCTAAAGCTAGAGGCCCATGGAGGGTTCAGCCTTCTGTGACTTTTGATAGTATATGGTTTTAAGGACAAGGGCTCCAGGTGGCCCCAAAAATTAATTGCCAAACAATTTATTTAAACTCGAATTATTTGTCCTTTATATCATATGCAATCAAAATATGAAATAATAAAGTGGGGTCCCAGTATTAGTTTCTCCAGGATTGGCCACATGAGATGGATGTCTATATCAAATGAATTGAATGGGCTTGGCCACTGAAAGAAGCCATTTCTGGTGTGTTTTGGTGAATAAATCACAAACTAGACAATTTCTTTCAAAAACTAAAGTTCAGCTTATAAATATATTGCAATCAAGATAATGAAGTAAAATCATATTGTTGTTGTGCTACGCTTTGCACAATATGGCTATGAGCATAGAGAGACAGGCATCTTAATACTTAATCCTACAGGGCGCATTGAGGGCACAGGTACTTTTGTTGAAACTCTTTTATACTTCATCAAAAAGGCAGATTTACATATCTAGAGCTAACTTTTGAACTAATACTGATAGAAAATAGCTTTAAAATATGCCAGATTCCTCTCAATATGCAATTGAGCTGTAGTTCACAAAACGTCTTCTCATACATCGTGGGTCACCAAGTCACCACAACCACCGCCCGCTGCCAGCCCCGGAGAGCCAGGGGAAGCCGGTGCAGCGCAGCATGTCTGATAGGTATAGTTACCGTGCTATCAGAACAGAGACTACGAGTCAGACCATGAGATCATGTGGTGATGAGTTTACCCACTAGCTGCAACCCTGTCCGTGTGGTGCTCAGTCCTTTAACCCTTTAAGGATGGATGTCGCTAAAAGATGACATTTGTCGTCATGATGCACCTATGCATCCCTGGCAAATAACTTGCAGGTGCTGCATTGGCACATCATACCGACCCTTCCATGCCATCCATAATCCAAACACAATCACTCTCCCCTTCCATGTGGAAACTTGAAATTCTCCTCACAAAGATAAAACATTGGAGAACAACTGCAATCTTAACTTACAAAGTAACTGCTATATATTGTACAGGGATTTTTTGCAGCTTACTCACAATGCTACTACTGACCTAACGCTGTATAACATTTTGGCTCTTCTGTACTTGGTTTCATGAAATGCTGATTAACATGTCTTGATGTTCCTTTGGTGGTTTAACTCGTGCTAGATCCACGCAAGCCTGGGGTGAGGGCTGCTTGTCTGACTGGACAGACAGACCAAGTGTTTATAATTCTGCCTCTATATTGCAGTACTAGATCCTAGATGCCCAACCCAACCCCTTCCCAATTTACATTGCCAAGGTGGATGCTATGTCCTGAATTCTTTGGGACTTTCCAAGCTGTTTGTAATCCATCCCTTGTCTTTTCGTTCCTCAACCCGGTAGATATTCTTAACCCGTCTGTTAAACCAGTATACCTTAACGAAACCTGTGTTGCACCCCTGCCCTTACTAACCCGTCTATTGTAGGCTTCTGCGTGCTATGCCAGATATAACTTTTACGCTAAATTCAGATATTTCAATATAAAGGACTAATCATTATTATTGATTCCACATACTCTTTCATAGATTTAAATGTAACGTTTGGAAACATTTAATTTCAGTAGCATCAATATCTTGTGACAGATTAAATTCAGTCTCTGAACTGGCAACTTTCCAAAATTGTACATTCAAATGTTCTTCTAGAATGATTACTGGTAGTCTGCAAGAAAATATCATGAAATTATAGCACAAAGCAGAAGAATTAGTTGACATACCATCCTTCTATTTTATTTCCTGAAGGGACTAGCCTCCTGGCGGGGATCCTTGGCGTGCGGTGGTCCCCGACCCCTAAGACCAGCGCTCCCTCTGATACCGGCATGAAGAAACTGCTAAGTGAACTACCGCCTCCTCCACCCACCCACTCACTACCCGCGAGGACTGACTTGGTCTAGAACCGATTCCAGTGGTTGTGATAGTTGTAAAGCACACTGAACCTCGTGTATGAACCACTAAATGCCGTAGCTACACATCTAGCCATGCAGCTACTGCATGTTGGAACAGAATCTCCACACTTGGCAGTTATCTGAGAGTTGTGGCAGAACAAGATCCACGTCGTACTAGGAAATTCTGCACCAATGGAGTTCATGTAGTGTGTTTCCATATTTATTTCATCATCTGTGGTTGTTCCATTGACAAGAATTAGTTTTGAGTGGAAATTCTAGGAGAAAACAGTGGATCGGTGCACATTATACAGTTAGCGCACCATTTGATAGCTGACACAGTACTGTCACATAGCTGGATGAAGGTTTAGTCAATTACTACAGTCGTGTGTTGTTGATGCACAAGCAACCAGTCCGGACTGAGCTGGCAGACAGCGAAAAAGCGAGGACTTTCCTCGGAAAACGGTGACTCCTTTTTTACCGCTACATTGGGTCATATGGACAAGGGTTTACCTACTGCGTGTTCCAAGGTGGAACAATGACAAGAAGACTTGATACTCCTCGGAGAATTTTTGAGATGACGACTGATGATGAGCAGAGGGACTACTGATGTGTCTGTTCTCACGTCGTGTTATTATTATTCAATGCCATGAAATGTTTGTCACAGGAGCTAGTATGCACACCGAGGTCCTATACTCCGGTGTTTGTTACTTTTTACATTTCGCGGAATGTTCCAAGCTACTGGGGACATTCGAGGAAACTAAGAAGTTGAAATTAATGTTCCGCGCAGACTTGATCTACGCCAATCGAGGCAGGAAGTAAATCGTTAGTGAAGCCTCTCTCTGTCTTTCCTGAGAAGCTGAAATCTCGCTAAATTATTTGAAACGCCACATTATAGTGGACATACCAGTGCAATGTTTGTATGGATATTATCAATGAGAGGCTACGTCTAGGTGACTGTACATATATTTAGTTATGTCTGTGATTTCACGAGAGACAGTGAATCTGGATTTTCGATGTTCTCTATACTGAAGATGTATGATAAATTAAACAGAAAGAGTGAGCTCTACGATAGATGGCATGTGTTGTGTTGTTGGTATAGCATCAGGATTGTAATTGCATGACGACATGTAGATTAATGGCTGTCTTCATTCTGGCCACAATCTATCCTTCTTGTGTTTTCAAACAAACACTCTTCCTTTCTTAGATTGACATTCCTTACAATATATATGTTTGTACGATAAGCCCGACAATAAGAGGCATCTCACAGAAACATAACATCTCTTTCAAAGTAGTTCCTACTAAGCTGCTGTAGTAATTGTTCAAATTCAATCAATTCCATTTGTATTTGTCACAAATTCATTCATCTGGATGGGTTTAACCTACTCAACAAAGCCACTACATTAAGAAAACACGTCACTTTGCACTACATACTTGACCAGTGGCACTGTTGGAGACATCTTCTGGAGGCCTGACACATGCTGCTTCAGTCAATAAGCATCAGTGCTAAACCAAGCGGGTAGGGGTCACCCCCTAGTGAGGAGGCTGTGAACTAGTCATATGGCATTCAGGCACGCAGTGAAGACAAGGTGAGTTCTCAGTGGTCAATATTCCAGTTGGGTTTTAAATACCAGTAAGCCAATAATCATCACATAATAGCAGCCAATAATCATTACAAAATAATTAACCAGACTGGTTTGGATGGTTGGATGTGGCTCATTTCATCCTTGGGATTCCCACCATTCAATGGTTTACTGGAGTCTCTACTGTGGAATACTGAAATATCTCCTAAAGCTAGAGGCCCATGGAGGGTTCAGCCTTCTGTGACTTTTGATAGTATATGGTTTTAAGGACAAGGGCTCCAGGTGGCCCCAAAAATTAATTGCCAAACAATTTATTTAAACTCGAATTATTTGTCCTTTATATCATATGCAATCAAAATATGAAATAATAAAGTGGGGTCCCAGTATTAGTTTCTCCAGGATTGGCCACATGAGATGGATGTCTATATCAAATGAATTGAATGGGCTTGGCCACTGAAAGAAGCCATTTCTGGTGTGTTTTGGTGAATAAATCACAAACTAGACAATTTCTTTCAAAAACTAAAGTTCAGCTTATAAATATATTGCAATCAAGATAATGAAGTAAAATCATATTGTTGTTGTGCTACGCTTTGCACAATATGGCTATGAGCATAGAGAGACAGGCATCTTAATACTTAATCCTACAGGGCGCATTGAGGGCACAGGTACTTTTGTTGAAACTCTTTTATACTTCATCAAAAAGGCAGATTTACATATCTAGAGCTAACTTTTGAACTAATACTGATAGAAAATAGCTTTAAAATATGCCAGATTCCTCTCAATATGCAATTGAGCTGTAGTTCACAAAACGTCTTCTCATACATCGTGGGTCACCAAGTCACCACAACCACCGCCCGCTGCCAGCCCCGGAGAGCCAGGGGAAGCCGGTGCAGCGCAGCATGTCTGATAGGTATAGTTACCGTGCTATCAGAACAGAGACTACGAGTCAGACCATGAGATCATGTGGTGATGAGTTTACCCACTAGCTGCAACCCTGTCCGTGTGGTGCTCAGTCCTTTAACCCTTTAAGGATGGATGTCGCTAAAAGATGACATTTGTCGTCATGATGCACCTATGCATCCCTGGCAAATAACTTGCAGGTGCTGCATTGGCACATCATACCGACCCTTCCATGCCATCCATAATCCAAACACAATCACTCTCCCCTTCCATGTGGAAACTTGAAATTCTCCTCACAAAGATAAAACATTGGAGAACAACTGCAATCTTAACTTACAAAGTAACTGCTATATATTGTACAGGGATTTTTTGCAGCTTACTCACAATGCTACTACTGACCTAACGCTGTATAACATTTTGGCTCTTCTGTACTTGGTTTCATGAAATGCTGATTAACATGTCTTGATGTTCCTTTGGTGGTTTAACTCGTGCTAGATCCACGCAAGCCTGGGGTGAGGGCTGCTTGTCTGACTGGACAGACAGACCAAGTGTTTATAATTCTGCCTCTATATTGCAGTACTAGATCCTAGATGCCCAACCCAACCCCTTCCCAATTTACATTGCCAAGGTGGATGCTATGTCCTGAATTCTTTGGGACTTTCCAAGCTGTTTGTAATCCATCCCTTGTCTTTTCGTTCCTCAACCCGGTAGATATTCTTAACCCGTCTGTTAAACCAGTATACCTTAACGAAACCTGTGTTGCACCCCTGCCCTTACTAACCCGTCTATTGTAGGCTTCTGCGTGCTATGCCAGATATAACTTTTACGCTAAATTCAGATATTTCAATATAAAGGACTAATCATTATTATTGATTCCACATACTCTTTCATAGATTTAAATGTAACGTTTGGAAACATTTAATTTCAGTAGCATCAATATCTTGTGACAGATTAAATTCAGTCTCTGAACTGGCAACTTTCCAAAATTGTACATTCAAATGTTCTTCTAGAATGATTACTGGTAGTCTGCAAGAAAATATCATGAAATTATAGCACAAAGCAGAAGAATTAGTTGACATACCATCCTTCTATTTTATTTCCTGAAGGGACTAGCCTCCTGGCGGGGATCCTTGGCGTGCGGTGGTCCCCGACCCCTAAGACCAGCGCTCCCTCTGATACCGGCATGAAGAAACTGCTAAGTGAACTACCGCCTCCTCCACCCACCCACTCACTACCCGCGAGGACTGACTTGGTCTAGAACCGATTCCAGTGGTTGTGATAGTTGTAAAGCACACTGAACCTCGTGTATGAACCACTAAATGCCGTAGCTACACATCTAGCCATGCAGCTACTGCATGTTGGAACAGAATCTCCACACTTGGCAGTTATCTGAGAGTTGTGGCAGAACAAGATCCACGTCGTACTAGGAAATTCTGCACCAATGGAGTTCATGTAGTGTGTTTCCATATTTATTTCATCATCTGTGGTTGTTCCATTGACAAGAATTAGTTTTGAGTGGAAATTCTAGGAGAAAACAGTGGATCGGTGCACATTATAAGGTTAGCGCACCATTACATAGCTGACACAGTACTGTCACATAGCTGGATGAAGGGTTAGTCAATTACTACAGTGGTGTGTCGTTGATGCACAAACAACCAGTCCGGACTGAGCTGGCAGACAGCGAAAAAGCGAGGACTTTCCTCGGAAAACGATGACTCCTTTTTTACCGCTACATTGGGTCATATGGACAAGGGTTTACCTACTGCGTGTTCCAAGGTGGAACAATGACAAGAAGACTTGATACTCCTCGGAGAATTTTTGAGATAACGACTGATGACGAGCAGAGGGACTACTGATGTGTCTGTTCTCACGTCGTGTTATTATTATTCAATGCCATGAAATGTTTGTCACAGGAGCTAGTATGCACACCGAGGTCCTATACTCCGGTGTTTGTTACTTTTTACATTTCGCGGAATGATCCAAGCTACTGGGGACATTCGAGGAAACTAAGAAGTTGAAATTAATGTTCCGGGCAGACTTGATCTACGCCAATCGAGGCAGGAAGTAAATCGTTCGTTAAGCCTCTCTCTGTCTTTCCTGAGAAGCTGAAATCTCGCTAAATTATTTGAAACGCCACATCATAGTGGACATACCAGTGCAATGTTTGTATGGATATTATCAATGAGAGGCTACGTCTAGGTGACTGTACATATATTTAGTTATGTCTGTGATTTCACGAGAGACAGTGAATCTGGATTTTCGATGTTCTCTATACTGAAGATGTATGATAAATTAAACAGAAAGAGTGAGCTCTACGATAGATGGCATGTGTTGTGTTGTTGGTCATAGCATCAGGATTGTAATTGCATAATGACATGTAAATTAATGGCTGTCTTCATTCTGGCCACAATCTATCCCTCTTGTGTTTTTTCAAATTTCTAAACAGTCTCCCTTTCTTAAATTGACATTCCTTACACCGTTATATGTTTGTACAATAGGCCAGACAATAAGAGGCATCTCACAGAAACATAACATCTCTTTCAAAGTAGTTCCTACTAAGCTGCTGTAGTAACTGTTCAAATTCAATCAATTCCATAAGTATTTGTCACAAATTCATTCATCTGGATGGGTTAAACATACTCAACAAAGCCACTACATTAAGAACATTCATCACTTTGCACTACACACTTGACCAGTGGCACTGTTGGAGACATCTTCTGGAGGCCTGACACATGCTTCTACAGTCAATAAGCATCAGTGCTGAACCAAGCAGTCAGGTGTCACCCCCTAGTGAGGAAGCTGTGAACTATAGTCATATGGCATTCAGGCACGCAGTGAAGACAAGGTGAGTTCTCAATGGTCAATAATCAATTGGCTTTTAAATACTAGTAAACCAATAATTATCACATAATAGTAGCCAATAATCATCACAAAATAATTAACCAGACTGGTTTGGATGGTTGGATGTGGCTAATTTCATCCTTGGGATTCCCACCATTCAATGGTTTACTGGAGTGTCTACTGTCGTCTGCTACTGTGGAATACTGAAATATCTCCTAAAGCTAGAGGCCCATGGAGGGTTCAGCCTTCTGTGACTTTTGACACTATATGGTTTTAAGGACAAGGGCTCCAGGTGGCCCCAAAAATAAATTGCCAAACAATTTATTTAAACTCGAATTATTTGTCCTTTATATCATATGCAATCAAAATATGAAATAATAAAGTGGGGTCCCAGTATTAGTTTCTCCAGGATTGGCCACATGAGATGGATGTCTATATCGAATGAATTGAATGGGCTTGGCCACTGAAAGTAGCCATTTCTGGTGTGTTTTGGTGAATAAATCACAAACTAGACAATTTCTTTCAAAAACTAAAGTTCAGCTTTTAAATATATTGCAATCAAGATTATGAAGTAAAATCATATTGTTGCAGTGCTACGCTTTGCACAATATGGCTATGAGCATAGAGAGACAGGCATCTTAATGCTTAATCCTACAGGGCGCATTGAGGGCACAGGTACTTTTGTTGAAACTCTTTTATACTTCATCAAAAAGGCAGATTTACATATCTAGAGCTTACTTTTGAACTAATACTGATAGAAACTAGCTTTAAAATATGCCAGATTCCTCTCAATATGCAATGAGCTGTAGTTCACAAAACGTCTTCTCATACATCGTGGGTCACCATAACCACCGCCTGCTCCCAGCCCCGGAGAGCCAGGGGAAGCCGGTGCAGCGCAGCATGTCTGATAGGTATAGTTACCGTGCTGCCATCTATCAGAACAGAGACTCCGAGTCAGACCATGAGATCATGTTGTGATGAGTTTACCCACTAGCTGCAACCCTGTCCGTGTGGTGCTTAGTCCTTTAACCCTTTAAGGAAGGATGTCGCTAAAAGATGACATTTGTCGTCATGACGCACCAATGCAGCCCCAGCGAGTAACTCGCCGGTGCTGCAGTGGTCCATCATGCCACCATACGGGAGTGTCTCAACCCCGTAGGGTCGGCCAAGGCATGACGCATGAATGCACTATGCCGTCTTTAAAGGGTTAACGGTCGCATGGTGCGATGCCCTTTGTCATCATGATGCAGGGATGCAGCCATGGAGATTAACTTGCTAAGGCTGCATTTGAGAATCAAGCCAACCCTATTGGGTTAATACACTCATAAGGGTTGGCTCCTAGGCATGAATGCAGCACTGGTGAGTTCTTTGCCAGGGATGCATTAATGTATCATAACGACAAAGGGACATAACACATTGCGGCCCTTAAAGGGTTAATATATTATATGTATATAGAGGTGGACAACAATGAATACACAACAGCCAAACAGTCACATCCCTGTCACCCCTGACCACCTATCTGCCGCTCTTACAGCAAAGATGTCCAAGCTAAATTAATTTTAATGTGTTTTGATTTCAAAATATATTAGATTGAAGTCATTTGTACATACTGGCTGGGTATAGAATATTGATATAATACACATTGAACAGTTGGGGAGTGGGGAACCATGTACCCCAATGTTAAAGAGGGGTAATGTATAGAATCAGAGTTGATATTGAAGGGTTTGTATAATGTATCTTTTTGTATGAATATAAAGAAGGAGCAGCACAGTTTGCATACTAATTGTTGAGATGGGCGGAGGAGGTCATATGCTCTAGCATTCTACATTTAATGCTAGTATATTTTCCATTTGGAGAACTATTGAACTTCTTCTGAAATCGGGTGATATTTTGAGTGCTGAATTGAGGCAGTTTTATAATGCTAGTTGAAGGAGTGGGGGTGTTTTTACTACTGCTATATCTGCCAGTTGAGGGTAAATATTACTTGGGTGACTCAGTAATACATTGGTAAATAACTCATAGCTTCAGATGGTGAGATGACACTAGTCCCTATCAGGGGTGACAGGGTCAAAACTTGAAATATTTTGTCCGTTTATATGTGTTATTTTAGACTATTATATCTTATGTGGGCATGTGTTTTTAACAACAGTGGATGCATCTTTCTTGTCTCACTTCTCTCACAAAGGGACCAGTTTTCATGTGTATGTTCTGTTGAGTTAAAACGTAGTGTAAGATACCCAAAGATATCTGTGTGTGTGTATATAAGCGTGCCTAATGACTACTTATCCATTGCCCACTGGGTGCATGTGTCTGTATAGGAGAGAGTGAGTGTATTTCTGTTTATGTCTCAGAGAGGCTGCGGCAAGTAGCTTTCATTTCCTCAGGCGTCTGTTACCGGACCTCGGAGTAACTCGAGAATCTCCCACCCATACATACTCAGCCCACCATCCACTGCCTCATATTGAACATGTGTAACCATGCCATCATTATGAGTATACATGCATATACACATGCTTATATTTATGTTTCCCTATCTGTGTTCAGAGAAAAAGGCATAATAGTGGTTTTGTCCACAACCCGGCCCCTTTAGTAATACAATTCGTGAAGAAGTGTACAAGGGGGCAATACCATACACCCAGCACTCACTATATTGTCTGGTGGAGGCTACATGTCCATGAACATGAACGTGGGTCCCACACATTCCTACTGCTAACATGATATGAGGTGAATACAAGTCACCAAAAGGTAGAGTTCATGTTATACTTGCATACAATGGAAGAATTTGGCATTTTACAGTCAATTTATATGTGCTACAAGGGTTTTCCCACCAGTTATACATGTTTCCAACTTCTTTTTTAGGAGGCATGCATGTTTTCTTGTTGATCTGAAATTCAGTGAAACTTGGAAATTCTCAAAAGTGGCCATTTACTGAATGTCTATTAGTATGACATGGCTTCTCTGTCAGATCTTGTTAATGAAAAATCATCTTGTGTTAACGTGTTGAGATATTTCCTGGAATGTGGGCTAAAATTTGCAATAAATGAAACACATGTTCAAATCTGAATGTATTCAAACTAAATTTGCAAGTAAAATAGAAAGTGCTTACTGTATGATGAAATTATACATGTTATGAGATGCCCCATTGTTTGCAAGTATGATTTTAAAAGACAATAATTATATTTTGTACAGTAAGACCTATACAAAGCTTGAAAGGTTTTGATAGACATCCCCTCCTGAGTTCCTCACATCAACATCCCTGTGTACATGTATACAAGTGTTTCTGTGTCGAAACATTAGCTGGTTAGTGCTTGAACGAAAATAATGTCAAATTGATTTGCTTCTGATCTAGTTTATTGTAATGCAAAGCAATATCTTGCAGGTAACAACTCGATTTTATTGAAAAGGTAGATGGCATGCAGTGTTACCTTTGAGTCCCAATATATTTTGTTTATTGTATGTTGGATTATATAACAATGAACCATTCATGTATGGTAATAATTCTATAGGGTTCTATTAACAGCAAGAAAAACATACAAATGTAGTCAATATAACAGCTATAGAGGCTTTTGAATAATCATAACGATAACACAGTGCTCAGTTTATTCAATGCGTGCCATTTTATCCTTTATCTTCGCGTTTTCCTCCTTGATATTTTCAAGTGGAATTTTAATGAAAGGGTTTATGCAGGGATGCCATTTTCCTACTTTTGTAGGAATTTCTCATGTGTTTCATGTGATTTCCATATTCAAGAATATTAGAATTAACCAGAATGGTAAGATTTGCTACGGTTTGTAGAGCATAATGGCATCTCTGTGCATAAATAATGGGTGTAACCACAGGGATATTGATAGGATATTTTTCAATGGGACAATGGCGCACTCCTTAGGAAAAACAATGCGCCATTTTAAGATTCAATGGGCCGTCATACCCTGTGAGAATAATGGGGGAAATTGTAGTTGGAAATTTCAGAAATTTAACCTGTATTTCGGTGTGTTTGGAATATTTGGGGCATAGGCCTATTTCTCCTGGAGAATTTTGAAATTCTATCTTTAGGTTGTTACATTTTGAGGGGTTTGGATACATTTTATTCAAAGGGGCCTTCCATAAAGTATGTACGCAAATTTTCTCCAGAAATTGACCCCCCCACCCCCTTAAGTTCTTGTACGCATAAAAAACAAAGGGTTTATGTACGCAAAATTTTCCAGAAAATAGACCCCCGACCCCCCTTGGTGCGTACATACTTTATGGAAGGCCCCTAAAGAAATTGAGAAAATCCTCTGTAGACTGGTGTATTCCAATAGGTTTATGTGCCTTGTGCATGTTGCTCCAAAATAGAGGACATCTATTTTTAGATTTGTATGTTCTGTGGACATATTTGTGCACCAGAAAACGTTGGAACATAAGATTTGTGTTTTCTAAGGGCTTTGTGAGTAGATTCCGTGATGAAAAACCTTCAAGGAGGTGTAGTATTTGCATCTCTTTTGAATCATTTGATTTTTTTCTAATGAGAAACGGAAAATCCTTTACCTAGTAACTAGGGTAGACTAGATTATGGTATGTGATGTGTATTTAATTTAGAGGAGTTAAGAGTTGAATGCATGTTCTACACCTAACAGACTACCGGTATGTGCAGTTGCCCTGACTGAGTGGTCTAGGAGTAAGAGCTGGCACATGAGTCCTATCCAAGCAGGTTCG
Source organism: Harmothoe impar (assembly GCA_947462335.1). Classification (NCBI taxonomy): domain Eukaryota; kingdom Metazoa; phylum Annelida; class Polychaeta; order Phyllodocida; family Polynoidae; genus Harmothoe; species Harmothoe impar. The sequence goes on from OX381706.1 coordinate 72,951,448, forward strand.
AATCCCATGAATCTGGACAGCACTTCCAATATCTCTGCCCAGCCTCAGGGTAGCAGAAATGGAATGTGGAAATAAAACCAATAAACCACCAGTAAGGAGAATAGGACCAACACCTGACCGGAGTACACAGTACTTCAAGACTCTTTTGAAAAATTGTTAGATTGGGGAATGCTAAGGAGTTTAATTTTGATTCTAATTGGAGTATTGAAAAAATTCTTTCAGTTTTAGAAAGCCTATGCGCCATAGGGCGTACCTAAAGGGATTCCAATGCGCCATTCCCGATTTTAATGCGCCTATGGCGCAGGGCGCGGCCCTCTCAATATCCCTGTAACCATGGAAAAAAGTTCTTTGAAAACTGAATAAGTCTTAGGCAGTATTATGTAATTCCAACTTGTCCCACTTATTTGATATTTACTTTCACATCTGTCCTCTTTAACGCTAAGCCGGAGTTTGAGCTGGACAAGACTATCTCTAATATAGACCCAACTCGTGAGCTCACCTTTCTTTTTCCTTTTTTTTCAACAAAAAGTAAGCATCTTGCAAAAATTATGAGATTTTCTCCAAAATGTCCTTAATATGATACATTCTGTGTACAATAGCCAATATGTCAGTCAGTACATTGATCGTGAGAATTAATCATGATACATAATAGTGTAGCGCCTCAACATGCAATAGGAAACACAGCCTCCACTTGGATGTAATTTTTGGCTGGTAGAAATATGAAATCCATGTAGATCTTTCACAGATGGCAACGTTGAAATGAGAAGTGTATATATAGCCTTTGTACACAGAGTTGCCCTCCAAGGACAAGTGTTATGTTAAATGACAAAAACACAATAATGATAATCTAGTCAGTGTTAATGATCGACAGTTATGACCTACATACAGATTTGAGGGTAGAACCTTTCTAGTGTATAAAGCTGGAGGAGAGATTCTTTGTATAAAGGTGTACACTGAGTGGGCACAGGACTGATCTCTTTGTTACTTGTGTGTCATTCAGGCTAGAGACCAAACTCTGATCATCCAGACTCGTGGTGAGTCCCTTCACAACCCGTTGAACCAAGTTATCCTCGTTTCCATTCCTTTAGTTATGTTTTTTTCCCTTCTCACCAAAGTTATTTGCTATGCAACAAATGCTTATTCGCTAACAACCAGATTACATTTGTTCACGGTTTATGATACGATATACCTTTAACCGGGATTTAACACCCATATTGTGAGAGACTGATACCTCGTGGTTGTCATTGTAAATGGACCTGTGGTAAACGGTCTTGAACCTCCTCCCAATGTGTGTGGCTGATAGTGGTTATACTACTGGAATTTACTCAATTTGATCCAAAAGGAAATATATTGTGCCAATCAATTAACCATACTTCCCGCAGAACCCCATAGTTTATTGTTTGGAACGCTAAGTGTTTACTAAGTACCTTGCGACCCGCACGATATTTAGAAACCCTGTTAAAGTGTATTTTGATTTAGTATTATTGGACTTGTCATCGTGATCTTTTGATGCTTTGTCTCCAATTTTGGAAGACATACAGGAGAGTGTAAACTCTTTTGTTAAGGATAAGGATATGTATAGCAGTCTGTTTTATAAATCTGCCAAGTGGAGCCATATTAACCGTCTCAACAACTAAAATAGTCTAAATGAAACCTGACACCCGACAAACAGCAACAACCATTCCAACACTTCTAAATACAGTGCTTACACCACTCTAACCAACAATGAGGAAGACCTAAATGGGGAGAAATGAGTGCCCTTTGACAATATGATACCCTGAGGTCCCCTCTGATAATAATATCATACCCTGAACTACATTGGAAATGGCAACTAGTATCCCCTTTAAACAATCTTTTATTAACACGAGAACTGAACCGTGGTGGTCTACTTGCAGGGACGGTAGTCAGCCGCTCTTCCAGTTCACCCTGGAGTGGCCTCCTGAGACTCTGAGGGACCCTTTCTATTATGCTAGAGAAACTTGTGTGTGAAAATGCAGTCCTACAGGTGACATGAGTTGTCTACTAGTCAAAGATAAAACATAATATACGTACGCCTTTCATGGGTGGCCTGTTAACCGACTCTACCCGCTTATCTAAGATCTAAAACCTACGTCGTGGCCTGTTTTCACAAACCTTTTCCACTCGGGAGCAGGCGGACAGGCATTGTATAGATCTCACTGTCTCTACCTATGCTTCCACATATATGTGTGGCTCTGAATCAGAATCAGTACAAGTGTAAGGATAAGTTAGTGCCCCGGAGGTTTCCGCTACCACAAGCTCCCATACCTATAAGCAGCCACACACAATATGACATAAGGCATGGCGTAGTGCCACCCTTCACAACAGAGACCGTCATTGGAGGCGATTACCTCATCACAAGCCCGAATCACACCAAACGACACTAGTGTAAGCCATTATGATGTAAGGCTTCAGATTTAAGGACAGTTAAACATAAGGACGCTTGCACAGTCTTGCCTCCCAGCCATCCCCACAGCACTCCACACGACACAGCATTACATTGTCATAAATGCAGCCTAGCAGACCAATCAAACATGACAAACTTTAACAGTGTTTTAGTCTAGGCTTGCGAAACATGAATCGTGCCATCATAATCCAATCACAATAACTCTCCCCTTCCGTCTGGAAACAAGAAATTCTCCTCACAAAGATAAAACATTGGAGAACAACTGCAATCTTAACTTACATAGTAACTGCTATATATTGTACAGGGATTTTTTGCAGCTTACTGACAATGCTACTACTGACCTAACGCTGTATAACATTTTGGCTCTTCTGTACTTGGGTTCATGAAATGCTGATTAACATGTCTTAATGTTCCTTTGGTGGTTTAACTCGTGCTAGATCCACGCAAGCCTGGGGTGAGGGCTGCTTGTCTGACTGGACAGACAGACCAAGTGTTTATAATTCTGCCTCTATATTGCAGTACTAGATCCTAGATGCCCAACCCAACCCCTACCCAATTTACATTGCCAAGGTGGATGCTATGTCCTGAATTCTTTGGGACTTTCCAAGCTGTTTGTAATCCATCCCTTGTCTTTTCCCGTTCCTCAACCCGGTAGACATTCTTAACCCGTCTGTTAAACCAGTATACCGTAACGAAACCTGTGTTGCACCCCTGCCCTTACTAACCCGTCTATTGTAGGCTTCTGCGTGCTATGCCAGATATAACCTTTACGCTAAATTCAGATAATTCAATGTAAAAGACTAATCATTATTATTGATTCCACATACTCTTTTATAGATTAAGATGTAACGATTGGAAACATTTAATTTCAGTAGCATCAATATCTTTTGACAGATTAAATTCAGTCTCTAAACTGGCAACTCTCCAAAATTGTACATTCAAATGATCTTCTAGAATGAATACTGGTAGTCTGCAAGAAAATATCATGAGATTATAGCACGAAGTAGAAGAATTAGTTGACATACCATCCTTCTATTTTATTTCCTGAAGGGACTAGGCTCCTGGTGGGGATCCTTGGCGTGCGGTGGTCCCCGACCCCTAAGACCAGCGCTCCCTCTGATACCGGCATGAAGAAACTGCTAAGTGAACTACCGCCTCCTCCACCCACCCACTCACTACCCGCGAGGACTGACTTGGTCTAGAATCGATTCCAGTGGTTGTGATAGTTGTAAAGCACACTGAACCTCGTGTATGAACCACTAAATGCCGTAGCTACACATCTCTCCATGCAGCTACTGCATGTCGGAACAGAATCTCCACACTTGGCAGTTATCTGAAAGTTGTGGCAGAACAAGATCCACGTCGTACTAGGAAATTCTGCACCAATGAAGTTCATGTAGTGTGTTTCCATATTTATTTCATCATCTGTGGTTGTTCCATTGACAACAATTAGTTTTGAGTGGAAATTCTAGGAGAAAACAGTGGATCGGTGCACATTATACAGTTAGCGCACCATTTGATAGCTGACACAGTACTGTCACATAGCTGGATGAAGGTTTAGTCAATTACTACAGTGGTGTGTCGTTGATGCACAAGCAACCAGTCTGGACTGAGCTGGCAGACAGCGAAAAAGCGAGGACTTTCCTCGAAAACGATGGCTCCTTTTTTTACCGCTACATTGGGTCATATGGACAAGGGTTTACCTACTGCATGTTCCAAGGTGGAACAATGACAAGAAGACTTGATACTCCTCGGAGAATTTTTGAGATGACGACTGATGATGAGCAGAGGGACTACTGATGTGTATGTTCTCACGTCGTGTTATTATTCAATGCCATGAAATGTTTGTCACAGGAGCTAGTATCCACACCGAGGTCCTATACTCCGGTGTTTGTTACTTTTTACATTTCGCGGAATGATCCAAGCTACTGGGGACATTCGAGGAAACTAAGAAGTTGAAATTAATGTTCCGCGCAGACTTGATCTACGCCAATCGAGGCAGGAAGTAAATCGTTAGTGAAGCCTCTCTCTGTCTTTCCTGAGAAGCTGAAATCTCGCTAAATTATTTGAAACGCCACATTATAGTGGACATACCAGTGCAATGTTTGTATGGATATTATCAGTGAGAGGCTACGTCTAGGTGACTGTACATATATTTAGTTATGTCTGTGATTTCACGAGAGACAGTGAATCTGGATTTTCGATGTTCTCTATACTGAAGATGTATGATAAATTAAACAGAAAGAGTGAGCTCTACGATAGATGGCATGTGTTGTGTTGTTGGTCATAGCATCAGGATTGTTATGCATAATTAATGACTGTCTTCATTCTGGCCACAATCTATCCTTCTTGTGTTTCTTCAAATTTCTAAACAAACACTCCTCCTTTCTTAAATTGCCATTCCTCACACCGTTATATGTTTGTACAATAAGAGGCATCTCACAGAAACATCTCTCTCAAAGTAGTTTCTCCTAAGCTCCTGTTGTAATTGTCCAAATTCAATCAATTCCATAAGTATTTGTCACAAATTCATTCATCTGGATGGGTTTAACATACACAACAAAGCCAGTACATTAAGAAAATACATCACTTTGCACTACACACTTGACCAGTGGCACTGTTGGAGACATCTTCTGGAGGCCTGACACATGCTTCTACAGTCAATTAGCATCAGTGCTAAACCAAGCAGGCAGGTGTCACCCCCTATTGAGGAGGCTGTGAACTAGAGTCATAGCACCATTCAGGCACGCAGTGAAGACAAGGTGAGTTCTCACTGGTCAATATTCCAGTTGGGTTTTAAATACCAGTAAACCATAATGATCACATTATAGCAGCCAATAATCATTACAAAATAATTAACCAGACTGGCTTGGATGTGGCTAATTTCATCCTTGGGTTTCCCACCATGCAATGGTTTACTGGGGTCTGCTACTGTGGACATACTGAGATAGCTCCTAAAACTAGAGGCCCAGGGAGGGTTCAGGATAATAAAGCACACCTTCTGTGACTTCCCCAGCCCTTTGACACGATATAGTTTTAGGACAAGGGCTCCAGGTGGAGCTCTGTGGTGTAGGCGACCATCACTTTGCTACCATGCAGGACAGTGTCGAGTTTGACTAAAGGGTAGGCATCCAGGGGGGGGGGGGGTGGGGAGAGGGGTTCGACCCCTCTAAAATTTTGGCATTTGGGTCTGATTTAAATCTTTTAACAAAAATCATCAGGCTAGAGATATTAAAGGGCCGGGAGGCCTATATTCAGTTGTAGGGAGGGGAGGGGTTCCCAAAACGCCAATTTCCCCTCGCCCCCCCCCCCCCCCCAACCAATAACCAAACAAAATATCGACCCCCTCCTCCCCATCTCTCAAGGGCTGCGCTCACTGGCGTTCTGTTCGGGAGATGATCAGACGAGTAGACAGAGGTGAAAATAAGAAATACAAACCACACCCCCGACCACACCTCCTCGAGGTCCGAAAAAGAATCCTCATCCCCACCTCGTAGATGTGTGAATAGCAGGCCACAGTACTATTCTGATATCTAGGCCTACACCTCCTCGAGGTCCAAATACTAGTGAAACCAGCCTACACCTCCTCGAGGTGTGAGTAGAAATCATTATTATACCCCCCATACGATCTATCAGTGTTGTAGGTATAGGGAGTTCATATGCCCACTGAGTGGGCATACAGGCTCTGTATGCCCACGCTATGTCAAAATGTAGGTCAAGGCGTGTAATCCGGCTCCAGGGCGTGTAATCCGGCCCCAGGGCGTGTAATCCGGCCCCAGGGCGTGTAATCCGGCACCCTGGGCATGTAATCCGGCCCTGATGGCAAAATGAGGAATTAAACTGCTGAATTTCAGCTAAATGTGCTCAAAATGTCAAATTTTGATGGTTTGTCGTGGCTCTCCCTGGCTTTATTATACACTCAAACCAAAAACAACCCTACTGTAAAAACCTCTGCTATAGGACGACCCCACTTAAAGCCGAACCCCCAAAAAGAATTGCCCTATACAAAATAAGTTTAAAAATCGTTTCTCTTTATTCTAATCACTAATGTGTTGAAACCCCACCTATAAGCCGAGCCCCCGATTCCTGAAAGAAATTCAGCTGAGGGGCCTATAGAAAATAAAAAACGCCAAATGAAATTTGTATAGGCTGGGTTTTACGAATGATCAATTTCAAGTCATTATCTATCCATCCATTTACAATGTAGTAGTATAGTCACTAAAGGCTAGTTGATGCTCGCCCACAAAGGGTTAATAACTGTCATGTCCCATGTCAATTTTAAGAACTGCTCATGTCCCATGTCACTAACTTTTCAAGCCTCATGTTGCATATCATTGTCATTAGGCCACATGTCGAATGTTGATTGTCCCAGGCCTAGATAAAGATGAGTTTTATATAGCTTTATTTGCTGTTATTGAGGTAATTTGGACATAGGCCTATCAACAGTGGAAAGTGAAGCCCTCATTACACCATCGTGTAGGCCTATTAAAGCTGACCTGTTTCATATACCGGTAGGCCTACCTATGACTATGCTTGATGGCGAACTTCGCCATCAAGCATAGTCATAGGTAGGCCTTATAAAGGGCAGGCGTGGAATCCGGCAGATGCCACTTGTGGCATCTGCAGGTAGTTATGCCCACTGCGTTATGTTTTTGGTTATTATTCGCACCTCGAGGATGTACGTATATAGACAAATGCCAACGCCCATTGATACCGTCTCTGTTGTATTTCACGAGTGGGGGCTGGGGCAGTCCCCACAAGTGAAATACATCAGAGCGGTATCAATGTAGTTTATTTTTTATTTGAAGTCATTTTATGAATGAAAAACAACCCTTTCTTAGCCCATTGAATACGGCCACGTTGTATTCAATGGGGGCATTGAATACGGCCCTTCAGTGCTAAAGCATAGGACATCTTGTATTTCAAAAAAATAAATCACAGGCCACCTACCTCGAATTAGATCTAACAGCTCAAACTTCGCCATCAAGCAATGCATAAGAATATATTCTGCCAAACTCCAGAGTGTCTCCTCCCGAATGTCTTTATATCGAGTCAAAACTGGGTGATTTCAAGGTGTCTTCTGCCGACTTCTGCGATCTTTCCCCTAGCAGACAAGTGCGACGCGCACGCGCGACTGGACCGGATATCGGTGCCATTGTGACGCGCCTAGCAACGGATACGTCACTAAGCGATGCTGCCTAACTACAGTACAAATCTCTTTTGAACCATGCTTTTATAACTATGAAACAGGAAAACCATCAGTGGCTCAAAGATATACAGTATTTATTATGTGAAATTGGATGTAAAAATGTATGGAGTAATCCTTATATATGGTCTAAAAACTCCCTCAGGTCTAACATAAAGAGGAGACTTGATGACATTCATATTCAAAAATATAATGAAAGTATTTCGGCCCGATGAAATTCCCCGATAACTACCCGCGTGCAATTTCCGCCATTGTTGTTTTCTCACCGCGTCATTTCCGGTGCGTCACGTCCGTCGTTGTGTCCATGGTAACTGTTCTGTATTACGTCACGTTATCCGTCATTGACTTTGAATCCACAACAGCGGCCGCCAGCACTTCTCCGGTGTTAATTCTATCACATTTCAAGTTTTAACGATCCAATCTTCATCATGCTTCGTCGAGGTTCGAGGAAGAGCACCAGTCGTTATGCTAGAGGTAGGGTTCTCTCCCCGGAGCCAGTGCCGGCCCCAGCTACTAAAGTGAAGAAGTCTGCAAAGCAAAAAGCCAACTTGCCCAAATCATCCACGGCACCATCATTCGACCTTGGAGCTGCCATCCAACATTTTGACAGCAGAGTATCCGACGTAGAAAGGTCAGTCAAGCAAGCTATGGATGTTGTTAATGATTTGGCAGGTCTTGCGGCTGGTATGGGCAGCCGACAGCCGGGGGGTAGGTCTGAATCTCCTCGGTCCAACCGCCGCTCAGCCTCGGTTTCTTCAGAGGGTTCGACCTTCACAGCTCACCGCTCTTCTCGCTCCTACTCCCGGTCCTACAGCAGGAGCCCGGACAGGAGGAGGAGGCGCAGGTTCAGGAAGGCCACAGACGTACCGGGTAAATATGATTCTGTTAATTATCTCGAAGAGGGGGAGAACATCAGTACAGTGGATCAGTTGTTCCTCGCCAATCTTCTGCAGATAAAAGACATCCTCGCCAAGGGTAGGAATGCTATCCCCTTTCTCAACCACCTCATCTTCATGTTTCGTAAGAACGAGACTCGTCTCTACAAACCAAAGGCCCTCATTTCCTATGACAAGGCCATGAAGTCTAAGGCCAATGTTGGGGGAGATGAGGTGCTGGTTACTAACGACCTTGACACAGCTCTCAATTCCTTCTGCTATGACAACACCTGGGCGGCTGACGCTGCCACTAGTGCCGCGGCCCCCAAGTCCAAGTCCAAGTCTTCCTCCAAGAAGGCTGTCGGTGGGGGTACTACATCGTGCAACAACTGGAATTACGCTACTGATGGTTGTCGCAACTCTACATGCAAGTACCCTCACGTCTGCCGCACCTGCAGGTCTCCTGGGCACACCGTCAACGAGTGCACCAGCAAGGCCCCGGAGAGCTCTTCGGCGCCAGCCAGCAACAGTAAGTGAAATTGTGACGGTGCCACCCCCCCCTCGGCCAGCGGGCCCCCTGGTTCACTGAACCCACACTCAGGCTTGACGTCGGATAACAGTGACCTCTTCAATATGGGGGTGGGGGTTAGCACTAGTTCACATACTGTTCCGGACATTCCAGGCATGGACATGTCCTCTCCTATAGACCCCCGGGATAGGGTCTTGTTGTATTCAGTTAGTTGTGCAGACTCCCCTACTATTGATGTCTTTGACTCCTGTGTTAAAGGGGAATGCAATTGTGTACATACCATTGGCGGCAGGCGTGCCGACCTTAAACCCTGCAGGGCAGCTGACTATCTCTATGGATACAACCCAGTTACCACCCTAACCAATTCAGAATGTGCCTACCTCTGGGGGGGCTTCACCTCAGGCTTCTACATTGTCGATGTGGGAATTACGACTCAATCACCACAGGTGCCTTCTGCGGCCAGATGACTGACAACCTCCGCCAGGAGCTCCTGGAGGAGAAAGTAGCCCGGGTCAACTATGTGCCCAGATGCATCCACTCTCTAGGTGCCGTCGAGAAGGCCAACGGCAGCCTCCGTCCAATCACAGACTGTAGTCGGCCCAAGCATGTGTCTGTTAATAACTTCATGCTTACAACGTACAAACCTTTTGTGTACAACTCGGTTCAAGATGTGGTCAACATCCTACATCCCATGGACTATATGTGTGTCGTGGATATATCGTCGGCCTACAGATCTGTCAGTGTGCATCACTCACAGGTAGACTACCAAGGGTTCTCCTGGGATGTGGGTTATGGCCCGGAGCTCTTCATCGACGCACGTCTGTGCTTTGGTCTCCGCTCGGCCCCCAACATCTTCAGCTCTGTATCAGACTTCGTTGTGGCCATTGTCAAACTACATGGCGTCACACATGTCATTAACTATCTCGACGATTTCATCATTGTCGCTCATTCCTACGACGAGTGCCTTAGACAAAGGACTGTACTCACTGACACCCTAGGTTTCCTGGGGTTCAAGGTCTCATGGAAAAAGGTTACAACTCCATCTACTTGCACCACTTTCCTCGGCATCACCATTAACAGTGCCGACATGAGTCTTAGTCTACCTCAAGGCAAGTTGGACAACCTGTGAGCCTCCATTAAGGCCGTCTTTCATGACTCATTCATCAGCAAGAAGACCCTGCAGAGCATCGGGGGTCAGATGAGCTTCTGCTCCACAGTCATTAAGGGAGGTCGCACCTTCAGTAGGCGACTCTTCGACATGTGCTCTGGGGCCAACAGGAGAGGCATGGTAAAGGTCAAAAGAGACATACAGAAGGATTTCCAGTGGTGGATTAATTTCTGCGAAACCTTCAACTGCCGTGCCCTCATCCCCAAGCCAGCCTCGCACACGCCCATCACCTCAGACTCGTCCACTAGGGGCTTCGGCGCTTGGTGTGGCAAAGACTGGTTGTACGGCAAGTGGAAGAACATTCCAGAGTTCACCTTCAACTCAGGTTGCTCTCACAGGGTTGATGGCCCTCTCTCACCCAGTAGAGAAAAACATCAACGTCTACGAATTATGGCCCGTGCTGATTGGTGTAAAGCGCTGGGGCCCAGCCCTCAAGAACAGACAGATCACGGTGGTGACCGACAACATGCAGGTGTTAGCAATGGTGAACACTGGACGGAGCCACAACTACACCTGCATGTTGTGGTTACGCGACCTGTACTGGTGTTGCTTTTGCTTCAACATAGATCTACACGCGGTGTATATCCGCTCAAAGGACAACCACCTGGCCGATGCCTTATCTCGCCTGGCCTATAAGGGGGTTCCAAAGAAGTGTAAAAATCTCCTCTCTTCCAAACTAATGCGCTGCTCTTGAATTGTAGGTACCACCATCAGCAGCCTTAAGGTGCTACAAGAGTCGTTCCAGCGAGCTGCCTTGGCCCCATCCACCAGAAGGGCCAGGAAGTTTCAGATGAGAACTTATCGTCGCTTCTGTGAACGTCACTCTCTTCCACCGTACCCATGCCCACCTGAGCAAGCCTGCCTCTATGTCACATACTTATCCTCCAGACTCTCTCCCTCATCAGTGGGCAATTACATGTCTGCCGTCTGGGCCCACCATAGAGCCGGGGGTCTACCCACCTGGGAGCACGACTACAGGCTACATTCAACCCTCAGAGGCATCGCCAGGAAGAGGTCTAAGCCAAAGAAGGTGAAATATGCCATCACCCCCTCAGACCTCACAGCTATGTACAAGTTCTTGGACATTCATCGTGAATCGGACCTCATCTTCTGGGCAGCCCTTATGCTATCCTTCCGGGGGCTGCTCCGGAAGTCGCATGTTACCCCTTCCCCCCATTGTGTCAAAGCTGGGGACATCTCCTTCAAGGAAGACTACATGATCTTAACTGTGAGGACCTCCAAGACCGACCAGTTCGGCCAGAGACCTCAGGTGGTGACTGTTAAATCCACCCGGGGTTCTCCACTGTGTCCAGTGTCACTCCTGAAGAGAGTGTTCCACCTCAGGAAGCCCTCCCCGGCTGACTATGTCTTCACTCTGAAGTCATCCCGGGGGCTCTCCAATATGACTTACAGTTACTACAACTCCAAACTCGGTTCGCCATGGTGGCGCCACCTATCTCCAGTCACTCAACGTGCCGCTTGATGACATCAAGGCCAGAGGCAACTGGAAGTCGGACTGTGTTCATACATACCTTCATCCTTCCATGGCCCACAAGCTATCTAGAGATGACATTGTGGCCAGGGACTTGGTAAACTACTTCTGAGACTTCGTCTGTGTTCTGGCAGGTTTATTGGCCTGTATGCTTCGCATATATTTATCTCGCCAAACTCGTGTCTCAGTCTCATCAGTCATGCCATAAGCACTATCACTAGATCCAAGGTTATTGTTCATATGTATTTTATTAATGGACTTCCACATTGGACTATGAACTAACTACAGCAAGCACGTACACCAGTAGCTTATTGAAAGTATTTCGGCCCGATGAAATTCCCCGATAACTACCCGCGTGCAATTTCCGCCATTGTTGTTTTCTCACCGCGTCATTTCCGGTGCGTCACGTCCGTCGTTGTGTCCATGGTAACTGTTCTGTATTACGTCACGTTATCCGTCATTGACTTTGAATCCACAACAGCGGCCGCCAGCACTTCTCCGGCGTTAATTCTATCACATTTCAAGTTTTACTGAAATCTAAGGTCTTGTACTCTATTTCATTGGTACTATACTCAATAAGGTACTACTGTTCATAGGTACCACTCAATTATTCAATCTTGTCTAATTGTTGATAAGCTAAATAAATTAGGCCTGTATGCTTCGCATATATTTATCTCGCCAAACTCGTGTCTCAGTCTCATCAGTCATGCCATAAGCACTATCACTAGATCCAAGGTTATTGTTCATATGTATTTTATTAATGGACTTCCACATTGGACTATGAACTAACTACAGCAAGCACGTACACCAGTAGCTTATTCAATATATTGTCGATTCAGAAAACTCAGAAAAATGTAATATTGTTAAAACTTGCCAGGAGGATTGTAGAGTTAGTGGACTTAGATATACTGGATATGAGGAGAAGGAGTATGTAAGAGAGACGCATTCACCCTACATTCGAAGTATAATTACCAAGTTGCGTATAGATTATAATTGTACCTTGGACAGTTTGTCAAGGAGGTATATAGGGAAAAAACCCTTAGATTCTGTATGTATCAACTGTGGATCAACACAAAATGTTAAACATATATTACTAGACTGTAATCTACCAGAGCTTATAACTGCCCGGAAAATGTTTGAAGATAAATACTTGAAGTTTGTACGATATTATAGAGAACATGATGATAACAGGAAAATATCACAAATTGTAACTGTGGATCCTTATTGTAATACAGCTAATAGGACAGGAGCCATAAAGTGTATATACTCTTATTTAAAAATTGTTTATAATGTGATTAATACAAATTTGGTGCTGACATAAGTGTATCATTAATACATCAGTCAATAAAACCTTCTTGAATCTTGAATCTTGAATCTCATAGCAACATTACAACTCTAGCACTAGGAGAGCTTGGTAGATTTCCTGTAGAGTCCAAAATAGTTATGCTGAATATTTTGTATTGGCTAAGACTTGAGCAGGGTTCAGCGAATCCTCTTTTGAACCATGCTTTTATTACTATGAAACAGGAAAACCATCAGTGGCTCAAAGATATACAGTATTTATTATGTGAAATTGGATGTAAAAATGTATGGAGTAATCCTTATATATGGTCTAAAAACTCCCTCAGGTCCAACAAAAAGAGGAGACTTGATGACATTCATATTCAAAAATATAATCAATATACAGTAAAATTCCGTTATAACGAAGTGCTTTGATCCAGGAAAAAAGTTCGTTATAAACGAATTTCGTAGTATCCAAATAGAGCATTTTAGAAATCTTAATCCTGTCCTTAAAAGGCTTCTAAAGTCCTGTTTTGTATAAATAATAAGAGCAGGAGTAGACATATTGTATATGTCATTACATTACTCATAATAATGAATATATAGCGAAATATAGATTACAGGAAATGAATAATGTGAGAGGTACAATTGGTGCACCTGTGGGAGGGGAGACAGTAGGCCTATGGACATGTTAGGTAACGGGCTGTGAGTAGTGAATGTGTGTGTGTTGGGGGGGGGGGTACCTGTTAACTTGTCAAACTTCAAAAAGAAGTCCTACACCTCTACAGCGAGGTCAGGGGCCGGGGGTATCCCCGCTCGCCCCCCACTCCCTCCCATACATGGTGCCCAAACTTCAAAAAGAAGTCCTACAACTCTACAGCGAGCTCAGGGGCCGGGCATACCCCCGCTCGCCCCCCACCCCCCCCCCCATACATGGTGCCCAAACTTCAAAAAGAAGTCCTACACCTCTACAGACCGCTACAACCCGCCTTTACCCACACCTCACCCACCTCTATATGGTTTTAGTTTGTTTGGTCAGGTAGTTTAAGTCCCATTGACTAATCCATATCTGTATGTATAGGCCAAAAAAATTCGTTATAAACGAATTACACCTTAAAAGATTCGTAAAAACAGAATTATTTTACTATAGAAATGTATGGGAAAGGATTTTGGCACAGCCATATGTTCGTTATATCCGAAAATTCGCTATAACCGAATTCGTTGTAGCGGAATTTTACTGTATTGTCGATTCAGAAAACTCAGAAAAATGTAATATTGTTAAAACTTGCCAGGAGGATTGTAGAGTTAGTGGATTTAGATATACTGGATATGAGGAGAAGGAGTATGTAAGAGAGACGCATTCACCCTACATTCGAAGTATAATTAGTTGCGTATAGATTATAATTGTACCTTGGACAGTTTGTCAAGGAGGTATATAGGGAAAAAAACCTTGGATTCTGTATGTATCAACTGTGGATCAACGCAAAATGTTAAACATATATTACTAGACTGTAATCTACCAGAGCTTATAACTGCCCGGAAAATTTTTGAAGATAAATACTTGAAGTTTGTACGATATTATAGAGAACATGATGATAACAGGAAAATATCACAAATTGTAACTGTGGATCCTTATTGTAATAGGCCTACAGCTAATAGGACAGGAGCCATAAAGTGTATATACTCTTATTTAAAAATTGTTTATAATGTGATTAATACAAATTTGGTGCTGACATAAGTGTATCATTAATACATTAGTCAATAAAACCTTCTTGAATCTTGAATCTTGAATCTTGAGATAGTTACGCATCACAAGCCTTCACCACTCAGTCAGTAGTAGGAGATTGTTTAGCGATATTTTAGCTGTTTATAGCAAGTTTGGTAGTGATACATCATTCAAATTGCCACTGTGGAAGTTATCAGTTGTTGGAGATGTCTATCCAGCAGGAGGAGGACGGTCAGATGGCTGATAACATTGACAACCCCGGCATCGGTGATCAAGATGATCATCCAGATCATAATTCAGATGCCCAAGTGATCGGCACCGCACTGGCTCAGGTGAGAAATCGGCTCGGTGCGAGTCTAGCTTTTTTATTTTTTTGAGAAGACTTCAGAAGTAATGATGACCATAAAGGGGGGGGGGGGGTGTACAACCGCTATCTGTATCATAACCGCTATCTGTATCAACTACATATCGAGGGCGACCATCCAACCGCTATCTGTATCAAAAAACGCTATCTGTAGTAACCATCCAACCGCTATCTGTAGTAACCAACGCTATCTGTTACAACTTTTTGGTCATTGAGAATAGGCACATCCAACCGCTATCTGTATCATCTAATGCTATCTGTATCATACTAGAATGACAGTTGTTGCTAAACGATTACATTTGTCATCATGATGCACCAATGCAGCCCTGGCGAGTAACTCACCGGTGCTGCACCGGTGGATCGTGCTGACCCTTCTGGAGTGTTTCAATCCCCTATGGTCGGCATGATCTTTGAATGCAGCCCATGTGAGTTACTAGTGCTGCATATTATGCATCAAAACGACCAAGGGTATGATGTATTAAGGCATCATGCCATCCTTAAAGGGTTAAGGAGTGCTATGGTTGATACAGATAATGGTGTTACTACAGATAGCGGTTGTTAGGCCAACCTCTATCTGTATCATGGTGCCTAAAAAGTTTGACAACAAAAACTGTCGCAGGAAATTACATTTTTTACATCTTTTTATCGCCAAATTGACCAGATTTTGGAAACTTAACATTTTCATGATTTTGTCACTTTCCTTGCCAAATTGGCTATTCTTAGGTAATTTGACTTTTAAACATTTTTTGCCACTTTTCTCGCCAAATTGGCCATTTTTAGGTGATTTGACTTTGTATAGGCCAAAAAAACAGATGGATGGTTTCCGGTAACGTGGTCAGACACAAGCTAGACCCGGCCAACCTATTTTTTTTCTTTGCTTTTCACAATTTTGGGGCCCGATTTAGAGTTTTCGCTCTAAAATCCTTAATAATTGTCTGATTTAGGCACTGTAAAAACTGACATGTAGCAAAATTTTCAGGAAATTAAAAAAAAGAGGGGGACCCGGCCCTGTTTTGCTAGACCTGGTCGGGTTACCAGAAACAAACCTTTTTGTTTTTTGCCATATCCATTTTTTCTAAATGGAACATTTTGGCCTTCGTCTTTTGAGAATTCCATCAGCTACTCAAAATTGAAAACAGACCTCGAAAATTCCTCCTAGAACCAAATCTACACTAGATATTCACACTTATTTAGCGTACTTTTTAGGAAATCTCACATTTTCATAATTTTTTGTGGTTTTTTTTTTTTTTTTTTTTTTTTAATTTAAATTTCATCGCCTTTCTAGGGGGATGTTCTTCTCTTAAATA
This sequence comes from Harmothoe impar, assembly GCA_947462335.1. Classification (NCBI taxonomy): domain Eukaryota; kingdom Metazoa; phylum Annelida; class Polychaeta; order Phyllodocida; family Polynoidae; genus Harmothoe; species Harmothoe impar. The sequence goes on from OX381706.1 coordinate 72,967,821, forward strand.
AATTTTCTTCTTTCGTTAGAGGAGGACCATTATGCAGCCGGGCTTCCCTTCTGGTGGGCGACTATGATTCAGCGAACTTCGTTGTGAGTAACACATACATTCGTCTCTAATTCATCGGTTCATGTTGGCCTCGTTCCTGGGCAGAAATTTGCTTTCGCTGCAAAGTTCGGTGCAGACTGTTAACTAACTTGTTCCTTCTTGACTAATTGAAGCTTCTTAGGGCTTCCTTTAGGTAGGAGGCCTTACAGATTTAGGTATGTTACATATTTACAATGAGTATGTACAAATGCATGAAGAATTAACATAAGTTCAGCTAAGCCCTTCCCCTTAGTTATTGTTTTAAGAGTGTTTCTATTTCACCATTCTTGTCCCAAATTAACCTGCATCCGGTTCCTGTCTCATCTCAGTTTCTACCCCTTCTTGCTCGGCGTTTCGTTAACAGTTTGGCTCTTTTGCCAGCCATGTTCGTGTCAAACCATTGTTTTGTTTTCATTTTGAAGTTAAGTTTCGTTTCTGCTGTTTGAGTTCCTACAGGTAGCTTGTTCCACAATTGGATTCCTCTATATTCCGGACTCTTCTTGAATTTAGACGTGCGCGGGAAGGGGAGGGGCAGATTTTTCTTGTGATCTCCCCTAGTCCTCATCCTAGTACGCGCAGGGGGGTTCTTATTAATTTTTGTGTAGAAAAGGGACATTAAAAGTTCTTTTCGCCTAGAATGAAGCATGGGAATTTCACATAATTCGTGCAATTCTTCTATGTGTTCCTCCCACACCCTCACACGTCTTATGCATCTCAGCATCCGGTTTTGGCTGATTTGCAGTTTTCTAGTTAAGTCCTGAATGCAGGAATCCACCAGGAATGAACAATTGTCATAGTGTGGCGTTATAGCCTGTTTAAAAAGTACTGTTGCATCTATATCGGACAGCATAAACCTTAGTTTGGCAAATTTGGTTGACATATGATCAGTTTTGCCAATCATTTTTTTAACTTGTGGTTTCAAAGATAACGTGCTATCTATTGTGGCCCCCAAGTACGTAAATGATTCTACTTCTACTATTTTCTCTCCTCCAATAAAAATATTCCTATTTCTGCAGTATTTGTAGTTGTGCTCGGCACAATGCCACACTAATTTGGTCTTGTCATGATTTATTGTCAGGCCTAATGCATTACAGAAGTTATTTACATTATTTAAATCATGTTGTAAATTTTTCAGCGCTACCGCAGGGTATCGGGATTCCGAGAAGATTACGACGTCATCTGCATAGAGTTTCATCTTGCTGTACTTCGGGGCTTCCATCAGCCTGTTAATGAAGCAGATGAAAAGCACCGGGCCGAGGACCGACCCCTGCGGAACGCCGAAGGCTATTTCTACCTCATCAGATGTCCTGGCGTCTACTTTCGTGCTCTGCTTTCTGTTGCTTAAATATGCCTCGAACCAGATGAGAAGCGTTCTGTTTACCTTGGCTTCTTTTAAATGATGTAGCAGGAGCGTGTGCGAGATGCAGTCAAATGCTTTCCGCACATCTATGTAGACGGAGGCCACATAATTATGATTGTCTCTTGCCCTGTAAAGGTCTGTTATGTAATCATAGATTGCCTCGGCGGTACTGAAACCTTTACGAAAGCCATATTGGCCTTTAGACAGTAGATCTTTTTCGTTCAGGTATTTTATAAAATGACTCTGTATTAGTTTTTCCAGTATTTTGCTTGGAATTGGCAGGATTGATATTGGGCGCCAGTTGGATACATTCGTTAGATCTCCTGTTTTTGGGAGCGGGGAGTAGTATTGTATGTATCGGAACGGGACTATAGTTAAGTACTGTTTATTACTCAATCGACCTGCAGCCAATCAGAGGCCTCCATTTGGTCACGTGACCGGAAGTGACCTACTTAGGGGATTAGTGGTGCATTCTGGGTAACCCTGCAGCCAATCAGAGGCCTCCATTTGGTCACGTGACCGGAAGTGACCTACTTAGGGGATTAGTGGTGCATTCTGGGTAACCTACTGACCTACTTAGAAGCTCTCAGCCAATCAGAGGCCGGCATTCTGGTAACCATGGTAACGTGACTTACTTACGTCACGTGACCTACTTAGGCTCAGCCAATCAGAAGCCGGCATTCTGGTAACTAGGGTAACGTGACCTACTTAGGGTTTGTTTGTAAACAACACCACGTGGCTCTCTTGTTTGTAAACAACACCACGTGACACGTGACTGTTTGTAAACAAACAATTCGACTTAGTCTGACATTTTCAGCTGTCGCATGCTGACCTGCTGCTATCATAAGAGAAACAAAAGCCCTAATCACGCTTTTCAGCTGGATCCTTCCACCCACCAGACATGGATCCAGATGGGAGGGTGGTTTAAAATTAATCCGTGTACCGACTGTCATACAATAGTGTAATTAGTTGAACACGTGTTACCTGTATAAAGGATTAGCAGGTCATGGGCTTAGAGTGTGTATAGAAAAACAACTACAGGTAGCGTGAACAAAGCGACCCCCTCCCTTTCTGTCACTCTGTCTGTGACTAGAGGGCGCGCGTGTGGTAAGCGGCTTAAATCTAAAGAAAAAAAATCACCCTCTCCTGTCGTCAGCAGTCAGCTGGCCGGCGGCTGGAAAATGCGATTAGAGGGATGATGAGCGCGGTTTTTTATATTCAATATATTAGAAGTGTGCTTTGTTGCTTATATAGTTCATTATGCGTTTAAAATGTTCGCGAGTATCGTAGAAATGTACAAAAATCCTATTGTGGCGCCATCTGACGAAAAGAGCGGAGAACTATACTAGGGTATGGCGAGCTAGACTAGAGCATGTAATCACCAGGCGGCAGAGTGGTCAAAAGACAATCTCGTAGTAGTAGGTCTACTTGGATCTTGAGTAGCCACCCTTGTGGTTGCAATTACCTAGACTAGTTGACCCTGCCAGCCTGGTCAAGTGAAATTAGTAAGGAGACCGCACATTAACGCGCTCCACAGTCTTTAGACAGTTAAGACTATAGTACCGTAGATTCTACTGTGTACTCACACTAACTATTTACAGTGCTACATATTCATACCCGTGTTCTAAGTGTTTTTTTAGAAAAAAGCGATCTACTCACCCATCTTTTTTAGACAAACTCCTATTAGCAGGTAACCCCTGTATAAACCATACTGCAAAGATCTGCTACTTCGAGCGTCTGCCTCGTGACTGATAGTGTACAACAAGACGAAGTGGGCAGAGGTGAAGTACTGTTCCAAGAAAAATTGAGGCTCTTTATATAGCTGAGAGAGCGGCTAATCCGGATGTTCTAAGCTTGTTTTCACCTAGAGCCCCACCCTCTTCCAGAGAGGAATCAAATTGCTTTTCACCTGGACCCTTCCACCCCTCATCCATCAGCATGAAAAGAGGGATAACAAGTGTAACGTGCGCTACATGTATATGGGATTATAGCTGGTGAAGAGATAAAGCCAGGTCAACTGTGTATACAAAGACTACAGGAGGTGATTAACGACAGGTGTGACGCGCCAGCCCGTGGACGGATTATCTTCTAAGCTGACGCTTATTCAACTAGCCAGCTGCCGTCCGCTCCACTCACCATGGCAAGAGGAGGTGCTTTTGTTTTACACTTAAGTCGCTTACCACATGTACTCGTCTCTACCTCACAGACAGACACCCTCTCGCTTGCTTCACGACCCCTGTAGCTTTTTTTGTATACACACTCTAATCTCATAACCCCCTGATCCGTTATACAGGTAACGGGTATTCTCTTTTAAATAGCTGCCAGTCAGCCTGCGGCAGCTGAAAACGACGGTAAGTAGCTTAGCTCTAGAAGCAAGAAGGCGTATATAAGGAGGCTGACACGTGTATAGGCGCCTTATAAGTCGGCAGGGGGTAAATACTAGTGAAAAAGGAAGGCAGGTGTGCAGGTAGCTTTCTAACAGACACGTGTGTGCACTAAGCTGCTTAAGTCTAAACCCACCTGCAGTAGTCAGGTAGCATGTGAAAACTTACTTAACAGATCTCTTAATTGAGTAGAGACTCTGTACTGAGAGAGTCTTTTCAGCCGTTTAAGAGGATTATCTAGGACAGGGTACATAAGGAGTGAAACGACGCTCTCACCCATCACACTTTCTCGACCCGCCCTTCATCATCGTAGCATCGTCTACTCTACGCTCGCTCAGAATGTTATGATGGTTAGTTCTGCTATTTTCAGCTACTTTTCTTATCGAAGTGTTGACGCTACAGAGCATCGAAACTCTCTCCAAATGAGTCCAAGAAAGAAAAAGCAACTTCCACTTGAAGCAGGAAGAGAAACAGTGCCCTATGATGCATGTGAGGTAAAGAAACATTGGAAGGACGTCACCAAGGAGCAATGGATAGAAGCATGCTTCAACTTCATCGGAACGGAAGTAGTTTCATTTGGACAGAGGGAGAAGATTTTGTTGGAGCTATTTTTCTTAGCTCCGTATACTTGGCCTGACTGTGGTGAAATTCCTTCAGGTATTTGTTCAGTCTTCGCCATAGAAGTTATCAGGTCTTTGAAGGAGCTTCGATATATGCAAGGCACTCACGAGGAGATTGTTCAGAAAATGACGGAATTCGAAACAGGAGAAGACACAATATGGTGCGAGGAGACGACATATACGGACGATGATCTGGAGTACATCATTTGTAGCCCGTTGGAACATTATGTTAAAGACTTTGAGGACATGCTAGACAGCACTGAGATGAACCCGAAAGAGAGATCCCTTACTGCACAGAAAGAGGCCAAAGCTGTGTTGGAAAAGCTCAAGTTTGGTCAAGGATTCACTCTTCAAAGCAGCTGTGTGAGTGTGATAAAAGGCCTTGTGTTGAAACATCCAGACATGAAGTTTTCGCGTGCTGTCGACACACTTCCTTTGCCTGAACTGATGATGAACATGATCGATCCCATCGTACCAACATGTTTCGACTCTGCCAATTGTCCCATGTATAAAATGGTTTCAAGTTTTGCCCGTGGCCGATGGCTAAACGATCCACTGAAGTCAGAAAACCTCCTTGATTTAATCAACTGACTAAATGTATTTTCTCATACTAGTATTAGTAGCATTAGTAATAGCAGCTACTCAGTCTCGTGCAGCACAAGCAGCAGCATCTGTCAGCAGCATCCGTGACATCGTCAGCAGCAGCAGCAGCTGCACGAGCAGCACAAGCAGCAGCATCTGTCAACAGCATCCGTGACATCGTCAGCAACTGCAGCAGCTGCACGAGCAGCACAAGCAGCAGCAGCTGTCAGCAGCTGCAGCAGCTGCACGAGCAGCACAAGCAGCAGCACCAACAGCAGCAGCAACAGCAAATCAGCAGCAGCAGCAGCAGCAGCAGCAGCAGCAGCAGCGGCGGTGTGGACCACTAAATTCGAGATGGCGACATGTCTGTTTCTTAGAATCGACATTCGACATGAGGCCTAGTGACATTTGACATGAAGCTTGAAAAACATAGTGACAGGTGACATGAGCAATTCTTAAAATCGACATGAGATATGAGCATAATTAAGCGACATCGACATGTGCCATGGCTATTTTTTTTTAAGACAAACGCCATAGACTCCTCATTCAAACCCCCACTAGTAGTGCTCTATAAGCGCAAGCTTTGCCTTAAGAGAGCTGTGGCTGTGAACCCTCTCCTCCCCCCGTACACACAGGTAAATATCAGAGTCAGCCAATGTCGCCAATACTACTCTCATACAAGGGTCAGGCACTGCTGGACTATAATAGATGGGTCAAGGACCATTCTACTGAGGGTCAGGCTAGGCTGGACATTCAATAACAGGCTGGACTTTGGCAAACTTGCTTGAAAGTCTGGCCAGCAAGAGTCCGTTGAAGGACTATACGGTAAAAAGGCTGCTGTTACAGTCAAGATACTCATATTTCAAGCCCAGAAAACTGTAATTAGCTTTCCAAGTTGTTTATTTAACAATATCCTGGCCTAGCAAGAAGCTGTCAGATGACATCTAAGAAAAATGGGGCTGTTAATTGATCAAGAGAGCTACATTGTTACAGAGTCCTATTCCTCTTTTGAGGTGGGACCAAATTTGAAAAAAGAATAAACTCAAAAAAAAAGCCTTAAGATTGAAACAGTTGTAGATGACAAATTTAATGAGGAAGTCGTATTAATTAGTTTACAAATAGCCGCTGCACGAGCAGCACAAGCAGCTCGTGCAGCTGCTGCAGCTGACACACGCGCGCCCTCTAGTCACAGACAGAGTGACAGAAAGGGAGGGGGTCGCTTTGTTCACGCTACCTGTAGTTGTTTTTCTATACACACTCTAAGCCCATGACCTGCTAATCCTTTATACAGGTAACACGTGTTCAACTAATTACACTATTGTATGACAGTCGGTACACGGATTAATTTTAAACCACCCTCCCATCTGGATCCATGTCTGGTGGGTGGAAGGATCCAGCTGAAAAGCGTGATTAGGGCTTTTGTTTCTCTTATGATAGCAGCAGGTCAGCATGCGACAGCTGAAAATGTCAGACTAAGTCGAATTGTTTGTTTACAAACAGTCACGTGTCACGTGGTGTTGTTTACAAACAAGAGAGCCACGTGGTGTTGTTTACAAACAAACCCTAAGTAGGTCACGTTACCCTAGTTACCAGAATGCCGGCTTCTGATTGGCTGAGCCTAAGTAGGTCACGTGACGTAAGTAAGTCACGTTACCATGGTTACCAGAATGCCGGCCTCTGATTGGCTGAGAGCTTCTAAGTAGGTCAGTAGGTTACCCAGAATGCACCACTAATCCCCTAAGTAGGTCACTTCCGGTCACGTGACCAAATGGAGGCCTCTGATTGGCTGCAGGGTTACCCAGAATGCACCACTAATCCCCTAAGTAGGTCACTTCCGGTCACGTGACCAAATGGAGGCCTCTGATTGGCTGCAGGTCGATTGAGTAATAAACAGTACTTAACTATAGTCCCGTTCCGATACATACTATACTACTGCGGGGTTATCTCTGCCACTTTCCAGGAGTCCGGTAGTGAGCCTGATAGCACAGAGTACTCTAAGATGTGGTGAAATGGTGCAGTGAAATCAGTCATGGCATCCCTTATTACCGTGGCGCTAATGTGAAGCAAACCAGATGGCTTTGTTGTATCAATTTGCTTGGCCAGTAGATGTACCTCATTTAGACTAAAAGTGGGAATATCCTCGTCCTCCTGTACTTCTAGGTAATCCTCACCCGGCGTTGTATATTGTTCCACTTGTAAGTTTTTTGCATTAAACAATTTCTCACCAATGGTACTAAAAAATGTGTTTATGTAGCTGGCATTATCGTCCACACTTTCCCCGCTGTATTTATCAATTAAGGCAGGAGGAGGGTGCGTCTTAGGTACCTTAAAAAATGAGTTCATGCATTGCCAGAAACGTCTTGGATCATTTCTGTATAATTCCAGTTTTTTCTTTATATAATTCCCCTTTGCTTTTCTAACCATTGGCGTTATCCTACACCTGAGTTCCTTGGCTTTCTGTAAATCCTTGACATTCTTATGTTTAATAAACTGTTGTACATAACCATTCCTTTGCTTTATTACTTTAAGTGTTTCATCGTCCATCCACTGATGCTTGTAGTCTCGGAACTTTACTACCCGAATTGGGCAGTGCTCATCTAGGAATTCTTTAATTTTATTAATGACCAAATTCCATTATCCATTTATGCATGTTTCCGTGTATAGGGAGTCCCAGTTCTGATTCCCCAGAAATTCCTTGAAAGCCACTTTGGTGTAGGCTTTGTAGCTCCTGCCCTCGTAAGTCATAGTTTCCTTGGGATTCTGAACCTTCTTTCTACACACAAACACGGGGAGGTGATCACTAATTAAAATTGGCGCGACTCCCTTTGCCATGACGTACTTGGAGTTTGTTAGAATATTATCAATGGCCGTGCCTTTTCTGAACTTTTTACTTTTATCATTTGGCCTAGTTATTTCAGTAATCAACCATTTTAAATTATAGTCTCTACAAAAAGTTTTCAAGGACTCAGTCTCCGGGTGTTTTCCATCTAACATGTTTATGTTGAAGTCACCCACGAACCAATTTTCTCTCTTTTTCTTGTACAGTGATCTTAATTTCTCCAGAAAAATTGGGGTTTTAGCATTAGGGGGTTTGTAGACTGTGGTTATCGTCATCATTCTGTTTTTTGGAATACTAATATCAATAGACAGGGTTTCTATGTCGTCTGTGATAAAGGACAGTTCCTTGTTTACTGACGAGTATTTATAAACACGATCTGTCAAGTAGCAGATTATTCCTCCGGCTAGTCCGTCCCTGTCTATTCTATGAGAACTCTTGCCAGTCCAGGTGAGGAGTGCAGGGTCAGAGTCCGCCGACAGCCATGATTCAGTGAAGGCAATGAAATCTATGTTATTGAAGGTGGGTTTGATCTCAATGAGTTTGGGTTGGACACTTCTGCAGTTAACATGGGAAATGGTGAATCCTTTCATCTTTGGAAATTGATAATCTTTACTATAATCCATCATATGAGGAAATGTTGTCATCATTTTTTTCTGAAATCCCTTTTCCTTTCCCGGTGACTGATTCAGGTGAGTGAACCTTATAAAAATTGATGATGATGTGACTTGAAATTAAAAGGGTGACAATTAGATACAGGGTATTTTTCCTGAGATCCAATTTTTTCTCTCCAACTCGAAACCACTGGCTGCCTGTTCGGCTGCCAGGGCAATGTCTTTCCATAATATTTGGTGCAGTTGGGGGGGGGGGTGTTGTAGACGTTGGGGCCCCAGTTTCTGAGGCGGGAGTTTTCATGCAGGGGTATTTTTCTCATGGGCGTGTGCTTTGCCCAAAATGATTTGTGGTGGCTCCTTGACATTCATCAGGGTGACCATGATCAGTAATGTGATTACTTTTATACGTTACTTAAAACTTTTTTCATTTTGACATAAAAACTTTTTTCATTTGGCATAATCCTGATATGGCACTAAGGCCTTCCCTGTCCCAAGGGTGGGTTCCTTACTTTTCACAGGCAGCGAATAAGATCGCCTTATTAATGTTACATTATGACTGGATAAGATCAACTTATATATAGTACATTTTGACTGCTAGTGGAGTTTTGATTTCTTTTTGAATTTAAAACTTATTTAAATTTTATATTTATCCAGATATGAGGATAATGTTTGGCAGCTGAATGGCGCTGTTTTTATCACACATAATCCCACTTCCTAGGGGTTGATTTTTCTTATTCTATACAGACACAGACGCAGATTACTTAATATGTTAAGATTGTATTTAAAGAACAATTCATACATGGAAAAGTATTACAAAGCTTTTAAGCTAAATTCAAGCTTCTAACTTGGAATTTTAAAACGAGCCCGGTAACATTGGCTGATGAACCAGTAAACTATTGGAAGGTGATACATTTGGCTCACATTTGAAGAAACAAGTACCAGTGACATTGGCGTGGTAGAAGTTCATGCTGATAGATTGATATGATTTAAACAGTGGCACGAGAACTTTAATTACATCCACCTCCTCTTGAGAGATTCGGCAGCAGACGATACTTCCATGGAGATGCACAGAGTTAGCTAGGAGATGCCAGCACTATTATAATATGTCCACCATTGCCGCTAACATTAGATGTATTAACAAGGTGGCGATAATCATTTAAACGGTGGTATGAGAGTTTTAATTACATCCACCTCCTCTTGAGAGGTTCGGCATCCGACGAAACTTCCATGGAGATGCACGGAGCCAGCCAGCAGGTGACAACAACTACAATAATATGTCCATGATTGCTGCTAACATTAAAGGTATTAACAAGGTGGTGAGAGTCAAACTCTTTTTTAAAAAATTTTTTGTGATAAGTGAGAATTTAGACGTTGACTTGTATAGGAGCATGCCTGCTACGTGATTACATAAGATGATGATGATGATGATGACCTCGCCAACTACTGATGAGTGCCTGCTACGTGATTACATAAGATGATGACCTCGCCAACGACTGATGGATTGATGAAATAACAGATATATTACCTATAACATGGAATAATGATGATAATTTGAGTTTGAATGAGTAACAATTAGTACCGGTATTTATAGCAAGAAATAACAATATTTATCTTGAATTTGGCATTTTGTCTTGTACACTGGTGCTGCAGAATTTCGTGCAGGTATTATATAGTGGAAACGGCATTTGTTTTGAAAATTTGTGAAGAGAAATCCTATAGTATGATGTTCATCCAACTAGACATTTTATGATTCTTGCTCTTTGGTTATCTGTTAAAGTGGGAACTAAGATAAAAATAAAAATAAAAGTATATATTGTTCTGATGTAGCTTGGTTCTGGTGAGGTGACAAGGGGCATGATATCCAATTGTATACATTCAGTTGGAGTTGGTCTTTAGTGGTGTTACCTTCTGGGATTCAGCATTTCTACAATATTATTCTGGCCAATTTAAAATGATAGATCGTGAGACTAACAACAAATTTATATGCTTCAACTATCTGAACATGAAAGTGGTAACTAATCTTTCTTTAACATTGATGCATTGTAAGTGCGGCAGGTGCACTTGAAAGTCAACCATTTTGCCCTTGCCCGGGCTGATGCAAGTAGAAGGTTCTGCCCTTGCCTGGGCTGTTACAAATGCTAGGTGCCACTGTCTGCTCTAGTCAGTTTCACCCTTTCCTGGGTTTCTGTGCTTCAGATCTGGGCCGTCACTTTCCACCTTCCACCCTTGCGGTAGTCACCTTCTTCCTCCTCTTGGATGAGTCAGCACTCTGATGCTCCTCCCCTTGGTTTTCGATGTCCTGCTGGGACACACGGCTCTGCTTTTGGCTGCATAGTAAGTCATATGGTAGTGCGCTTGAGAGCCAGTTAATATTAATTTATATATATTCATGTTTTTTATATTTTATTTTTCCAATTTCAATGGGGCTGTGTTTTTTAAGTGAGTATCCAGACTACTATGGTTATAATACATGACTTAGTTTTACTTGGAATTTTGGTGAAGTACTTGTGCCATTTATGTGATCAAAGGATATCTGTGCGCTGGGTGTGAAATAGACATGATTATAGGCTGGTTTTGATTCATAGAGCACGGTTTTTAACATGATGTGGCACTGTTCCGGGAGCCAGTCTTAAATGTGAAAGTGAAGTATGGCCTCCTGGGCCAGGGAGGGGCCTGTACTGGGGTATTTTCGTATTAACTTACCGACCCTTACCTGGGTCAATCAGCTGATGAGGTCTACCTTGTCTTTTTACTTTTTGATTAAATTGCTGTGTTATTTAATGAGTTGGTTACCTTTACCTGGGTAACATTAAATACAAGATGTAGAGCTTTTATCTGCTGGGGTAATTTGTATTGACTTCTTAACCCTTACCTGGGTGAGCGGGGATGAGGTTCGTCTTGTCTTCTTACCTGCTAACTAGATTGTCTTGTAGTTTTAATGTGAGTCGCTTACCTATGCCTGGGTAATATCAGACCAACGTGTAGTACCTTTGCCTAGGTTATGTAGACCCTTATTATAATATTTGCTTTGCCAGGGCTGTGTTGCTTACCAGGGCTGTGTTGTGCTGCGTCCCTGTTTGTTGTACCGTGAGGTCCGTGTAACTTTCATACATATTTCTCTTTCCTGGGTTCTTTTACTTTCCATATCCTACCGACCATTTCTGTATACCTCTTTTTGCTTGTTACCCTTACCTGGGTTAGTTGCTTTGGCTTCTGTTTTTCCTGATACTGGCTTTTTGTTTTGATCTTCCCGGTAGGCGGCCATGTCTCTTCCCAGTAGGCGATCATGACCTCTTTCATTTCATGACATCTTATGTCGTCCGCTCCTGGACTGCGTATTATGTAAACAAGGAATTGTGGTTCAGCTCAGTTGCTGTATCTTTCTCACTTGAAAATAGCTTGGCCTCGCCATGTTGCTGATTGGCGGTAGCAACCATGAATAGGCATGCTGTCAGCATTTTATTTACAGCCTAGTCCGTGTGGGCTTACAAACTGGGTAGAAATGTACAGTGTAATACTTATTGTTTAGCTATCTACAGTTTATCTACAGCTTAGGGAGGTTTCATAAGTGACCAGGCTAGTGGTCAAACTTTATCTATTTATGTATTTACAGTCTGGGGGGATCTAGCTTATCCTTACTTTATTTTATGTTGATCTTGGCTTTCTGACATAAAGAGTCCTGGCTCATCTTTCCCTTCCTTCTTCCTTGCTTCTTTTAGCTGGGGGGTGGTTTTGCTTGCTCATTTTTCTTTTCAATGATCTGAAATTTTCCCTCATTTCCAGTATTTCTTCGCTCAATTCTTTTGTCTTTCTTTCTAATCTCTTTACCTTTTTCTTGTATTTCCTGATGTCTTCCGTATGTCTTTTTGATTCAGCTTCCTTCCTTACTCTGCCACTTAGCTTTTGAGCAGTCTTCTTCTTGGCTCTGCTCCGGTCCGGGCTACTAGATGTGGAGGAGGAGGAAGTACTGCTGTCACTGCTACTGCTGCTTGAGCTACTGCTACTGGAGGTCCTGGGATCTTTTCTTTCCCTTCTTGAAATTCCCTTTCTCTTCAGTGACCCTTCTCCCTTCTTTTCTCGCACAGTGGGCTTTTCTAGATTTTCAGTTTTTTCACATTTCTCCTGCTCATTGGTTCTTTGAGTGTCCACTTCCATTTCAGTGTGCTCTTCCTCACTCCATCTTGATCGCGATTTAGGCCGATATGCTTCATCATACTGTCGGTCACAGGTCTTGTCATGGCGGCTGTAGGTCTCATTCTCACTCTGATCCGATGCAGCGCCATTTTGCGTGTCTTTTCTGAGAAAGTTGTGTTCTCTATCAGAGGAGGCAGGGACTCTTAAGGGAGCCAGTTTTCTGCAGGCTCTATTATGCTGAATTCTGGGCGGGGAGCAAGACACTGATCTAGATGCTGTTCCTGACCGGGTTGGGGGGGGGGACGCAGAAGCTGATCTTGACCTGTTTCCTGATTTTTCCTTTACCCTGATATGTGGTCTTGTGCGGGGGGCAGTGTCAGATTCATAGGCAGAGTTAGTCCTGCGCTCGTCGTGACTTGTCTGGTCAGGTTTTGATTTGGATTCAGAACCAGTTGTAGATCTGGGTCTGGAATCTGTGCTGTCTAGTGAATCGTCAGACCATCTGCTTCTTTCCACTTCATTTTCTTTCCTGTGGTGCTGAGTAACATGTATGGTTCTGCGGATTTGTGCAGCGCCTGATGCTGATGCGTCATTTTCCCTGACTTCCCTGCCACTCTTCCTGCCTGAGTCTCTGTCATTTCTTTGCTGTGAGTGTGTTGCTTGCTCTGGATGGCTCAGGTCCTGCTCTGAATGTACACTGTATTGGCTCTCTTCTTCTACATCTATGTCATATTGCTGAGAACGTTGTGATTCTTCCTCCCTAATTTTGCTGTCTAGTTTTAGTATGCATTTTATAATTTTGTTTGCTACCAGGACTGACATGGCCTCCCCCGGGACGAAACCCATCCTTAGTTGCCCGTACCGGTAGTTGGATCTACCACGCATCTTGGCAGCTTGATTGTCTTGAACTATTCCTTCTAGGTGTAGCACTCCCGTTCCCATCCTGTGGCTCATGTCACCGATGTCAGCATTTACTCTAAGTAGAAGTTGCTCAAGATGGTGTTGATCCGTTTTTTTTAAAGAAGGTCCTGGTCATGTTTTTCAGGTCAGCTGAGTAGATGTTGGCCACAATTATTCTTGCTTCTGGGATGTTGTTCCAGATGGCTGTCATGAGCTCGGAGAATCTAGTCTTCATTATGGTGGCCGCACTTCCTATGGTGGCTCGAAGTAGGGGGGGTCTTGTTTTATCCTCGGTCAGATCATGTATACCCAAGCTGACTATCACAAGGTCAGTTCCCTCCCTGTCAATGTCCTCTCCTTCCAGTCTTCTGACATAATCTAGAATTTTGGCTCCTTCATGTGCAATAGTGTGAGTTTTTAATTCAAGTTTTTCATTTAAGACGGCATGGACAGTGCTAGTGATCCTTTCATCTCCTAATAGCAGCGCGCTTTTCATCCCTGTGGGTAGCTTCTGCTCCTTTTCCAGGTTTCTTGCCATGGTTACTGGGTGGTGTGGTATGACTAGCTGTGTGTGGTGCGGTATGACTAGCTGTGTGCGTTTCTAAACTTCGGTTTTGCTTGTGGCTCTATCTCAAAAACCTGACGGTGCATGTGTTTGAGATTTATCCTTGAGCATAAAGTTCCAGGTTTTAGTATGGAGAGAGATTATTTACACGACGATTTAGCATGAAAAATGTCCATATGGGATAAAGTGCAACATTATATACAGTATGTGATCAATTTGCTTTGTTATTTCCTGTCTAGTTTTGTGTACTTCTGTTGAGGGCTGCTTCTCTCAAACTCTCTGTACCTTTGGTACTCAGGTGGTTTAGGGGCTTGCTTACCTCTGTTTTCGTTTCTCCAGTGTTTGTCATTATCACTCCAGTAATTCTCCTTGGTTCTGTGTGGGAAACTGGTCTCCCCTTCCCAGGTTTGTCTATTCCCTCTTTCCGGGGAATCTCTCCTTCTTCTCCTTGCTCCTTCTGAGCTTCTCCTTCTCTGCCTATAAGGGGAGGCTGTTCTCTCTCCGAAGTTTTCTCGGTCCCTCCACTGTGATTTTCTTAGATCTCTATGCAGTCTCTCTGCCGACTGTTGGGTTCTCCAGTAATTGTCTGATCTGCTTGCTCTTTTGGATTCCCATGCAGCTCTGCTCTTGTCCTGTGTAGTGTCTTTTCTTTCCTTGTCCTGACTTTTAGTAGGGTTTTTCTTGCTCTCTTCCTGTCTTGGAGAAGTTAAAGGTGTGTGACTGTCTCTGTATACATTGAGTTCACCCGAGCCTGGCGTGTGGTCTTTTGTAGGGCTTGATGTATTTGTCTCATCCTGACCTACTGAATGTGGGGTGGGAATTTGGTCCAGTATAGCGTCTGAGCAGGCTCCTTGAGATATGTTGCTGGCTCCTTGAGATATGTTGCTGACACCTTTGTCTGGCTTTGTCTCGTTTACGTGTTGGTGTTGTGTGCAACTTCCCTTTCCTGGGGAGTTTTGTTCCTTGTGCTTAGAGCTTGAGGCTGCTTTCCTGTTAGCTGCAGTCGACTTGGCTTTCTCATGCCGCAGCTGGTCCCTGACTCTCATCAATATACGGCCGTGCAAGTTGTTCCCTGTGAAAGAATCATTGTCATAGCATTTATGTTCAACTCTCTGTCCGCCTCCCCACATTTTACAGAAAGTTCCCTCCACTAGCAGCTTGGGATAACTGCGTACAAGAGCTTCCCCATACTCTGTGTGTCTGCTGAATTTAATCATCATTAAATTAAACATCAAGTTTTCTCTGTAGGAGGCCCATTTTTGGGGGTGTTTCATCTGAATTTCAGTACTAATTTCTTTTATTTTATGTGGCTTCTCTTCTTTTAGAATGGCTTCCTCCCTGATATTGTCCCCGGCGTACCTAGCTTTCATACAGGCGTATGCTTGCTCGAGGGAGACAAAGTGAACTTCTTCCCCTTTTTCTGTGGTGTACATGATGGGGGATCGGTTAAAATTACTCAGGAACGCATGACTGCCTGCATATATGATAGCTGTGTCAGTTTCTCTTATACTCTGTGGGTCACTTGCCTGCCTTGGAGTGTTGTTGTTCGGTTGACTTTCAGAGAGCAGCGGTTGAGATTGCATGAAAGTGAATTTCTTGTCGTACCCTGACTTTTTGTGAGGATTTTCACTTGCATTGTCTGCTCCGACCTTAGTTTTGTCCTTTGTCACCTTTTTTGCTGTTGGTCTGTCAGAAATTGACTGATGATTTGCCTTTTGTTCTGTCTTCTTTGAAGCAGCGTCGTTGCGATGTCCTTCTCTCGGGTGGGCGGAAGTCAACAACGGGACGCTGGGTGCGTTCGATGTCGGTTTTATCCAGAACTGTGGTGTTTTACCGTTTTCTTTTTGACTTTTTCCCGCCACTTGGGTTGTGTTCGATGTGCAGTGTGTGGTGACTTGTCTGTTCGACTGAGTTGCTTTTGAGTCCTGGGTCCTTGTTGAAAGGCTGCTCTGTGCTTCCTTAGGCATGGAGTGAGATTTGGACTTGGTGTGAGCCGATCCTTGCCTGGTAGTGGTGTTGGTTGATTCTGTGGATTTCCTGTTTTCTCCTCTTGGCTTGTCCAGGCGGAGAGCTTCAACCATCATCCTGTTATATCTGTCTTCTGCCTCTTTGTTGGGGGGGGCGTCTGCTGGTGGCGGATCTTCCTCCTCTACCTCTTCTGTCCTGAGTGGCGGGGGTAGGTGCTTTTGGGGAATCTTTTCTATTTCCTCCATGGTGTAGAAACAATCTTCAATCCTGAGCTTGTCGTCACATACTGCTGCCTGAAGTCCTCTACTGGCGTTAAATGCCGCAATGAATTGAAGGTTCTTCTTCTTTGTTAGGATTTCTTGTGGTTCTTCAACTTGGATCTTTACTTTTTCCATGTCCTTTAGGAACTTTATCCTTCTGCTTTCATACATGAAGCGCGCTCTGGCTGCGTAGTTTGAGAAGCATATGCGCACTGAGGTTGGAGAGATGGGGTTTGGAGGGTGGTGAGCAGGTCTCATTCTATAGATTAAGAGGATGTCCATTCTCCTGAGTGGGCTGAATATTTCAGAGGCCATTTGAAATATAATTCTAAACAGGTTTTCATTTCTGTATTCCTTTAGGCCAGTCATTATCAGATCTTATTCGTCATTTTCAGTTATGAGTGATAACTCATATTCAAGATGTGATTCTCACAAAACTACCAGGAGTATCTTAGTTTATGATATCTCACTTTAAAGATCATGACACAAACTTTAACTATTAATTCCCCCTGAATACCCCTTTTCATGTCCCTGGTCACATGTTTTGACACTTTTCTCGCTAAATTGGCCATTCTTGGGTAATTTGACTTTATATCATTTTTGACACTTTTCTGGACACATTTCTCAACAATTTGGCCATTTTCCGCTAACTTTAAATTTTCAAATAAAAAGCTGTCGCTGTCAAACCAATTTTGATACACTTAGCGTTGAGAGGAATACCAGATATGCTTGATACAGATAACACCTTGTTGATACACATAATTTGATACACACAGCGTTTTTTTTATACACATAGCGGTTGGATGGTCAACCTCTATATGTAGTTGATACAGATAGCGGTTATGATACAGATAGCGGTTGTACAGGGGGGGCATGTCGATTTTAAGAAATGGCCATGTCGCCATACCAATTTTAAGGAATGGCCATGTCGCCATATCGAAATACCCCATGTCCCATGTCAATATCAATTTTTTCCTCATGTCCAAAAACAGCCCATGTCGCCGTGTCGAATTTAAGGGTCTAGGGCCATGTTTCTCGACGGTGCCAGGCTCTGTTCGGAACTTCAGGAGAGGTATACTAAGGAGTCAGGTAGGCCTAGGCCTAGGTATCAAGAAAGGGTAACTTTTCCATAATTAAGTATTCTAAAAATGTCTGAATTGGCTAATACTTCCCAACATGACAACAGACAATGGCGTCGAGAGAGCTTTCTGCTACGATTATTGGATGATATTTAGGCCACTCAAAAAAAAAAATTGTTTCTCATAACCAAGCAATGAAAAATATGACGAGGGCGTTTTTTATTTAATTTTTTTTTTTTTTTTTTTACTTGGGGCAATTTACCGTAAAACCCCGCCTATAAGCCGAATTTATTTTGGCGTTTTTATTTCATATAAGCCGAATTTTTTCCTTCAAACTCACATTCGGCTTATAGGTGGGGTTTCGTCAAAATATATTTGAGATTGTGGTGTAGAAAATATGAAAGTTTTACTAAATTTTAAGGCTTTTCAAATCAGTTTCACGTGAAGTATACATGTTAAACAAATGACACATGGTATTTCAATGAAATAAAAGGATCAAAGTCCGTTTTAAAACTCTTTTTGGTAGGGTTAGGTTGGGGGTCAGGGGGTCCCTAAGATCCCAAAAGTCACATTCGGCTTATAGGCGGGGTTCTCTTGAATGTAAAAATGAATTCATATAAGCCGAATTTTTGTCCTTAAACTCACTTTCGGCTTATAGGCGGGGTCGGCTTATAGGCGGGGTTTTACGGTACATAGGGAAATTTGGACATTTCGCGATAAATTTTCACATTTTAGTAATTTGGAGTTTATTGATCAGTAAAAGTTGTAACAATGCAAGTTACACCTAGCTGATTGCATTGCTGACAGCATAAGCTTTAATTTGATACCAAATTTGCCAATATTTTGGCAATTTTAGCATATTTTTCATCAAAAATGTAAAAAAGAAAAAAAAAAAGTTTTCCCCAAATCATGTTTTTTATGATGCGCGCGGTGATGAGAAACAACTTTTTTTTTTTGAGTGGCCTTATGGCTATTTTAATGGTTTAATGGGGATTTTGGATTGAATTCTTGAGTGGAATGGATCAAGGTAGGCTTGCGGCGCTGGATTGAATCGAGATTGATTTTATTCGAGATAGGAAAACAAAACAGTTCAACCATTTAGGGATCGTGATTTCCAAAAAGTGAACGAAAATGGAGATTTGTTGATTTGAGAGGAAATTCGGTACGATTCTTGGTTTAGTTTCTTGCTTATTTTAATGGTATAATGGGCCTGCGGCGCTAGATTCTAGTGGGGAACAATTGCATCTAGGCCTGCGGCGCTAGATTCATTAAGTTTTGAATTGATATGAGCAATTTTTCTTATAAATCCATCCCTATAAGGGACCATTCCCTGAAATGGAGTTGGGCCGAAAATGGCAGGCCTACCTAAAACGATACTCTAAACCCTATTCTGTGAGGGTAGTGTAGGGCCTAAGCATGCACCCCGATATATCTATAATCTAGAGGGTAGGCTTAGCCGCCGCAATACTAAGGCTTAGGCCTACCCCTATTTTAGATAAATTCTAGACATTTTTAGATCGACCCATCCCCCCCCCAAAAAAAATAAAAAAATCCACCACCACCCCCCCCCCCTGTTGTTAAAAAATTAGCACTCCCTTAGGCCAAGAAATAGGTCTTGTCACTTGTCACAATGATTGGACAGGCTTTATATCGATTTGTCGATTTTACCCGGCTGGGGTCCTTTTTAAATAGGGAGTGATTATTATTTTCACATGTGGGGGGGGGGGGGGGTGGATTTGGGGCCGGGTTTGGGGGTTTAATACTACATCATGTACAGTTCAAAGAGGGGGAGAGGCAGAAAAGATTTAACCCTATGTGGAGTTAGTGCCGGTCTTCAAGGCACCTTATCCCTTTAAGGACATCATAATGCCTTAATGTAGGTATCCCAGGGAGTTTGAAGATATTATTCTAGCATATGTGTCATCTGATTAGATGGATAGACCATGTTGAAAGAAGAAATACAGTTTTTATATGATACAGATCGGCCAAGCGGTTTCGATATGGGAGCCATTTGAAAGTGTAATAATGAGCTCTGGACTTAGCCAAATTTATCCCTTCTCCTCAAGCTCATTCTGCCTGCATGTTATATGCATTCTGTAATATCTAGGGAAAGGAATAGATTGTGTAACCTGGGTGAATCCTGATTGCAATATATACCTCATTATCCTAATGAAGAATCAATGAATTCAGACATCAAGTTTTATTTTTACAGGCCCTCAAAATTGTGATATATTACATGTAAGTCATAGATTTTGCACAGAGATATGCAAAATAGTGCAAGTTTGGTAATGTCTCATTTCACTAGTATGTCAGATATACCTTTAGTTCTCTGGGGATTCTTTCTATAGGTAATAGAGAACATTCTTATTTCTTTTCTGTTCTGGATAATCAAAGTTGACTTCACAATTTTCATTTAAAAATGAGGAAAACACTAATTTTCCCAATGTCCCTGAAGAGTAAAAATGACCAGACTCCAAATCAACACCACACAAATATTGCTTCATATATTAAGTTGAATTCTTTTTGAGGCATAGGTCAATATAGTATGCATCAGTTTTGAGCAATCTTTACCCATCAAAACTATTACATAATACTGAGTGATCTGATGAAAATCATGAAATCCTCTGAAATTGCTGAAATATCACTGATATCAGGCTACTTTATATCATCTTTGGACAACATTTCTTTTTAACCTCTAAATGCAACTTTTTATATCAACTCATTATACTATTCCTATAACATAACAACACAACTATGTCACTTTTAGGACCATTATGTAATGATTTACAAACCCTTATTTTGACAGTCTCTATGCTGGGGAAAATGGCTTTGCAATTGATATATTTTTATGAAACCACATGTATGAGGATCCTGAGGGGTGATTATATATCATATGTATTTACATGTTATGTTATTTGCATGGAATGCAACCTTTGTAAAGCAATATGAGGGCAAACGCCTTCAGACTTGGACTCTAGTGCAGGGGGTTAGGTGCCTAATTCTACTCTTGCTCTTAAACCATTATTCATATCAACTAAGTAATTAGTGCATCTAATAGAGTAAGAAAATACCTGTCAAATTAGCCCAAATAAGTGTAGATAACATTTCCGAAAATGGCCAAAATTTGTAGAATTTTGTCAAAAAAGATGTAATTTTCAATTTAAAAATACTTTCGTTAGGCCCATCCCCACTTCCCATACCTCAAAATTTAGCCCTGTGTGTTTCACTTACAGTGGTAAAACTCCTGGGACTGTATCTCTAATGGTCTGGGAGCAAGAGCTGTCAATAGACAGTGTATACTGCATGGCTGCACCCTTTATACCATTTTCGCTCTTACACCATTAATGATATGAACTAACTACTTATTGAATCTGATAGAGCAATAAAATACCTTTCAAATGACCCCAAATATGTGTCTATAACATTTCGAAAAATTGCCAAAAATTGCCAAAAATGTCTTATTTCTTTATAAAAAAATACTTCCAATAGGCTTATCCCCACTTGTAATACCTCAAAATGACCCCCTGCATGTCCTGATTACAGTAGTGAAACTCCTAAAACTGTATCTTTAATGGCGTGGGAGCGAAACCAATATATAGACAGTGTGTCCTCCAGGGCTGCATGGCTTCTCACTGACCAAAGGTCCCGTTTTCTGATTTTTAGAGAACTTCACAGCATCAGGAGGGGTATCTAAAAGTATTATGCATTACTTTTGATGCATTAGGGAGATGCGCATACATTTTACCTTCTAGTAGCATATTTCAGATATGCAATACTCCAAATAGTAAGGGAATGAGAGCATTTTTAAGAGTAGGTGTTTTAGAGATTTTCTACGCGAGGACACGGCCAGCGGTCACCTACTGGGATACCTACTTAATGCATCATGCCCTTGTTGTTGTTGTGAAATTTTATTTTGGCAAAGTAACCTTAGCCCTCATTATACATCATATGTTACTCTGGCAAGTAACCCACCAGTGCTGCATTCTAGCATCATGCCAACCCTATAGGGTTGAGCCACTCCCAAAAAGTCGGCATGATACACCAATGTATTGGTGCATCATGACAACAAATATCATCTTTAGGGAGTGTTCATTTATTAGTTACAGGGGGGTGGGGTGGTGGTGCAAAAATTCCTGACCCCTCCTGAGGGGGGGGGGCGTAAAAAAATCTGACCCCTCTTGAGGGGGGAGAGTTTAAAAATGTAGCCCCTTTTCAGCAAAAAAGCCCGCGCATTACTATAGTTCAAAGGGGGGGTGGGCAAAAAATTTTCAGCGAGTTAGCAATGATGGTATTGTTTTGTACAGTTTTTACATAAGATATATAAACTGGATAGATTCAGGTCTGTTTTATGATTTACACAGCTATTATTTGAGACATGGTCCGTGGATATGGTGCTCTCAGCTGTCAATTAAATTCCCATGTCCCATCTCGCCTCTATGTCCTATGTCGAATTTAAGAAATACCCCATGTCATGTCACTTATTCTATCACTCCTGTCACTATAAGCTCAATGTCAAATGTCAATTTTAACCCTTTAGGCTCAGTCTCATGATTTTGTAACAGTTGAAACGTCTTTGACCGGGTGTCGTCTTTGACCGGTGTCATCTTTGACCGGGTGTCATCTTTGACCCGGGAATGATAAGATGGGATAAATGAGGCCTAAACTGTAAGGAAATCGGTGAAATACTGCAATAATATGTTAATAGACGTTTATTGGAAACATAAGTAAAATCTTACATATTCATATACTAAGATTGCTATGCACAGTACAGCAATTTAAACTCAAAGTTATATATAAAGTGACGTCTTTGACCGGGCAGAGGAAAATGATAATATAATGTTCTATTATGCATAGTATGGTCAGTATATGAATATAACAAAATTCACTTATGTTTTCTAAAAACGTGTATCAACATATGGATGCACTATTTCCCCGCTTTTCCTATTACATAGGCCTTATTTCTGCCATTTTAATGCTGCCTGGTCAAAGACGACACCCGGTCAAAGACGACACCGGTCAAAGACGACACCCGGTCAAAGACGTTTCAACTGTTACAAACTCATGAGACTGAGCCTTTAACTGCTGCCCATGAAATATGTAATTTGGGCCTTAACCATCGAAAGGGTTTTAAAAAAGGCCATGTCGATTTTGAGAGTGGAGGGGGACAGATATAGTGGAGGAAAAGTGGGGAAACTTGAGATGGATAGGGGAGTGAAAGAGAAAGGACTCAAAGGAGGGAGACAGGATAGTAAATAAGGAGTAGGTGAATAGAGGGAGGTGCTAGTGCAATTTAGCAATAGCGCTAGTAGTATCACAACACTATTTCAGGATCGACGGTAGCAGGTGTCTTACAGATGTCTTAGGGAGTGTTCATTTATAAGTTACAGTGGGGGGGGGGGGGGCGTAAAAATTTCCGACCCCTCCTGAGGGGGGGCGTAAAAAATTCTGACCCCTCTTGAGGGGGGGGCGTAAAAAATTTAGCCCCTTTTTAGCAGAAAAGCCCGCGCGTTACTGTAGTTCAAAGGGGGGTGGGCAAAAATCTTCCGTGTCTTCGGCGAGGGGGGGGGGCGCAAAATGTTCCATGCGCTCTCGAGGAGGGGGGCGTAAAAAAATTTCGCCCCTCCGCGCGAAATCTCACCACCCCCCCTGTAATTAATAAATGAACACTCCCTTCCCAGTAAACAAAAAACGTTACACTACATTTTGTAACGTTATTTAACGTTATATAACGTTTCTCTAAGGCTCCTCATTATGGCATAACGTTATACACAGTTTGTAACGTTATTTTGACGTAAAATAACGTTTTTTTGTTAGCTGGGTTACAGCTCTTACAGGTGTCTTACAGATGTCTTACAGAAGTCTTACAGATGTTTTGCAACCAAAGTTCGATAAAAGTCTGTTGTTAACGTGTATGTTATTATGCCCCCCCCCCCCCACCCCCCTTTTTTTTCTTTTTTTTCCTTTTCCATCTAATTTACGACTAGGATTAAGACTTGAATAAGATTGTTGTGGCTTAATACAGTTTTCCAAACAACAACTATTGTATCCTCAAATATCTTGATAATGTGTCTCAAAACTTTACAGTGGAACTATTTGTAAGACTAAAACTAAGACACACGTAAGACATCTGTAAGACAAACTGTAAGCGTTTGTCCGTGCAGTCACGTGAGCTAGGTGCCATCTGTAGGGATGCCAAGTGTTATGATTTTTTCGTAATTTTACGATTTTCGACCCCAATTATGACCATTACGATTTCTGCTAAAAAAATTAAGATTTTTAGGAATTTTTGAAGTGTGATGAGAATCTTCCTAGATTTCTAGGAATTCCTAGATTTTCACTTTCCTTGTATGCGAATTCTAGGAAATTGCAGGGAGTAGCATTGAGACCCATCCACTCTGCAATTATAAAGTTAGGAAGGAGTGATATTAGCCTAGAAAAATGCATTAATTATCACATTATATATGGAGCATAAACCACAAATGTATGTGTAAGAGCATTCTATATGTAGGACGTACTATTGTTACGATATTTGTTACGATTTCTAGCAAGATGTGTTACGATTTTGGGGTCCAAAAATCGTAACAAATATGATTTTAGGGGTGGGGTCACTTGGCATCCCTGCATATGCAAGTTAAAGCTACATGTCTAACTTTTGTCCTTCAGGTTGTGCGTGGCCCTCCCAACCAGCAGGGACGCCAGTACGGGCCAGGGGTGAGATTAACCCCTTAATAGCCGCATAGGCCATTGTTTAATCTAAGAACAAACAGCAAAAGATGTCATGCGCCACTTACTAATTATCAAAATTTTCATAACAATACACCGTATTCTACGTAATAAGCGCCCTCCCCCTAATAAGTGCCTGCCCTTTTTGGAGCATTTTTATACTAGAACAAAGGCTCACATTTCCCAATTTTGGAGACAATTAAACTCTTATGTACTTGAAACGCAATAAAAATAATTTCATAAGCGCCCAGGGCGCTTATTAAGTCGAATACAGTATAGCAATCACATTTTATGAGGACTTGTATATTCTCAGGATAAAAGTAAAAAACACCTGTTAACACTTGTAGTTCATTTCAATGCCCTCTATACTCTGTATGGGAAGAGATTCAGTAAAAAATGAGAAAAACTTATTTATCACAGACTCGCCAGGAGAACCGTAAATATGCCCGTCGCGTAACAGAAAGAAAGAACAAAAGGCGCAAGATAGCCAAAAGAGAGGTAAGTAATCCCACGACAATCCAATATAGGGCCTCAATATAAATGAAAACAGGAATGTATAGACTTGAAATAATTGTTTCTCTTCTTTTCGTGGGCTTATAAGGCCTGTATGAATTTACAAGGGAGGGGTAACCAGAGTTTTTAGGGCCCTACCCTTTTACACACTATCATTATTTATTCATCATGATGCGTGAACACAGCCCCAATTAGTCTACTCACTAGGGCATCATGTGGTATCTCCTTATTTAGGAGTGAATCAACCTTTAGAATTAGCCTCAGCCATGAAAGCAGACCTTTTGAATTACTCACCAGATTTGCCTTAATGCATCATGATTAGAAATGACAGAATGCATTGAAACACTATAAGGTCCTTACAAAGTCAAGATGCACAGGTAAAGGAAAAAGTCAGGGTATATGTTTGTTATTTCATTGCAGCTCCTTGTGGCAGAGGTTCAAGGCACCATTTGTGACCCCATCATCGGCGCAGAGGTCTCTGCTGAGGTTGAGCAACCTGCACCCCCGATCCTCAACGCTAACATACTTGAGGCAGATGAGTCTGCGGTTGTTGTCATTGAACCAGGCTTGGCTGACACCCCAGAGGTACCCGAGGTCATTGTCCAGGTCGAGGACGCTGCTCCTGTAGTCATTGAGACGGACGAGGTCGACACCCCTAAGGTCGACACCCCCAAGGTCATCGCAACAGTGGAGGTCAACATCCCAAAGGTTGAAGTCAAGGTCGACACCCTTAAGGTCGAAGAGGCGGCCACTGTCGTCATCACGACAGTAGAGGTTGAGAGCCCCAAAGTCGAAGTGCCTGACATGGTGAGTAATCCCATCACAATCTAATGATATAACATCTTGATAAAAATAACAACAAATAACTGGGCCAATGTTTATATTAGAAATATATTAGAAATAACCACTTCTCTTTTTTTCCTTTAAGCTGTATAAATTTGGGTAAGGGTGGCGGGAGGATTCCAGTAGTTTGAGGATCTTAGTAGGATCAGATTCAGTATGGGGCATATAGAACAGAACTCTAAGCAAAGTGTCGACTTTTGTCTTACAGGTTTCTTCCCCACAGTGCCATTATGAAACCCTGCCAGAGACACTGGACCTCCCCGACAAGGGCGCGGAGAAGGAAGAAAAACTTCCAAATACTATGGAAGAACTATTGAAAATGCTAAGCCCGGGGGATACAAGGTATATTATGGAAGCCATATATAAGGCCAAGCCTGAGGATCTACTCCCGCTCCTGCAACTGCCTCCGATCATCCAGAAACATCCACTCATTAGCTCAAAAGTGCCCCACCCCACTGTTATGTCTCCTCTCCTCTGATGTGATTAAACCACCTGCTCAGCTCATGGACACATCGGTCTCCTATGATGAGCTGAGCGACACTGTTGTCTCCAATGACGAGCATACTCAGCTCATTGAGACTGTGGTTGACGAGGATGGTCCTTTTGCCGTTGACGTCCCCAAAGTCAAGCAGGCTGGCGCTCTTGTCGTCAAGACAGTCGAGGTCGAGCAGGCTGACACTCTTGTCATCGACCCAGTCAAGGTCGGGCAGGCTGACACTCTTGTCATCGACCCAGTCAAGGTCGAGCAGGCTTTCGCTCTTGTCATCGACCCAGTCAAGGTCGGGCAGGCTGACACTCTTGTCATCGACCCAGTCAAGGTCGAGCAGGCTTGCGCTCTTGTCATCGACCCAGTCAAGGTCGGGCAGGCTGACACTCTTGTCATCGACCCAGTCAAGGTCGAGCAGGCTGACACTCTTGTCATCGACCCAGTCAAGGTCGAGCAGGCTGACACTCTTGTCATCGACCCAGTCAAGGTCGGGCAGGCTGGCACTCATGTCATCGACCCAGTCAAGGTCGGGCAGGCTGGCGCTCTTGTCATCGACCCAGTCAAGGTCGAGCAGGCTGACACTCTTGTCATTGACCCAGTCAAGGTCGAGCAGGCTGGCACTCATGTCATCGACCCAGTCAAGGTCGGGCAGGCTGGCGCTCTTGTCATCGACCCAGTCAAGGTCGGGCAGGCTGACAGTCTTGTCATCAACCCAGTCAAGGTCGGGCAGGCTGACACTCTTGTCATCGACCCAGTCAAGGTCAAGCAGGCTCGCACTCTTGTCATCGACCCAGTCAAGGTCAAGCAGGCTGGCACTCTTGTCATCAACCCACTCAAGGTCGACATCCCCGAGTCTGCCCCTGCCGTCATTAAGGCAATGATGGCCCCTGTCTTCCTCTCCCCTGAGGTTGAGAAGATCTATAACTACTACTGCATTGAGGACCCTCCAAAGCCTATTGTCGCTCCTCGCCTAAAGCCTGCACCTGAAGCAGGAGTGGTCGTATCGACACCTCTGCCCCTGCTTGGTGCTGAGGCTCCTGAGGCGGAGAGCGTATGGGAGGACAAAACACCCATGGTGAGTACCTCTAGGAGAAATAAATGGGGGCCCAGCTAACAAAAAGTGTTATTTCAGGTCAAAACAACATTTTAAAACTTTATATGATGTTATGCCATAGTAAGGACCCTTAGAGAAAAGTGTAACATTATAAAATGGTGTGTAACATTTTTTGTTTACTGGGGTCCCAATCCCTGAAGTTATTCTCCTGATTTATTTTTAGAGTGCAGACTACTGTGAATTTGGCAATCTCTTTCCAGTAATCCAACCATACTTCTTGTCCATTCAACCATATATCTCTTTGTAATAACTTTTTGATTTAAAGATGGACTTCGTTCCAGATATACTGCATCATGATTCTATGTTTCTCAAGAAAAAAGGGAAAGGAACAACTTCCATGAAATCTTAAACGCATTTGAAGGTTTGCTTGAATTTTATTTAAGTTTGTATCTTTTGTTCTTCAGAAAACTGGACCTTTCACACTCTATCAACGCTTCAAAAGGTTTTGCACAGGAAAGAAACCTAAAAATGACCCCAAAAGGGGGTGGGCGCTTATTACTTCGAATACGGTATAGACATTTCACAAGAAATGACGCTTTCCTGGAGTTTTCCTCCTTAAACCCTTTAATGAGCATTCAGTCCCCTTTTGAAAATTGATAACCTCTATATAAGATTAGATGCAGAACTACCAAGTCCCACTCCTTCAATATCGTCATTTCCATCATAGAAATGTGGTAATTTCTCATCTTGTAAATTATATTCAATTTCCAATAAAAATCCCCACATCTTCTCACTATATACATCATTATGTAAATTCATACTTGTACACTTGTAAATATTATACATAAATGTTATCCCGTTGACAGTCTGTCCCGTTGACAGCTAAAGGTACTCATCTGTTCCCCTCCTTGATGTAATTTTGGTATACAAAGAGATCATATTCTATTAAGGCCACTCAAAAAAAAAAAGTTGTTTCTCATCACCGCGCGCATCATAAAAATCATGATTTGGGGATTTTTTTTTTACATTTTTGATGAAAAATATGCTAAAATTGCCAAAATATTGGCAAATTTGGTATCAAATTAAAGCTTATGCTGTCAGCAATGCAATCAGCTAGGTGTAACTTGCATTGTTACAACTTTTGCTGATCAATAAACTCCAAATTACTAAAATGTGAAAATTGATCGCGAAATGTCCAAATTTCCCTATGTAAATTGCCCCGAGCAAAAAAAAAAAAAAAAATTAAATAAAAAACGCCCTCGTCATATTTTTCATTGCTTGGTGATGAGAAACAATTTTTTTTTTTTGAGTGGCCTAACTAAGCAATTTATACACAGGTGAGCCAGAAAAATTTGTTAGGCAGTTCACGTTGTATGATGTGAGTAACTAAATAAAAAAATATAAAAAAAATCTTTGACAGATTTGTCTGTACAACCTCAAAATCGGTATGGTCTTAAAAAGTGTGATTATAACATTGCGATTAAATTGAAACTTGGCAGCTCTAAATGCTTTTGGATTAAGGGTCTGGCAGGAGTCCAGGGCTGCTGGCCCCTAGGACACCTGGCCCCCTGACACTTGGCCCCCTGACTTTTGGCCCCCCTGACATTTGGCCACCCCGGACAGTTAGCCCCCCCGGATCCCTGGCCCCCTCAAGGAATTTTTCTAAGTCCACTATTCGTTTTTAAGTGAATTAGGGCACCCAATAGAAAGTTAAATTATGGTCAACATACTGGCCGCCATGTTGACATACTGGCCGCCATGTTGACATACTGGCCGCCATGTGGACATACTGGCCGCCATGGCGACATACTGGCCGCTATGTCGACATCTAAGCCACCATGTCGACATCTAAGCCGCCATATCGACAACTAAGCCGCCATGTCGACATATTCCTCACTAGCGGGATACCAGTGGAGCCACAGGGTGAGAGCCCATTGAACTAGCAAATCCTGTAAATGAGGGTGCTCAGACTCTGCTTGGAGAGTGGAACCACTGCATTCCCTGCATGGTAGGACACCTGCACTATGTTTTTGTTTACATGTCCAGTATAGTCCAGTCGTTAGAACATTGGACCCATGATTAAGAGTACCTAAGTTCAAATCTCTCCCAGGCTATGTGTATAGTGCCAGGGATGTAAGTTAGGAGAGGTGAAAAAACAGGAAGTGCTCCCGGCCAGCAGAACGGCCCTCCCCGCCTCCCCTGCAGTCCCTCCCAGCCAGCAGAACGCCTCCAGCCCGGTCTCTTTGACCCTCCTGGAATGTTCCCAGTGACTCACTGGATTAACTTCCAAAGTATCATTATACCTACCATCTGAACTATCGGGGCTCCAACCTGACGAGCTTCGACTACAGGCCTTACCTGCCCAGGGTCAAACATGCATTCTTCAGTGGCAGTAAGATCAAGAATATCTCAACATTGGCCCTGTTGTCTCTCGTGCAAGCAGAGGGAGTGTATTTTGATCATAACCAATTGAAGTACCTACCAGCCAACATCAGCATGATCAATCTGACTTCTTCTGTGAGTGACTTGGGTCTAGCAGAAAATGAGTGGATGTGATTGTCACACATTTGAAACCAGAGCATGGATGATCGAAGAGAAGGAGAGAATTTCTGACAGAGCAGGGATCCTGTGTGCAGCACCAAAGCGCTTCTGAAGACGAATTAATATGTGGAAACCCTCCAAATAAAGTATTGGTTGCCTCCTTGACAGCAGTCGGTGTCACATTGGGTATAAGCGTTTTGGTCTTTCTGCTTCCGCTTATGATCATCCGAATCAAGAAGGTATGGTTTTACAGGAGACTAAGGACGAATGTGAGGGTGAGAACAAGGAGTTTGATGTCTTTGTGTCCTATGCCAATGACAATGAGGTATATGCAGAGGAGACGGTCATTGCCGGTCTGGAGAACAGAGGCTACAAAGTCGCATTCCACAAAGTTCATTTTCTGGCCAGTAAGCCTATTCATGTTAGCACCGAGGAATGCATTCTGAAGAGCAAGTGCCCTTTGATGGTATTCTCCAAGGAATTCCAAGTGAGTCCATGGTGCATGTGGGAGTTAACAGTGGCCCTGGAGCTAGACTGGAACGAGGGAACACATCGCCTCCTGGCCATCAAGTATGAAGATATCGATGTAAGCACTCTGGATTTGATATTACAGGCCTACTTTAGAAGGTATTCCTTTGTAGAGCGGGACTCACACAGGTTCTGGGATAACCTCCTGTATACTCTGCCCGTCAAAAAGTTGGGAACTGTCGGGGAGCGGGCCTTGGATGTAGAACAACAGCAGGGTGAGAATATTGCTGCAGAAGACGCTCATCATGAGAACATTCCTCAGGAAAATGCTGGACATGATGAGGACACTGATGATATCCTTGATTAGGGGATTTCTCTTAGAATGTATGTTATACAGGCCATGTTACATCTGCATCTCAGATATCGGATTTACCGTAAAACCTCGCGTAGAAACCCAGCGCGGCTTATAGGATTGGCAGAGTCGGGGTGCGGCTTTGCTATCATAATACCGAAGTGGCTTGAATAAGCGCACCTGCGCTTATTAATTTCGATGGTAGCATTTACCCTGCGCTTATACAAGACCTGCGCTTATTCAAGATACAAAAATGGCCTAAATCTTTATTTCAGTACCCTCACTTACCCTGCGCTTATTCAAGACCTGCGCTTATTTGAGACCCCTGCGCTTATTCAAGCCACTACGGTACAGTATAAAAGTCACCATATTCAGATCGCCAGTGCGGCTTATGGGATCGGCCTAAAGTCAGGGTAAAGCTTATACGCGAGTTAGGCTTAGCCTATATGCGAGGTTTTACGGTATTTCACTTTTTACATTTCAGCTCATTTCAAAAAGACAGCAATCATTGTAAGAGATGAAACCATTCCATATCAAATGAATGTACGATATATCATATTAATGAATGTCAAACTGTAATTTAATGAACTTTAGGCTGGACCAAAAACGGATTTCCTGCACCATATTTTCAGAAATGCAAATTTTTGAAAAATCATTGTATTGATAGTTGGATTTTTTCTTTTTTTTTGGAGGTGTTTTTTTTTTATCTCGTGGAGGCCGGGAATTTAAGCTTCTACAAAAAAGAATTTCCCTCAAAAAAATAACCGCACTTACTTTTGGAGAACAAAATCTGTAGACCAACTTTTTATTTTGGTGTGGCCTTATAAGAAATTCATTCGAAGGAGGAGCCCTAGCATAAAAAGGTGCAAACCCCAGAGGCTGAATATAATGCATTCCTTGTGTTTGTATTTTATTAAGTCAATAAAACACTTGAGAGAAAAAGGCTCCCCCCTTTGTGTCTGATCCATTTTAGAGAGATTTCAAAAATAGAGAAATCCATGCTAGCTGACCTGACATTGGGTTCTCCATGAAACCTATTGGACAATTTTGAATTTTGGCTACAATTTATTGTGTGTTACTACTGCATGACATTCTTAGCATTCCACATCCAATTGGGCTGAACTGGACAAAACTACACATGCATTTGACCAGAGTGGTTTGAAAGAGAAATCAGATATAGCAACTCAAATGTCCTATACCAAACTGTTGTAGTAAGAATGGGGACAACTTATCTATTTAACAGTGATTTGATCCAGAAATAATTCCAGATGACGAGTTATGTTGATATGATTTTATTGGCATGAAAGCCGACAAAATAATCTATTTTCTGTAAAGCTTTATAAAGCTTCACAGAAAATGCCAATCTTGAGAGGTCGTACAAACTCATAAAACATTGTAGAATCTGTTTGTATTCAATCAGGTGCAGTGGAAATGTCACATTCATTCAGATACAGAATTTCATTTGTGTTCCTTACTTTCATGCGTATAAAAAACTGTTATCAAACGGTCACAGAATACAAAGCATTAATGAAGGACATATGATAGGAATCAGCAACAGGCTGTTTTCCCAGTACATATGCTATAGTATTGCCTTATTCGTGATAGGAATGGTGCGTAATATGACAGAAATAGGGTGAGTAAACATGCAATGTCAGTGTAAGGTACCCCTTTTTGTGTGAACACATCCATAGCTGAACATATCTATATCTGCCAAATCTGTACAAAACTTAAGTCCTATTCATGAATATACATAATTAGTGACCGTGTAAGCTGGTTCTTTATAGCACACACTTCGTTATGAATATTACCATCACAACTTATCACTTACTAGTATTCATGCAGAATACTGTATAAGCGCCCTCGGCCTAATGACCCCTCAGCTCAGCTCTTCAGATTTTTACAAATATTTTTGTAATATGTTTCTCCAATCTCAGGGTTCCCACGTGTCATGGAATGTCATGGAATTTGAAAGTTGTCTGGAATGTCATGGAATTTTGTAAAAATTTGTCATGTGTTAAACATATGCAGCATAGATCTATCATCTCCTGGACAATCTCCTGGTCTGACTGTGGGGTAGACCCGGGGGTAGATAACAATGACATGTAGCATAATGGGACAATGCTGCATCATGGTAACATGAGCCTTTTATTGTCAGCGCCCTAGGTCACACTCTTTTTGAATTTGGGTTATGAGCCCACCGCACTAGGAAAGCCCAAAAACTGAATAAAAATTAAATTGGGAAAATGCACTTTTTTTTATTCCCTCTGATGTGTGATCCCGATAAAACAATTCAAAAGGGAAAAAAGGAAGTTATATGCAGTATGATATACCGTTGGAAAGCTAAAATCAGGAGGGAAATAATGATTTACCTCTCATTGTGATGAAATAATAATTCAAATTTTTACAAGTTTTTAAAGGAAAAGACCAAAGAATATCACTTTACTAAAACATCATTGTTTCTCAATTGTTGGCTCATCCTTTTTATTTTCTCCACCTACTTTGGGATATCCGAGTTTCCCTACATTTATATTTCTAGAGCTCGACTTTTTTTAATTTTTTTTTTCATCATCCGTGCTTTAGAAATTTCCCAAGGTATTGGTAACCCACCAAAAAAAGGGTGGCCCCACTAACACTCTGCACGCTTCTCTATTCCGTGCTCTGATTAGCTTGGTCAGCACTAGAACACAATACATGTAGTAGAAAAAGGGGCAGTGTGGTTTTCCCCAGACATATATAGCTATATATATTTAGCCTTATAATAGAATACCTTCCTTTCTCCAGCATCAGACATGCCGAGTGGCGGCTGAGGTGAACTAGGAGACTTTGTTTGTGTGGCTCGGCTTTGTGTAAGTAACTGCACTCACATGATTATTTGCCTTCCCTATCTGTCCAAATAATACTTATAATACATCTTTTTCGCTTTGCTAATTAGCTGTTATCTCCATATGGCAGTTCCCTCCCTCCTATCACCCCCCCCCCCCCCCCACTTCCCTCCTGTCCCATCCATCCCATCTCTCTCTCCTGTCTTATCTGTCCCTCCCTCAAGCTGGCCCCACTTCGACCTCTGTTCACGAGCGTCATCGCTGGCACCAAAGGTTGCTGGTTAAAAGTTACTGTGCGCTTGGTGCTGTTGTATTAAAAGTGCAGATATGTACAGCGTAGGAATCCCCCCCCCCCAATATATGGGGGAAGTGACGCAGTCATGGCCCCTCAAATACCAGCGATGTCGCTCGGACTCGTCTGAGGACGAGTTGGGGCCAGCTTGTCCCTCCCTTTCTTTCTGTTCCTCCCAAACTCTCTTCTTTCCTCTCCCTGTTGCTCTTCCTGTCCTTTTGGTCCCTTCTGATTCCTCCTGTCCCTTTATACATCTCTACACACATACAAGAAATTGAACGTGTGAGTGACCTCACAGATGACTTGAGGTCAGGTGAATGTGTGACAGGTAGTTATAATCATGTATTGGTCAATTCTAGAATTAGAAACGAATTACTTTTTTAAAAGTACCCTGAAGTCATGTCAGTCATGTTATTCAAAATCTGCCATAGATAAGTATTTGTAGCCGAAATTCTGATATAGCCTGGTCTGCCTCTTCAGCACCCACCACAGAATCGTGGTCCTTATTTTACTGTTTAGCATTGCACTCTATGGAGTCAGCCATGGCTGAGATTTTGCTATAACATTGGTCTCTATGGGAGAAAAGAAGAGGTAGAGTGATCAACATTATCTTAAACTTTATATTTTTTTTGATATGTTCCACCCATCATATTACCGATTCTTCCGTGGGAGAAGTTGTCCCCCGACCCCTTCTTCAATTTTTACTTGTCATTGTCATGCAGGAGTCAATGTTGGAACTGTGATAATAAAAAATATATCTTAATTTGCATCACAGGTAGCGCATACGACCCAGGGATGGGATCCTGAGTGAATAGGAAAATACATATATGCCTCCTGCCTGATTCTCCATCGCTCCTACACAGTGTATGCCATAGGTTTCAGCTAGAGAATGAGGTTGATATATATAGGGCTAGTCCTAATTGTGCAGTTACCCGTAGCATGATCAGAATCGTGTCTCCATCTCCCTCTCCAACTTTCCAACTATATATGCATATATATATATGCATATATATATATATATATACATATATATATATATATATATATATATATATATATATGCATATATATATATGCATATATATATACTTTTTTTTTTTTTTTTTTTATGACCAAATACTTTCTGTTCCCAATGATTGTGCCCTATTAGGGCAATTGTATATTCGGGTGATTGACAGGCGTGACCTCGGGTCATCTGCTGACCTGGGGTCACACCTGTCAATCATCTTAGGATCATCACAGCAATGATTGTAATAGGTGCCCTACACTGGTATTTGAGGA
This sequence comes from Harmothoe impar, assembly GCA_947462335.1. Taxonomy (NCBI): domain Eukaryota; kingdom Metazoa; phylum Annelida; class Polychaeta; order Phyllodocida; family Polynoidae; genus Harmothoe; species Harmothoe impar. The sequence continues at coordinate 73,002,577 of OX381706.1, forward strand.
TTCAGCATAAATGTAAAGTAACATATAGGTAAAAATATATTATTTCTAGCTTTGTGCGAAAGGGGCAATGCCATTTAAAGAACAGTAGTTGCATAAAATCACTAAAACCTTTTATGCAAGATATCTATAAACACTTGTTTTAATTAATTAATAATGATATCATCACAAAAGGATCGATAGGGAAACTTTATTATAACTTTATTATTGGCATAATTGCTAACACAACTATATATCTGTGTGTCAATAAATACTTTCAAACCTTAAAAAACTACTTCCATAATATAACACTTTTTTCCTATGATGCAGGTGCTGTCTTCCCTGGAGGAAACAACGTATGACCGTCATGGATCAGCTAATCGGTTTGATCCTCTTTTTACTCGTTATTGCCCCTTCGTGGGTCATGCCCTTATCCCTGCTCCGAGTCAGCACAGATCAACTTGTGTCATCAGCAAACAAATCTACCAAGACATCAGATCAAAAAGATTTACTTTTCTCTGTACCTGGTACCATGGTCTCTGAGAATGCTACCCCATACTGCCCTCCAACCTGTCAATGTTACAGAAACCCGACCTTTCTGAATGTAACAGGGTGCACGATGGATCCAGCGGACCATCTTGATCCTCTGCTGCAGAAAAACCTAAATGCTACTACCCTGAGCATACAGAATTCCATGCTAAGTAGGCTATCTAACTTGCTCTGCAATATGACCAGATTAACTGTCTTGATCGTGGATAATAACTCATTGCGAGACCTCCCATGGGAATGTGTTGAATCGTTGGTGAATCTTGAAACTCTGTCTGCAGAGTTTAACCACATAGAGAGACTTGTACGGAGCTCCTTCTACTTGCCCAAGTTGCAAGTTATCCGCCTTGATCACAACAAAATCTTGGAAATTGACCCTTTTGTCTTTGCACAGACTGATCGGATGCCATCATTAATTAGCATTGATCTTAGCTATAACCTTTTAACAACTATTGACTCTTGGCCCTTAGCGTTTTCAAGGGTTGAGAAAAAGACTCCTGTGGTAATTCTGAGTTTTAATCATATCTCCATGTTCACAAATCATGCCCAGTGGAAAGTTGACTGCATACACAAAAAGCCAACTGTCCATCTAGTACTTAATAACAATAATATTACACATTTGATATACCTTACAAATGGTTTGGATCTAAAAGAAGATGTAGAACGTCTTTGCATCTTTCAGAGGGGCGAACTAGAGATTATACACAATCCTTTCATCTGTGACTGCATAGATTTTGACATCTACAGAATCCTTAAGATTATTCACGTGTCAAGATTTATTGACAAAATGTATTGTGTCAAACCAGAAAATCTGTACAGGCAGAAGATTACATCCATCCCCTTGGACAAATTTATCTGCGATGTTAAAGAGAACTGTCCCGCTGATTGTAAATGTATTGACACACCAAATCAATTTAACATGTCAGTGATCTGCTCAGGTTCTGATGAGCAACTCCCCGATAGATTACCTAAACTTCCAAAGTATCATTATACCTACCATCTGAACTATCGGGGCTCCAACCTGACGAGCTTTGACTACAGGCCTTACCTGCCCAGGGTCAAACATGCATTCTTCAGTGGCAGTAAGATCAAGAATATCTCAACATTGGCCCTGTTGTCTCTTGTGCAAGCAGAGGGAGTGTATTTTGATCATAACCAATTGATGTACCTACCAGCCAACATCAGCATGATCAATCTGACTTCTTCTGTGAGTGACTTGCGTCTAGCAGAAAATGAGTGGGTGTGTGATTGTCACACATTTGAAACCAGAGCATGGATGATCAAAGAGAAGGAGAGAATTTCTGACAGAGCAGCTATTCTGTGTGCAGCACCAAAACGCTTAGTCGGTTCTAACCTTTTGCAACTTTCTGAAGACAAATTAGTATGTGGAAACCCTCCAAATAAAGTATTGGTTGCTTCCTTGACAGCGGTTGGTGTCACATTGGGTATAAGCGTTTTGGTCTTCCTGCTTCCGCTTATGATCATCCGAATCAAGAAGGTATGGTTTTACAAGAGATTGAAGTGGCATCCCTTTGATAAGGACGAATGTGAGGGTGAGAACAAGGAGTTTGATGTCTTTGTGTCCTATGCCAATGAGAATGAGGTCTACGCAGAGGACACGCTCATTGCCGGTCTGGAGAACAGAGGCTACAAAGTGGCATTCCACAAAGTTCATTTTCTGGCTGGTAAGCCTATTCATGTTAGCATCGAGGAATGCATCCTGAAGAGCAAGCGCACTTTGATGGTATTCTCCAAGGAATTCCAAGCTAGTCCATGGTGCATGTGGGAGTTAACAGTGGCCCTGGAGTTAGACTGGAACGAGGGAACACATCGCCTCCTGGCCATCAAGTATGAAGATATCGATGTAAGCACTCTGGATTTGACATTACAGGCCTACTTTAGAAGGTATTCCTTTGTAGAGCGGGATTCACTTAGGTTCTGGGATAACCTGCTGTATACTCTGCCCGTCAACAAGTTGGGAACTGTTGGGGAGCGGGCCTTGGATGTAGAACAACAGCAGGGTGAGAATATTGCTGCAGAAGACGCTCATCATGACAATAATCCTCAGGGAAATGCTGGACGTGATGAGGACACTGATGATCTTCTTGATTAGGGGATTCTCTTAGAATGTATGTCATACTATCAGGCCATCAATACAAAACCTCATGTTACATCTGCATCTCAGATATCTGACTTATTTCACTTTTTTATATTTCAGCTCATTTCAAAAAGACAGCAACCATTGCAAGAGATGAAACAATTACATATCAAATTAATGTAGGATATATCATATTAATGAATGCCAAACAGTAATTTGATGAACTTTAGGCCAGACCAAAAAAAAAAGTTGGTCTACGGATTTCCCGCACCATATTTTCAGAAATGCAAATTTTAAAAAAATCATCTTATTGATTATTCGATTTTCTTTCTTTTTTTTGGAGTTTTTTTTTTTATCTTGTGGAGGCCGGGAATTTAAGCTTTTACAAAATAGGATTTCCCTCAAAAAAATAACCGCACCTACTTTTGGAAAACAAAATCCGTAGACCAACTTTTTATTTTGGTGTGGCCTTATAAGAAATCTATTCGAAGGAGGAGCCCTAGCATAAAAAGGTGCAAACCCCAGAGGCTGAGTATAATGCATTCCTTGTGTTTGTATTTTATTAAGCCAATAAAACCCTTTAGAGAAAAAGGCTCCCCCCTTTGTTTCTGATACATGTTAGAGAGATTTCAAAAATAGAGAAATCCATGCTAGTTGACCTGACATTGGGTTCTCCATAAAACCTATTGGACAAATTTGAATTTTGGCTACAATTTATTGTGTGTTACTACTGCATGGCATTCTTAGCGTTCCACATCAATTTGGGCTGAGCTGAACAACATTACACATGCATTTGACCAGCGTGGTTTGAAAGAGAAATCGGATATAGCAACTCAAATGTCCTACCGGTATACCAAACGGTTGTAGTAAGAATAGGGACCACTTATCTATTTAACAGTGATTTGATCCAGAAATAATTCCAGATGACGAGTTATGTTGATATGATTTTATTGGCATGAAAGCCAACAAAATAATCTATTTTCTGTAAAGCTTTATAAAGCTTCACAGAAAATGCCAATTGTGAGAGGTCGTACAAACTCATAAAACGTTGTAGAATCTGCTTGTATTCAATAAGTTGCAGTGGAAATATCACATTCATTCAGCTACAGATTTTCATTTGTGTTCCTTACTTTCATGCGTTAAAAAAAAACTGTTATTAAACGGTCACATAATACGAAGCATTTAATGAAGGAAAAGTGAAAGTGAAAACAGCCTATTTTCCCCAGTACATATGCTATAATACATGTATTGCCTTATTCATGGTAGCAATGGTGCGTAATATGACTGCAATAGGCAAATACGGGATAGCTCTCCCAGGTGAGAGGACAAACGTTTAGAGCGTTATCTTAATCTTAATATCTTAATTCAGTGTCATATTTTGGGGCAGCGTTGTTTGGTATTGAGATACCGTCAGTATATTATATTCCCTCAGCTTACAAGAAAAGATAGTTTAAGATAAGATTGAAATAGAAGAAAAAGAATTGAGATGGTTTAAGATAAGATTGAAATAGAAGAAAAAAAACACGGGGTTGGGGGGCAGAGCCCCCCATTACATACTAGATAGGAATAGTCATACTTTTAAGGCAAGGTGGCAACCTCTAAGTTCAACTTCAGGTTCTAAACTTCAGACCAGAAATGATCATCTTAATAGTCTGGTTAAGATAACACTCTAAACGTTTGTCCTCTCACCTGGGAGAGTGTGTGCCTGCAATAGGGTGAGGAAACATGTGATGTCACAGTGTAAGGTACCCCTTTTTGTGTGAAGATATCCATAGCTGAACATTTTATGTGGCTTATAGGATCAGCCCAAAGTCGGGGTGCGGTTTGTACGTGAGGTTTTATGGCAGTTCCTTATGGCTGTATGCAGACCACTACCGACTATTGTACACTATATCACCATGACCACACTATATATTTTCAAACTGCACTTAATGACTTAACCTTTGAAGTACCAATGCAGCCCTGGCGAGTAACTCACCAGTGCTGCAATGGTACATCATTCCTAGCCTTCGCGAGTGTCAACGCCATAGGGTCGGCATGCTTGAATGGAGCACTAGTGAGTTACTCGCCAGGGCTGCATTCGTGCATCATGACATCAAATGGCATAATGCCTAAAGGCATCACGCTGTCCTTAAAGGGTTAAGTAAATTGTGCTTCTAGGATTATTATGCCTAAAGATTGTTTGGACTGTAATAAATCTCCATCTATATGTAAAGGTTTATTTCTATTCCAATTAATGCAACAATTCAATTCATATTGACGTAGTATCGATAGAACTCAATAAATGACAAGGCAAATAATGTATCTTTTATCAGCGGAATAGTTTTTATTTTCTTTAATAATTCAACGTACTGAGCTCTTGACATAGACAAAGTTCCTAAATGACATAACCTAGGTCACGTGACAGTGACAGAGGACACTCACCACCTAACCCAATGACACCTCAGTGACAAACAGGATTTCAAATAAATTATGAGAAATGTTTACAGTAATTCATGAATTTGTATCAACCTAAGGGGATAAAGAAAGAAAAGTTGAGATGTATCATGAGGCCTCCACTCCTGACTTTCTATCAATCATGTTCACTATGTATCATCATCATCATCATCACCCAATGTAATAAAACTAAAGTGAACACTTGTCCCCTTTACATATATATCTGTAGAGGACATCTTTGTTGTTTCCCCCCAAACCTATGCCACATTCTACCTAAATGTTTCTACCTTTTTCCCTGCCATCAAAATTCATCGGATTTTTGTTTTCAACCACACTATCATCAAATCGGTCATGGGTTGGCGTTTGGATGATCAAAGTTAACAATGTTGTACGAGTTGCTTGCAAAGCGATGAGCTCCTCCTCGAGGTGGCGCCACCCGGGCCTGGCGACAAAAACGCGGTAACAATCATGTACACAAGACAATCTCAAGTCGACATAAAAAATAATGCGACAATTAGTTTCCTACGACTACCTGGTAATACATACATAAGTATTCACACGGGCCTATGTATATGTTCATTTCAATTTACAGTGCACTTTTGTTCTCGCTAGGATTCTTTTTCTATATTCGTTTCTCTTTTTTTTTCCCGTTTTCATTTTACCCTGAATACTTCTCATCCTTATTTGGGGGGATAAGTTCTTGTGTGACATGGCACGGCACGTCGACTCACAGGCTCGCTGTCGGTTTACACTCTACTCTCGTAATTAGTTCACTAGATGCCACCCTTTGGGCGACCTACTACAACTAGAATGGCATAGACTTGTTATTTTGAAAATTGCCTAAATCATATCATACAACAACAGTCTAGAAATAGTGGATTATTATACACAAATGTCTATATTCAACAATCACTCAATATCGCTTTTGACAGTACCAATTTGCTTCCAAACATCAACTTTGATAATGTACATTTCCCCCTGATGTATGGACATCGTCAATATCTTCATAACTAAATGATTATCATTTCTCTCATATTTTCGTTTTCTACTGGTGAAAAATATGTTTAAACCTGAGACACCAACACTGTTAAGTGCGACATGCGATTAAAAATATTGAAGTTAGAGAATATCATGATAACTGGAGGCACCCAACCCGGAACACCTTTAAGGACAGCAGAGTGATTTAGTGTACTGTCCCCTTGTCAGCATGATGCATGAATGCCAATATGATGTATGGGGTTGATACACTCTCGACAGCTCCCCATGGTAAACCGATGCAATGCATCACCAGCCAGTACCTCGCTGGTGGTGCATTATTGCATCAAGTTGACAAATGAACATGAATCCTTTAGGCATCATGCAGCCTTTAGAATTCAGCGAAAGGTACATTTATTGGGTTCAGGCCTCAAAACTAAATTACATTACACCTACCGGGGTATTTTTCCTTTTCAATTCATGTACAATGGAACAAATTCATGCGTGAAATTCTGCAAATAAATTACAATATGCATTCTAAAGTGTATAAAGTACACCTGCTTATTAATTTCTATGGAAGATGCTCCCAACGATTAACATGAACATTATATATATATGTATGTATGTATGTATGTATGTAAAAAAACAGAATGAAATTGGATTGCATATCAACTGGACAGCAGACAGACCAAAACCTCTGAGCCCGGTGACTCAGGAGTCCTACACTTGTATACAGAGAGTTATCATGTGGCATATTGAGAAGACGACCGGCTCACTGAGCAACTCTGTGCCATATAAATAGGATGTCTCGACTTGGGTGGATGTAACAGGGATTCCCCCCAACCCTTTAAGGACAATGTAATGCTTCACATTTATTCGTCACTGTACACCTATGCAGCGTCAGTATTTAACTTGGCAGCACTGCGTTGGAGCTAATCCGTGAGTGCCAGTACCAGAGTTGGCATGAGGCATGAATGAAGCACTCCAGTGCATTTAAAGAACTAACTGCCATTAAAGGGCTAGAAAGAATCACTACTCATGGAAAGTGTTGCAACAAGTCATAGTGGGGACTGGGTGGTAGTTTTCCTTGGTATTTTACCACTACGTTAACAAAGGAGGGGCAGTCATATAGGTCAGATGAGCCAGTGGGATTCTACCATCTACAACAGACTACATGGAGGTCAAGGTCAACATGGAGGTCAAATTGGAGGTCAAGGCCAGGCTAGCCATTGTAGCGCTAATGGTACAAAATTCATGGATGTTGATACAAAATGTGCATAAAAGGGCCCTCTCAGCTGGCTCTCTCTACCCCTGATATGGACTGTTACCCCAAGTCGGTACTTGTATAGGAGGGATCCGACATGAATCTAGGTCATCACATATGTTGTGGCTATTCTAAATTGCGCAAGGAAATACAGAAAAAAAGTTAACAAGCATTTATGCTTCTATTTTAAAAAAAGCTCATTTAAATGAAACCAATGTGACATTTGAGGGTTAAATAATGGGAAATCATAATCAAACAATTTTCCTATACAGATTCCAAAAGACAAACTGAAAATCAGTTCATATGTCTTGTTTTTTTGTACATGAATAAATATGATAAAACTTCATACCTGAAAGCGCAAGTATACCAACATTCATAGGAAAAGAGCAGAAATTTCATCCTCGGCTCCAAACAGGATAATCATGGATACTCAATCATAACGAGAATACAACATGCACCAGCAGAAAATAAGTCTTCTTTTCACCTTCTGTGATTAATATTGATTTCTTTTCCTGAAATACATGAACACTGGCTGCCATGGTAAATGTAATACACTCCTGTCTTGTACTAAATACACACCAATTCTCTTGATTTCTTTTTTCATGTATGAAATATTGCAAATAAACTATGAATGTCTACCATCTTCTTTTGATGGTAATGGATGAAAACTCAACATGAACAAATACAATACATATACCGGTACGTAGCATGAAACAAAAATCCTGAAACGGGAAATATGGTAACAATCTCAAGCAAACAAAAAGAGGTATATTGGCATGGCACAAGAAAGCGTACATTTTAAAGTCAATAGGTCTTCTATGTTACAGTCAAAGCTCTAATATATCAATACTGTTTCAATTACAATATTTTTACGACAGTGTGTTGTCGCCTACACATGTGGAACAAAGGGGTATAAATGTTGCCAATCCCTGGTAACTACATTAATATCGTGGCCGAGTGCTCACTATAATGGACACACATTTATCCCTAATCTTATAACATGCATTCCCTGACATATCAACTGCATTAACCCTAAAAGGGCACTACAGTGCTTTAAAACAGAGGTACCTGAATGCAGTACCAGTGGGTAGCATGCATCATGCTGACCCTATGGTGTTGATAGTTCTGAAGGGTCGGCATGATGCACCAATGCAGTGCCGGCAAGTTACAAGCCGATGCTGTGTTGGTGCATCACAACGACAAATGAAAATGAAGCTTTCAAGCATCATACCATCATTCAAGGGACAATTACCTTTTATTCATATAGTGTTGATTTAGCATTGGCTTGACAAGAGACCATTTTCCCCTATGTCAGTGCCCTTTGTAACCACCTAGTAATACAGTATTGTATTCAAGTGTCCGCTACTCTATGCTTCTGGGTCAACTTTTATCAACACCCACCACTCTTGTGCGCAAAGATTTTCTTTCATAATGCTGACCTTACAAATGTGTACTGACCTTTCTTCACAACTTATCCCTCTAAATTACCTACTGTCTGCCTTTCCTGTTTCCCCCAGTCCAACACTCCCCATACTCGTAAGTAAAGATATACAATATGTACATAGATAATTGTGTTAATATCGCTACAAGTTGGAACAAGTCCATTGCGACTTCCCTGAATCAAACGGTGATTAACGTTATAATATGCACCGCACCGACCTATGACTTACTTGACTTTGAAATCTGAACGTGTGTACACTACTACTGTCCAGATTAGTTACTTTACTACTATCCTTAATAAAGTTAGAGAAATATACGTAAGGATCCGAACATTCTGTTCTCTGTTTTTGTGCTCGTCCTGATGGACTGAATATGACAATTCATTATAAATATAATCTTTCCTATTTCCCTTCTATTCGATTCCGTTCACTCTACCAAAAATCCAACTTTGACTTATATTTTAACTTTCAGAATGAATATGTTCCTCTCTCTCACTGTGCACATTTTACTATATCATGGTATTACTATTTAGACCTGGTATATAAAAGAGACACGTTATATAGAGTTCTGTGCCAGTGTGACATTGTGTTATTTGCTAATTGCCATTTGCTGGTTGCCAATTGTCATTTGCTGGTTTGTGGGTGCCATTTGCTCATTTGATGTTGCCATTTGCTTAATATGGTTGTCAATCAGCAATTTTGTCAATTGCCATTTGCTGATAGCCATTTTGTCAATTGCCATTTGTCGATTGCCATTTGCCAATGAGTTTTTTTGTCAATTGCCAGTTATCCCAGTGAACAACAAACATTCAAAAAAAGTTTTTAACGTTTGCTGAAAGCTAAAAAACGAATGTTTGTTTTTAACCCTTTCCAACATCAATCAAACGTTTTTGAATGTTTATGAATGCTTCAAGAAAGTTAAGATAAGAATATTTGTTTTTCATATTTTCTAATATGGGAAAAATATCAAATAAACGTTTATAAATGTTTTTAAATGAACATTCATTTAAAACTTTTACACACATAGAAAAACGTTCAGTGAACGTTTTTAAACATTTTCTTCACATCCTGTGACCATGTGCTTCCCTATTATCGCCCAGGGTACATTACTGTTCTGCAGTGTGCTTCAAATATACACCATTTTATCGTATGATATGTTGCCAAATGGTGCTTTGTATGTCATATTTTGTATATTCTTTGATACAAACTCTTATCTCTGTTTACTTGTTTTACAATCTCAGCATAATCACAAAACAGTGTTAACTCCCATAGGCAAATTAAAATAGGTATTATTACTTAAATGATATTAAAAATTTAATGATGTAGGTCGTAATAGAATGCCAATATATAAATATGTTTAAATATGTTTGAATATTTGTTGGTATATGGATTACTGAATCATTATTCATAAATACCTATTTTGGGATGCAACCAATGTGATAGAAGGAATAGGAATTACTATATATCTAGACCTAACCCAGGCAACTATACCATTTTCATCTATTTACTTCATCTTTATATTTATTTAACATACCTTGTTATCTTAGTTTGCCTGATAAATGGTTATGAGTGTTTGCAGAAACCGATAATTAGTGTTTAAGTTTGTTTGTGATTTAAGAAACGTTATAATAACGTTTTTTAATGTTTTTTAACGTTTTGAATAGTACCATATCTTTACACTAGGTGGCAGCTCAGTTCCTGAGAAGATTTATTAGATAGGTTCCATTCTTAAAAGCTGTCCAAATGTGTGAAAATACTAGCAATGCTAGTTTAATTAATACATTCTACCATCTTTAATCCAGTCTTAATCTAAATTAAAACTTAAATGGCAGAAAACTTCATAATATATTCCATAAAGTGGCTCTTAGGGCATAGATACCCATTGTGTGGCAAACCAGCATATATATATCCCCCTGGCTGTAATTGTTGGTTTGTTCCAGTCCTAACTAAGAGTGACCTTTACTCATGGATTGAATTGAATGACTTTATATGTCCATCATTTGTGGACCCTATGTCTATCATAATGTGGACACATAAGTCCTCACAAGAAGATGATTCAGCTTGCCATCAATTTTGGCAAAAGGTGAAAGATCCGAATTGGTTTTATTCCACATTTACCCAGGATTCTATATTATATATACCCTATATATATATATACCTTTTAAAGATCTATACCGATTTAGGATTTATGCACCTAGTTTAGCTCAAAATTGTGATTAAAAAATGTTGAAAAGAAAATAGAAAAAATGTTAAAAAATGTTTGATATAAACGTTCATGTTAATGTAAAAAAACGTTGGAATGAGTCAACGTTTTAGCGCTAGAAAACGTTTGTGTCAAACGTTCACTAACTTTAAAATGACATTTAAAAACGTCAGAAAACGTCTTTTTGTTCACTGGGATCGAGTTGCCATTTAATGGTTAGAATTGCACTTACAAGGATGATCATGTTATAGGTTTCTATAGGCCTATGTGTAGGCCCATGTAGGCCTAGTCTGACCCTTATGGTGACAACCCTGAAACTAGCAAATAGCAACTGATTACTAGCTTACAAATTGCAACAGACAACCACCAAATGGCAATTGGCCACCAGCAAATGGCAAATAGTAAACAGCTACAATCAGCAAATGGCAAATAGCAAATGGTAAAGATTGAGCGTGTGAGTGGCCTCACAGATGACTCAGGGTAAGCTGGAGCTGGAGCTGGAGCTTATCATGTACTTAGATATAGTACTCCCTTATCATCATTCATTGGTCAATTCTGGCACCAGAAATGAATTCCTTGTTAAAAAGCACCCTCAAGTCATGTGTCATACATGTATGTTATTCCATTTCAGGCCAGCAGGTGGGTGTGGGTGAGCAGGTGGGTGTGGGTGAGCAGGTGGGTGTGGGAGAGCAGGTGGGTGTGAGCGACAGTTGCAGGCTGCGGGCATGTACCGCCTTTTTTCCCTATCAAAAAGCAAGTCGATCGGATGATAAACGGCAGAGATACGGGTGGTACAATTTCGTCTGCACACGTTGACATCTCGCTCAGTACAAGAAGTACCAGTGGCGCCACTCTTCGATGTGTGGCATGTGCTAGCCTCACTTCCACCTCTTCTGGTTCATTTAAAATATAGTTATGGGTAGGTGGGGAGGAGGTGGGGAGAAAATAGGGGGAGGGGGGGTGTGGGGGGTTGATATTTTCCCGTATTCTGTGTTTGGACTGTGTTATTGTAAAATTTGGAAGTGATCTGTGATCCCCTTGTTTGTGCTATCATACCTAAATTCATTCTCTGCATCTGACAGTTTACATGTCCCACTTTTTCTGTTGTGTGTTTTAGACTGGTGGTAGAATGTGCCCAGTTTTTGCCCAGTTTGGGGGTAGAAAGAGAGAAATACGGGCAAATTCGCTGAAAAAGTCATTTCTATCTTCTGTTGAAAACGCTTAAGCCTTGAAGTCTATGGGTGTCCGAAGCGGGTGATAGATTTGGTTTAGTACATTTCCATAATAGCAAAAGAGAGAAATAAATTCGTGAAGATCGCAGTTCAATATTTTGAAGAAAAATTGAGTTTTATAGAAATTTTTTGGAGGAAAATGCTGTCCCCCGATCTTGCCTATGTCATGGGTTTTTCCACATGTCTCTATGTCGAATGATAACCGAAATATAACAATTCTCCTATGTAACAAAATAGTCTTAAAATGCAAAATTGGTAGGTGTATATTACTCAGGGTTAATTAAACCCTGAGTCAATTAGCAAATGGCAAAATGTTGCACCGGCCTTCCATATTTTTATCCTCCCTATGACAACCATTTGTCATAAGGCCCACTGGTCACTCAAATCCCGGCTGTTCATTGCGCAAGCGTAGCAGACAGCAGGGAAGAGACTAGTGTGGCAGTGAATAATGACAAACTCGAGGATAAAACTACCCACATCCAACCGTCCAAACTAGTCTGGTTAAATCTGTTGTAATATAGGCCAATGGTTACTGGTGTTTACATGCCACCTGCAGCTCAAACAACAAACCCAGGCCTGGTATTTACTGCGGGCCTCTTTACGATATGACTCTGCACTCACTGACCCCTACTGAAGTTGGTTCTGGGCAGGCCCTACTCTACACTCAGGGTACCAGCAAAGAACCACTTCCTACGGCCGAGTTGGAGGCCAAACAAACACAACTAAATCATCATTGTATGTACTGAGAGCCCGGGACTGAGAGTAATAGGCAAACCCTTTTGTGATTGTCATCTCACCCTCCTTGAATATTGTACCATTGTGATTTAGTGCCGGGTGGTCTTCAATTTTGCAGGACCAGTAGATCCAAGATGGGCGCTCATCACAGGTCTTACTTTAGTGGAGGTGCAGAGGGGTCCCCCCTGAAGTCAGAAAGTTGCCAAAATTAAGTTCCCCAGGTCGCAAGGTCGGTTTTTATCCTATACTCAATTTTGGGCAGAAGTCGCCAGGTCGCTGTTATTATTGTACCAGGTCACCTGGAAAATGGCCCAAGTCGCCAGGCCACTTTTTACCCCTCTGGAGCCACTTTAGTGTTTTAGGAATACTTTAAGACCTCTGTATTCTAGGCGCTTATACAAGAAAGCGCTTTATTGTGACAGTACACTAACTCTGTGAAATCACTCAGAAATGCTGTAAATCTCTAAAATTAGTCCACAAATCACTTCAGTTTAAACACTTTTGCTGTGCGAGAATGATGGCTAGGGTGTTAAGGAGTGACAGAGATTCCACTGTTTGGCTGCTGTGTATTGATTGAAGGTAACCATCCTGCTGTTATCCCATTCTCACTAAGCACCACACACAGTAGATGAAATTACAGCATGCATGAGAATAGTGGTTTTGGGTGAGTTGTCCTGCCTGACAACTATCCCATTGTTAAATTGGCCCATGTTTAAGTGAATTGGTGTGGTACTTGCCTCTTTGTGCAATAGAATGCAATAGTTAACTTCATATTATGATGTAGAATGGATGGAATTGAAGGAATGACAAGGCAAATAATCTCTCTTTTATCAGCGGAATAGTTTTTATTTTCTTTAATAATTCAACGTACTGAGCTCTTGACATAGACAAAGTTCCTAAATGACATAACCTAGGTCACGTAGCAGTGACAGAGGACACTCACCATCTAACCCAATGACACCTCAGTGACAAACAGGATTTCAAATAAATTATGAGAAATGTTTACAGTAATTCATGAATTTGTATCAACCTAAGGGGATAAAGAAAGAAAAGTTGAGATGTATCATGAGGCCTCCACTCCTGACTTTCTATCAATCATGTTCACTATGTAAATGTAACAATGGTAATACGAAGAGCATGACATATGAGCAACCTCAGCACAACATGCGACAAACCTTAAGCCAGAAAGAAAACGCCCTTTGGACTCTAGGAACTATACAATTTGTATCATCATCATCATCACCCAATGTAATAAAACTAAAGTGAACACTTGTCCCCTTTACATATATATCTGTAGAGGACATCTTTGTTGTTTCCCCCCAAACCTATGCCACATTCTACCTAAATGTTTCTACCTTTTTCCCTGCCATCAAAATTTATCAGATTTTTGTTTTCAACCACACTATCATCAAATCAGTCATGGGTTGGCGTTTGGATGATCAAAGTTAACAATGTTGTACGAGTTGCTTGCAAAGCGATGAGCTCCTCGTCGAGGTGGCGCCACCCGGGCCTGGCGACAAAAACGCGGTAACAATCATGTACACAAGACAATCTCAAGTCGACATAAAAAATAATGCGACAATTAGTTTCCTACGACTACCTGGTAATACATACATAAGTATTCACACGGGCCTATGTATATGTTCATTTCAATTTACAGTGCACTTTTGTTCTCGCTAGGATTCTTTTTCTATATTCGTTTCTCTTTTTTTCCCCCATTTTCATTTTACCCTGAATACTTCTCATCCTTATTTAGGGGGATAAGTTCTTGTGTGACATGGCACGGCACGTCGACTCACAGGCTCGCTGTCGGTTTACACTCTACTCTCGTAATTAGTTCACTAGATGCCACCCTTTGGGCGACCTACTACAACTAGAATGGCATAGACTTGTTATTTTGAAAATTGCCTAAATCATATCATACAACAACAGTCTAGAAATAGTGGATTATTATACACAAATGTCTATATTCAACAATCACTCAATATCGCTTTTGACAGTACCAATTCGCTTCCAAATATCAACTTTGATAATGTACATTTCCCCCTGATGTATGGACATCGTCAATATCTTCATAACTAAATGATTATCATTTCTCTCATATTTTTGTTTTCTACTCGTGAAAAATATGTTTAAACCTGAGACACCAACACTGTTAAGTGCGACATGCGATTAAAAATATTGAAGTTAGAGAATATCATGATAACTGGAGGCACCCAACCCGGAACACCTTTAAGGACAGCAGAGTGATTTAGTGTACTGTGCCCTTGTCAGCATGATGCATGAATGCCAATATGATGTATGGGGTTGATACACTCTCCACAGCTCCCCATGGTAAACCGATGCAATGCATCACCAGCCAGTACCTCGCTGGTGGTGCATTGGTGCATCAAGTTGACAAATGAACATGAATCCTTTAGGCATCATGCAGCCTTTAGAATTCAGCTAAAGGTACGTTTATTGGGTTCAGGCCTCAAAACTAAATTACATTACACCTACCGGGGTATTTTTCCTTTTCAATTCATGTACAATGGAACAAATTCATGCGTGAAATTCTGCAAATAAATTACAATATGCATTCTAAAGTGTATAAAGTACACCTGCTTATTAATTTCTATGGAAGATGCTCCCAACGATTAACATGAACATTATATATATATATATGTATGTATGTATGTAAAAAACAGAATGAAATTGGTTTGCATATCAACTGGGCAGCAGACAGACCGAAACCTCTGAGCCCGGTGACTCAGGAGTCCTACATTTGTATACGGAGAGTTATCATGTGGCATATTGAGAAGACGACCGGCTCACTGAGCAACTCTGTGCCATATAAATAGGATGTCTCGACTTGGGTGGATGTAACAGGGGGATTCACTGCAAAGCTGTGTACAGCTGTTATTCCTTCTAACCCTTTAAGGACAACGTAATGCTTCATGTTCATCACAGTACACCTACGCAGCGTCAGTAAGTAACTTGGCAGCACTGCGTTGGAGCTAATCCGTGAGTGCCAGTACCAGAGTTGGCATGAGGCATGAATGAAGCACTCCAGTGCATTTAAAGAACTAACTGCCATTAAAGGGCTAGAAAGAATCGCTACTCATGGAAAGTGTTGCCACAAGTCATAGTGGGGACTGGGTGGTAGTTTTCCTTGGTATTTTACCACTACGTTAACAAAGGCGGGGCAGTCATAGAGGTCAGATGAGCCAGTGGGATTCTACCATCTACAAGACTACATGGAGGTCAAGGTCAACATGGAGGTCAAATTGGAGGTCAAGGCCAGGCTAGCCATTGTAGCGCTAATGGTACAAAATTCATGGATGTTGATACAAAATGCGCATAAAAGGGCCCTCTCAGCTGGCTCTCTCTACCCCTGATATGGACTGTTACCCCAAGTCGGTACTTGTATAGGAGGGATCCGACATGAATCTAGGTCATCACATATGTTGTGGCTATTCTAAATTGCTCAAGGAAATACAGAAAAAAGTTAACGAAGCATTTATGCTTCTATTTAAAAAAAAGCTCATTTAAATGAAACCAATGTGACATTTGAGGGTTAAATAATGGGAAATCATAATCAAACAATTCCAAAAGACAAACTGAAAATCAGTTCATATGTCTTGTTTTTTTGTACATGAATAAATATGATAAAACTTCATACCTGAAAGCGCAAGTATACCAACATTCATAGGAAAAGAGCAGAAATGTCATCCTTGGCTCCAAACAGGATAATCATGGATACTCAATCATAACGAGAATACAACATGCACCAGCAGAAAATAAGTCTTCTTTTCACCTTCTGTGATTAATATTGATTTCTTTTCCTGAAATACATGAACACTGGCTGCCATGGTAAATGTAATACACTCCTGTCTTGTACTAAATACACACCAATTCTCTTCATTTCTTTTTTCATGTATGAAATATTGCAAATAAACTATGAATGTCTACCATCTTCTTTTGATGGTAATGGATGAAAACTCAACATGAACAAATACAATACATATACCGGTACGTAGCATGAAACAAAAATCCTGAAACAGGAAATATGGTAACAATCTCAAGCAAACAAAAAGAGGTATATTGGCATGGCACAAGAAAGCGTACATTTTAAAGTCAACAGGTCTTCTATGTTACAGTCAAAGCTCTAATATATCAATACTGTTTCAATTACAATATTTTTACGACAGTGTGTTGTCGCCTACACATGTGGAACAAAGGGTATAAATGTTGCCAATCCTTGGTAACTACATTAATACCGTGGCCGAGTGCTCACTATGATGGACACACAGGCCAATGTAAATCTAATTTGGAAACCTCAAAATGTTCCCGTCTCATCACATCAATTTTAACCTTGCCCATATTCATGTAGGGGCTCTATTTAAGATCCGCCGATTGTCTGCATCCAGCCCTTGTGTTGTATATACAATAGAGTGGTCTTTGGTTGACAAGTGTCTGAAGCCAGTTAGCCTGCTCTTCGTAATGTAACTGCTTAAAGGACTTAGTTAAAAGATGGTTTGAGCAAAGTGGCAGAAGCGTTGTTCTGCCCAGGCCCCGGCCTCTCAGTGGCCATGAGATCGATTTACTTGCTTACCTCGTCTATAACCTACCCAGAGCTGTTGGACTGTAAAAGAGACTCCTTTCTCACCTGGGTGCTAGACACATTTATCCCTAATCTTATAACATGCATTCCTTGACATACAATATCAACTGCATTAACCCTAAAAGGGCACTACAGTGCTTTAAAACAGAGGTACCTGAATGCAGTACCGGTGAGTAGCATGCATCATGCTGACCCTATGGTGTTGATAGTTCTGAAGGGTCGGCATGATGCACCAATGCAGTGCCGGCAAGTTACAAGCCAGTGCTGTGTTGGTGCATCAAAACGACAAATGAAAATGAAGCTTTCAAGCATCATTTAGCATTGGCTTGACAAGAGATCATTTTTCCCTATGTCAGTGCCCTTTGTAACCACCTAGTAATACAGTAATGTATTCAAGTGTCCGCTACTCTATGCTTCTGGGCTCAACTATTATCAACACCCACCACTGTTGTGCGCAAAGATTTTCTTTCATAATGCTGACCTTATAAATGTGTACTGACCTTTCTTCACAACTTATCCCTCTAAATTACCTACTGTCTGCCTTTCCTGTTTCCCCCAGTCCAACACTCCCCATACTCGTAAGTAAAGATATACAATATGTACATAGATAATTGTGTTAATATCGCTACAAGTTGGAACAAGTCCATTGCGACTTCCCTGAATCAAACGGTGATTAACGTTATAATACGCACCGCACCGACCTATGACTTACTTGACTTTGAAATCTGAACGTGTGTACACTACTACTGTCCAGATTAGTTACTTTACTACTATCCTTAATAAAGTTAGAGAAATATACGTTAGGATCCGAACATTCTGTTCTCTGTTTTTGTGCTTGTCCTGATAGACTGAATATGACAATTCATTATAAATATAATCTTTCCTATTTCCCTTCTATTCGATTCCGTTCACTCTCGCAAAAATCCAACTTTGACTTATATTTTAACTTTCAGAATGAATATGTTCCTCTCTCTCACTGTGCACATTTTACTATATCATGGTATTACTATTAAGACCTGGTATATAGAAGAGACACGTTATATAGAGTTCTCTTGTGTCTAATACATGGCAGGCATGATGACCATTGCATAACGTGACGTGTGTAAACTGTCATACTGAAACTACTCAATCTAGAGGAGACTGGTGGGACACAGATGTCACCTGTCCTCCTTTCTATACAAGCGCTGCGGACATTGTGGAAATACTACCAAGGTAGTAACACACAAGACACTAGACACCAGCATGGAGGTCTAGGCCATGCTATAGGAATCCCCCGCAGCCGCTGCATGATCAACAATTATATCATTCTCTTCTACTAATTATTATGAACTGTTTAAAATAACGGCCAGTTTGATGAGATGCTGTGCCCCACTGTACCTTGTTCATGATGCGATGGTTGAGGGCCGGTATCTTGTTCTTCTCTAGTGCATATATACAGAATGGTACATGAAGCATTCTATTACCACAGTTAAAAGGGGAAGAGGTCAGTTCACTGACTCTCACTCCACACAGATGGGTTATAATCATCATCAACTATCTACGACCAAACAATCACAGACTACCAGATCCACAACACCCATAGAACAGTGGCCAGTCTCAAAATTACTTCATATATGTGTCCTTTATTGGCCACTCAAAAAAAAAATTGTTTCTCATCACCAAGGAATGAAAAATGTGACGAGGGCGTTTATTGTTTAATTTTATTTTTTTTTTACTCGAGGCCTAAATATACAGGAAATTGTAGACTTTTCGCAATCAATTTTTACATTTTAGTAATTCGATGTTTATTGATCTGCAAAATGTGTTTTGATGCAAGTTATTCCTAGGTGACTGCATAACAGACATCATAAGCTTTAATTTGATACCAAATTTGCCGATATTTTCTCCAATTTTAATATATTTTTCATCAAAAATGTTGTTTTTTTTATGATGCGCACAGTGATGAGAAACAACTTCTTTTTTTTTAAGTGGCCTTATGTATACATGGTCTACAAAAACAATTACACTTTTTTCTAAGTGTGGGGGGAATAATATTTGATACAACTTCCAGAGTTAGGACATGATCTAACATGGTGAGTTGTGCTGCGTTTGTGCATCATGATGACAATGGCCCTAGACCCTTAAATCTGACACTTCAACATGGGCCATTTTGGGCATTAGTGACATGGGACATGAGGAAAAAATAGATAGTGACATGGGACATGGGGCATTTCTTAAAATCAATATGATGACATGTGCATTTCTTAAAATCGACATAGGACATGGGGACCCCCCCATCAAGGGCCCCATGACAATCTAAAAGTGAAAACAGTTTCTCGGTCGAGCTCCAAACATCTTCAGGGCCAACAGCTCGGCTTCTATCTGTCTGATGTACAAAAATCTTAACTTTTCTGAGAGGGCCACAACCCCAATGCACTTAACAGTCTCTATAGACCATAGCATTAAGGACTCTCAGCACCCATATTGCACTAAAACGGTTTTGAGGGTATAATTCCAAGTACATGTGTTACACCTGTACATATCATACATCATTTGAACCACCTATAATACTTTTATCAAATTCCTTCCATTAGTTGGAATTTTTGTCACTGTGGAACGCGAATGGAACAAAAATGTTCCTTTTTATCTTCTTTTCATTTCAACATCATTATGGGATGGAAAATGGAGATAATTCTTAGGTTTAACTATTTTAAACTGATATTGATGTCAATACCTGGGTTCCTTTTTTTTTCTTTTCTTGATATTCCAATTTTTAAGGCCTACAGAGCTCTTCAAAGTTGCATAGTTACTAAAAAATGGTAAAATGGCTATTTACCCCTATTATCACCCACCTTTTAGCTAACTATGCAACTTTGAAGAGCTCTGTAGGCCTTAATAATTGGAATATCAGGAAAAGAGAAAAAAGGACCCCAGGTATAGACATGGATTTTAGTTTTCAATTGAGAAATTCAAGAATTTTGTCCAATTTCCATCCCATAATGCTGTTGGAAAAAAAAGAGGCTGAAAATGGAACGTTTTTGTTCCATCCAGATTCCATGGGTACTAAAATGAGAAATAATCGAAGGAATTTGATAAAGCTATTATTAGAGTAGCGGCCAAGACCCCAGATATGAAATCTACCCCTACCCCCCGTTCAACAAGCTGATTCTGACATATATTGAAGCATTTTTCATGGGCTTTCAGAATATGGATGTTACACCCACCGAAAGTGGTGCGAACATCGCCATTTTGGACGGTTTCCATGGCAACCATGATATATTTCTGAGATTTAAAAAAATAAACTCTTTTCTCCATATTTTTCAAACCGCTAGAGCTACAGTGGTGAAATTTTGCAATGAGACAGGTATCTGGGCCTACTATCCCGAAAATCAATATTCATGACCTTGGCCAAGGTCAAGGTCACCAAATTTGACCTTGAACATGTAAAAAACCACCAAAAGACTGATACGTCTATGTTTCAACTCTTGTCAACATTCAGAAAATGGCAATTCTCTCCATCTTAGGCTTCATATAGTGAAAGGACATCCTTGCTGTACTAGATAGTTGATAAAAATTGGATATAGATAAACTGTTGCCATGGTAACAGTCAAGGTCATTGCAACCATGATATTTTTTTGAGATTAAAAAAATTAAACCTTTTTCTCAATATTTTTCTAACCGCTAGAGCTACAGTGGTCAAATCTTGCAATGCGACAGATGTATGGGCCAACTATCCATGGTTTTAATATTCATGAACTTGGCAAAGGTCAAGGTCATTATATTTGACATTGAACATGGAAAAAATCACCAAAAACACAATATTTCTACATTTCAACCCTTGTCAACATTGAGGAAATGGCAATTCTCACAATCCTAGGCTGTATATATAGTGGATGGACATCCTTTTTATGCTAGATAGTTGAATAAAATGGGAAATAGAACTGGTACCATGGTCACAGTCAAGGTCATCCATGGTAAGTCATGCCAACCATGATATATTCGCTCCTGCTGTTGCCACCATCCCTTGTTTTTATGGGTTCTACCCCTCCTGCTGTGGCCCCCATGTCTCCCCCCTTGGCTCCCAACGCTCCTCCCAGGGCTCCTGTCCCTTCTCTCAGGCCCCCCATCCCTCCCCCGGGCTCCCATACCTCCTTCCTAGGCCTCCATTCCCCCTCCCCGGGCCCCCATCCCTCTTCCCAATGCTCTCACAGCTCCTGTCTGGGCTCATATCCCTCCTCCAGGGGATCCCATCTCTCCTTCTGGGGCTCCCATCACGATACCGTTGTCCCCATCTCTCTTCCCAGGTCCTGCATCTCTCCTTCTGGGCTCCCATCTCCTTCCTTGGCTCCCATCCATCCTCCATCTCGATTGCATAATGACTCCATGCCGACCCAATCCGATGCCATGCCAATGCCCTGCCCAAGCCATGCCCACGCCATGCCCACGCCATGCCCACGCCATGCCCACGCCATGCCCACGCCATGCTGATGGAGGATTTGTTAGATATGGTGTATAAAGTATAGATGATGGTATGCTGTATGTCAGTATATGCTGTACTCTAGTACATGCTGCATGTTGGTACATGCTGTACGAAGTATAACTGACGGTATGCTATGCCATGCCAATGCCATACCAACACATGGCATGTCCATCATCATGCCATCAGCATGCCGCCGGCATGTATTAACCAAAAGCAAAAAATATATACATATATATACATATATACATATATATATATATATATATATATATATATATATATATATATATAGTCGCATAGAAACACCCAAAAAGAACTCTGATTAAAACGTTTGGGAAGAGAAACTACTTTGGCATAGCATCAGCATAGCATCGGCATAGAGTTGGCATGCCATCAGCAGAGCATTAGCGTGGTCTATCCCTTCTCTCAACGCTCCGAAAGCTGCCAATGCTCTCATCTCTCCTCTCCGGGCTCCAATCCCTCCTCCCTTGGCCCCTATCCCTCCTCCTGGGGCTCACATTCCTCATCCCAGGCCCCCATCCCTCCTTCCTGTGGCTTCAAGTGCTCCCCAGCTCCATCCGGGAGTCCCATCCCTCCTCCCAGGGCTCACATCACTCCATTCAGGGCTCCCAGCGCTCCCAGAGCACTGCTCAGGGATCCCATCACTCTTCCTGGGGCTCCAATCCCTCCTTCATAGGGGTTCTCATCCCAGTGTTCCTACTCATAGGGCTTCCATCTCTCCTTTTAGGGTTCCCATTCTTCATACTTAATACCTTTCACTGTGCCCCCTTGTCTCCTTTTTCGCTATTGAAAGAGCCATTAGTTACTTTTTCTCAAATTTGAATACATAATTAAGTGTCATAATTTGAGGAGTGGGGAATCCTGAAGGAGGGGTCAGAGATGCTGGAAACAATAACAGGGATGCTGTACTTATTAGGTGATGTTGACAGAGGAATGGGTGATTTTGTGGTGTTAGGGTGGATGGGGCAGCCAAAAGAATGTCCCTAGACCCCTAAATTTGATATGTTGGGTTTGCCCTATTCACTTGCAAAATCACCAATGGCGAATCAAACTCCATGAAAATTGGCCAAACTGATGGATTATGGATGCGTGCACAATGTAGCTCTGGGGCAAAGGGTAAACCTTTCTGTATACTTGTAGACAGGGTACCATTTGTACGGTATACTAACACTAGACATCCTGATCATCTGACATTACAGGCAGTAATTGCGTAGAAGGATAAGAGACCATGTGGATGAAATGGGATACCTGGAGGAAGGTATAAGGCCCTGGAGGTGACATAACAGCAAGCACAGTGGGAATGGGAAATACTCACTGGCAATATTTAGAGATAGAGGGACTGATGTAGGGATAGAGCAGCATTTATAGGAGACACTGGCTTGGTGATTAGCCTGAATAAAGGTTTGTAGAGACACCCTGGAGGAGGAATTGGGTACCATTTATGTGTTAGTGGCAACATAAAGGCTGGGTTGGGCATTCTAGAGAAGTAATGCATTGAATGGGACACTGTGGAGGAGGGAGATTGTGCTTGTGATTGAGAGAGTGGGCCCTGGTAGAGGGACATGGTACTATAGGGACCATAGAGGTTAAGGAGGACGTCCTGGAGGAGATACTAAGCACTATACTGATTGTATGGAACACCCAGGAGAAGGGCAATGCACCATATAGGTTAGGTAGGACACCCTGGGGGAGGTATCAGGCACCATACTGATAAGATGGAACAACCTGGAAAAGCTATAAATAGCTATATATCAAGCTCACAGTAATTTCCAGAGTGAGGAATATGCTTCAGACATGAGATGAAAGCAATGGGTGTTTGTGGAAGAGGGATAGGCGCCCTGGGAGCCCTGGGAGGAGGGATTGGGGCCCCAAGAGGTGAGATGGGGGTCCCGGGAGGAGGGATAGGGGCCCTGGGAGGAGGGAAGGGGACCCTGGTTGAAGGGATCAAGCCTTGGGAGGAAGGATCAAAGCCCCAGGAGGAGGGATGGGAGCCCAGGGAGGAGGGGTAAGAGCCCCAGGAGGAGGATGGGAGCCCCGGTAGGAGGGATGGGGCCCCAGAGGAGGGATGAGGGCCCCGGGAGGTGGGATGAGGGCCCCGGGAGGTAGGATGGGGAGGGAAGGGGACCCTGTTGGAGGGATGAGGGCCCTGGTAGGAGGGACGGGAGCCGAGGGGGCACAATGAAAGGTATAAAGTACACTACAATGAGGGATGAGAACCCTTATAAAAGAGGGATTGGAGCCCAAGGAAGGGTGATGGGATCCCTGAGCAAAGCTCTGAGAGCAATGGGAGCCCTGAACAGAGTTATGTGAGCCCTGGGAGGAGGGATGGGAGTCCCAGATGGAACACTTGAAGCCACAGGAAGGATGAGGAATCCCTGGAAGGAGGGATGGGGCCTCAGGAGGGATAGGGGCTAAGGGAGGAGGAATGAGGGTGCCAGGAGGATGGATGAGGGCCAAGGGAGAAGATGGGAGCCCCAGAGGAGGGATGGTGATCCTGGGAGGAGGGATGGGGACGACAGTAGGAGGATATGAGCCCCGGGATGAGAGATGGGATCCCTTGGAGGAGGGATGTGAGCCCAGAGAGGAGCTGTGGAAACACTGGAAGAAGGAACAGGAGCCCAGGGAGGGGGAATGGTGGCCTAGGAAGGAGGTATGGTAACCCTGGGCGGAGGGATTGGGCCCCGAGACAAGGGACAGGAGCCCTGGGAGGAGGGTTTGGAGTGAAGGATGGGGACAACAGCAGTAGGGGTAAAAAACCCAAAACAATGGATGGTGGCCACAGCAGGAGGGAATATATCATGACATGACCTTGGCTGTTACCATGGATGTCCTTGACTGTAACCATGGTAACATTTTATCTATTTTGCATAGAAAGGGTGTCCATCCACTATATGAAGCCTGAGATTCTGAGAATTGTCATTTCCTCAATGTTGACAAGTGTTAAAACATAGAAATATCTTTTTTTGGTGATTTATTTCCATGTTCAAGGTCAAATACAGTGACCTTGACCTTTACCAAGGTCATGAATATTAAAACCATGGATAGTTGGCCCATAAATCTGTCTCATTGCAAAATTTCACCACTGTAGCTCTAGCGGTTGGAAAAATATGGAGAAAACAGGATGAAGCCTTGATTTAAATCTCAGAAAAATATCATGGTTGCAATGACCTTGACTGTTACCATGGCAACAGTTTATCTATATCCCATTTTTATCAACTATCTAGTACAGCAAGGATGTCCTTCCACTATATGAAGCCTAAGATGGTGAGAATTGCCATTTTCTGAATGTTGACAAGAGTTAAAACATAGAAATATCAGTATTTTGGTGATTTTTCACATGTTCAAGGTCAACTCTGGTGACCTTGACCTTGGCCAAGGTCATGAATATTGATTTCCAGGATAGAAGGCCCAGATACCTGTCTCATTGCAAAATTTCACCACTGTAGCTCTAGCGGTTGGAAAAATATGGAGAAAAGAGTTGTTTTTCTTAAATCTCAGAAAAATATCATGGTTGCAATGACCTTGACTGTTACCATGGCAACAGTTTATCTCTATCCCATTTTTATCAACTATCTAGTACAGCAAGGATGTCCTTCCACTATATGAAGCCTAAGATGGTGAGAATTGCCATTTTCTGAATGTTGACAAGAGTTAAAACATAGAAATATCAGTATTTTGGTGATTTTTCACATGTTCAAGGTCAACTCTGGTGACCTTGACCTTGGCCAAGGTCATGAATATTGATTTCCAGGATAGAAGGCCCAGATGATACCTGTCTCATTGCAAAATTTCACCACTGTAGCTCTAGCGGTTGGAAAAATATGGAGAAAAGAGTTGTTTTTCTTAAATCTCAGAAAAATATCATGGTTGCCATGGAAACCGTCCAAAATGGCGATGTTCGCACCACTTTCGGCGGGTGTAACATCCATATTCTGAAAGCCCATGAAAAATGCTTCAATATATGTCAGAATCAGCTTGTTGAACAGGGGGTAGGGGTAACTCCCTTAATAACGCCCTTTTGGGTGGTCGGCCGCAGCTCTATATAGATGGGTCCTATGACAAGTTTTCTGTCATATGAAGATCACCCCATATTTTGGAAGGCCAGTGTGACATTGTGTTATTTGCTAATTGCCATTTGCTGGTTGCCAATTGTCATTTGCTGGTTTGTGGGTGCCATTTGCTCATTTGATGTTGCCATTTGCTTAATATGGTCGTCAATCAGCAATTTTGTCAATTGGCATTTGCTGATAGCCATTTTGTCAATTGCCATTTGTCGATTGCCATTTGCCAATGAGTTTTTTTGTCAATTGCCAGTTATCGAGTTGCCATTTAATGGTTAGAATTGCACTTACAAGGATGATCATGTTGAAGGTTTCTATAGGCCTATGTGTAGGCCCATGTAGGCCTAGTCTGACCCTTATGGTGACAACCCTGAAACTAGCAAATAGCAACTGATTAGGCCCTACTAGGGGGCCATCCATTAATTACATACGCATCAAGAGGGGGTGGGGGGGTCAGGCCAAATGCGTACAGATGCGTACAGGGGGGGTGGGGGGGTCTAGGCCCATTTTGGCATAAGCATTGTGTACGCATAAGGGCCGATTTTCTGGCAATTTAGACTGAAATTGGTGCCTTTTTGGGTCCAAATATAATTTAGAAAA
Source organism: Harmothoe impar (assembly GCA_947462335.1). Taxonomy (NCBI): domain Eukaryota; kingdom Metazoa; phylum Annelida; class Polychaeta; order Phyllodocida; family Polynoidae; genus Harmothoe; species Harmothoe impar. The sequence goes on from OX381706.1 coordinate 73,029,225, forward strand.
TTTTCTTGGAAAATACTCGTCAAAAAGGTTGCACATGCTGGTAGATTAATGCATGGGTCGCAGTTCCTAAATAGACCATATTTTGTTTGGACCTCCCCCCCTCCTCCCCTTCATGAAGTCTTATCTCTTTTTGATTCCTGATTTGTTGAAAGATTGTTTTTTGAGAAGTTGCTGCTATATAAAGGTTGGTGTACGCATATGTATGGAACTAAACATGCAAAACCTATTTTGTGGGGAGAGGGGTGGGGGGAGGGTATCAATATCAGAGATGAAAGTGGGCAATTGAGGCCCCTGAATAAAGGTCCTATATTTATAGTAAAGTACCGGTCTTCCCAAAATAAAAATAAAATGAAATCAGGAGAAAACTCGAAGACAATACAATATCATGGGGAGGGGGGGGTCTAGGTTGCTTCAGGGCCGAGTCATTCATTGCCAGCTGCAGGGGGGGGGGCAAAAGTAATCTCGACCCCCCCCCCTGCCCCACTACGTTCGGATTTTGAGAAATAGTCCCCCCCCCTAAAATTGCATGCACCTGTGGAAACATGGGTGTTGGCGTGCACTGACCAGCATGGCGGCTTTCCTTGTCCCCCCACTACATCCTGTGGATGTACGGGAACGATCGTACCAGGGAACGATCGTACCATCCGCCTGATTGTACCGCTTTGCCCCACATGGGAACGATCCCTAACCCTAACCCTAAACCGAACCCTATCCCTAACCCTATCCCTATCCCTAACCCTAAACCTAACCCTAAACCTAACCCTAACCCTATCCATTGAATTGCAATAATGGCCCAATTAGGAACTCGGGAACTGTAACACCAGTTGCAGTTAGTATGATGTTTAGTTAGAATGGATATTTCCATTTGATTTTTTTTTGTATATTTTCATTGCAATTCAGTTGATATATAGACATAGATCATTCCCAATGGGCATTACAAACATATCCCAAGGGTGGTACGATCATTCCCCAAGGGTGGTACGATCATTCCTCAAGAGGGCGGTACGGTCATTCCCATGCAGGACGATCAGTCCCGATGGGTGGTACGATCATTCCCCAAAATGTGTTACGATCGTTCCGGTACGATTGTTCTCCGGTACGGTCGTTCCTGGTACCTGATACTAATAAATGACTCGGCCCTTAGCTCATTAGTGGTGGGGAGGGTCAGATCCAAAAAAGGGACAGGTCCATAAAAGTTCCTCCCCCTACATATGCACCAAAAATTAAGCCTAAAGGTTCCCCCATAAATGATAGTGGGGGGGGGTCAAAGTGAAATGAGTATGTACGCATGGGGGGGGGTAGTCCAAATGCGTACATGGTGCAACAGGGGGGTGGGGGGGTCCATTTTGGGCAAAAATGTGCGTATGTAATTAATGGATGGCCCCTAGCCTATAAATTGCAACTGACAACCACCAAATGGCAATTGGCCACCAGCAAACGGCAAATGGCAAATAGTAAACAGCTACAATCAGCAAATGGCAAATAGCAAATGGCAATTAGCAAATGGCAAAATGTTGCACCAGCCTTCCATATTTTTATCCTCCCTATGACAACCATTTGTCATAAGGCCCACTGGTCACTCAAATCCCAGCTGTTCATTGTGCAAGCGTAGCAGACAGCAGGGAAGAGAAGTGTGGCACTGAATAATGACAAACTCGAGGATAAAACTACCCACATCCAACCGTCCAAACTAGTCTGGTTAAATCTGTTGTAATATAGGCCAATGGTCACTGGTGTTTACATGCCACCTGCAGCTTAAATAACAAACCCAGGCCTGGTATTTACTGCGGGCCTCTTTATGATATGACTCTGCACTCACTAACCCCTACTGAAGCTGGTTCTGGGCAGGCCCTACTCTACACTCAGGGTACCAGCAAAGAGCCACTTCCTACGGCCGAGTTGGAGGCCAAACAAACACAACTAAATCATCATTGTATGTACTGAGAGCCCAGGACTGAGAGTATTGGGCAAACCCTTTTGTGATTGTCATCTCACCCTCCTTGAATATTGTACCATTGTGATTTAGTGCCGGACGCTCTTCAATTTGGCAGGACCAGTAGATCCAAGATAGGCGCTCATCACAGGTCCTACTTTAGTGGAGGTGCAGAGGGGTCCCCCCTGAAGTCGGAAAGTCGCCGAAATTAAGTTCCCCAGGTCACAAGGTCGTTTTTTTAGACCCTTTATCCTATACTCAATTTTGGGCAGAAGTCGCCAGGTCGCTGTTATTACTGTACCAGGTGGCCTGGAAAATGGCGCAGGTCGCCAGGCCACTTTTTACCCCTCTGGAGCCACTTTAGTGTTTTAGGAATACTTCAAGACCTCTGTATTCAAGGCGCTTATACAAGAAAGTGCTTTATTGTGACTCTGTGAAATCACTCAGAAATGCTGTAAATCTCTAAAATTCTAAGGCTATTTGCCGGTAAAATTAGTCCACAAATCACTTCAGTTTAAACAACTTTTGCTGTGCGAGAATGATGGCTAGGGTGTTAAGGAGTGACAGAGATTCCACTGTTTGGCTGCTGTGTATTGATTGAACGTTACCATCATGCTGTTATCCCATTCTCACTAAGCACCACACACAGTAGATGAAATTACAGCATGCATGAGAATAGTGGTTTTGGGTGAGTTGTCCTGCCTGACAACTATCCCATTGTTAAATTGGCCCGTGTTTAAGTGAATTGGTGTGGTACTTGCCTCTTTGTGCAATAGAATGCAATAGTTAACTTCATATTATGATGTAGAATGGATAGTATTGAAGGAATGACAAGGCAAATAATCTCTCTTTTATCAGCGGAATAGTTTTTATTTTCTTTAATAATTCAACGTACTGAGCTCTTGACATAGACAAAGTTCCTAAATGACATAACCTAGGTCACGTGACAGTGACAGAGGACACTCACCACCTAACCCAATGACACCTCAGTGACAAACAGGATTTCAAATAAATTATGAGAAATGTTTACAGTAATTCATGAATTTGTATCAACCTAAGGGGATAAAGAAAGAAAAGTTGAGATGTATCATGAGGCCTCCACTCCTGACTTTCTATCAATCATGTTCACTATGTAAATGTAACAATGGTAATACGAAGAGCATGACATATGAGCAACCTCAGCACAACATGCGACAAACCTTAAGCCAGAAAGAAAACGCCCTTTGGACTCTAGGAACTATACAATTTGTATCATCATCATCTTCATCATCATCACCCAATGTAATAAAACTAAAGTGAACACTTGTCCCCTTTACATATATATCTGTAGAGGACATCTTTGTTGTTTCCCCCCAAACCTATGCCACATTCTACCTAAATGTTTCTACCTTTTTCCCTGCCATCAAAATTCATCGGATTTTTGTTTTCAACCACACTATCATCAAATCAGTCATGGGTTGGCGTTTGGATGATCAAAGTTAACAATGTTGTACGAGTTGCTTGCAAAGCGATGAGCTCCTCGTCGAGGTGGCGCCACCCGGGCCTGGCGACAAAAACGCGGTAACAATCATGTACACAAGACAATCTCAAGTCGACATAAAAAATAATGCGACAATTAGTTTCCTACGACTACCTGGTAATACATACATAAGTATTCACACGGGCCTATGTATATGTTCATTTCAATTTACAGTGCACTTTTGTTCTCGCTAGGATTCTTTTTCTATATTTGTTTCTCATTTTTTTCCCGTTTTCATTTTACCCTGAATACTTCTCATCCTTATTTGGGGGGATAAGTTCTTGTGTGACATGGCACGGCACGTCGACTCACAGGCTCGCTGTCGGTTTACACTCTACTCTCGTAATTAGTTCACTAGATGCCACCCTTTGGGTGACCTACTACAACTAGAATGGCATAGACTTGTTATTTTGAAAATTGCCTAAATCATATCATACAACAACAGTCTAGAAATAGTGGATTATTATACACAAATGTCTATATTCAACAATCACTCAATATCGCTTTTGACAGTACCAATTTGCTTCCAAACATCAACTTTGATAATGTACATTTCCCCCTGATGTATGGACATCGTCAATATCTTCATAACTAAATGATTATCATTTCTCTCATATTTTCGTTTTCTACTCGTGAAAAATATGTTTAAACCTGAGACACCAACACTGTTAAGTGCGACATGCGATTAAAAATATTGAAGTTAGAGAATATCATGATAACTGGAGGCACCCAACCAGGAACACCTTTACGGACAGCAGAGTGATTTAGTGTACTGTGCCCTTGTCAGCATGATGCATGAATGCCAATATGATGTATGGGGTTGATACACTCTCGACAGCTCCCCATGGTAGACCGATGCAATGCATCACCAGCCAGTACCTCGCTGGTGGTGCATTGGTGCATCAAGTTGACAAATGAACATGAATCCTTTAGGCATCATGCAGCCTTTAGAATTCAGCTAAAGGTACATTTATTGGGTTCAGGCCTCAAAACTAAATTACATTACACCTACCGGGGTATTTTTCCTTTTCAATTCATGTACAATGGAACAAATTCATGCGTGAAATTCTGCAAATAAATTACAATATGCATTCTAAAGTGTATAAAGTACACCTGCTTATTAATTTCTATGGAAGATGCTCCCAACGATTAACATGAACATTATATATATATATATGTATGTAAAAAACAGAATGAAATTGGATTGCATATCAACTGGGCAGCAGACAGACCGAAACCTCTGAGCCCGGTGACTCAGGAGTCCTACACTTGTATACAGAGAGTTATCATGTGGCATATTGAGAAGACGACCGGCTCACTGAGCAACTCTGTGCCATATAAATAGGATGTCTCGACTTGGGTGGATGTAACAGGGGGATTCACTGCAAAGCTGTGTACAGCCGTTATTCATTCTAACCCTTTAAGGACAATGTAATGCTTCACATCAATTCGTCACGGTACACCTATGCAGCGTCATTAAGTTACTTGGCAGCACTGCATTGGAGCTAATCCGTGAGTGCCAGTACCAGAGTTGGCATGAGGCATGAATGAAGCACTCCAGTGCATTAAAGAACTAACTGCCATTAAAGGGCTGGAAAGAATCACTACTCATGGAAAGTGTTGCCACAAGTCATAGTGGGGACTGGGTGGTAGTTTTACTTGGTATTTTACCACTACGTTAACAAAGGCGGGGCAGTCATAGAGGTCAGATGAGCCAGTGGGATTCTACCATCTACAAGACTACATGGAGGTCAAGGTCAACATGGAGGTCAAATTGGAGGTCAAGGCCAGGCTAGCCATTGTAGCGCTAATGGTACAAAATTCATGGATGTTGATACAAAATGCGCATAAAAGGGCCCTCTCAGCTGGCTCTCTCTACCCCTGATATGGACTGTTACCCCAAGTCGGTACTTGTATAGGAGGGATCCGACATGAATCTAGGTCATCACATATGTTGTGGCTATTCTAAATTGCTCAAGGAAATACAGAAAAAAGTTAACGAAGCATTTTTGCTTCTATTTAAAAAAAAGCTCATTTAAATGAAACCAATGTGACATTTGAGGGTTAAATAATGGGAAATCATAATCAAACAATTTTCCTATACAGATTCCAAAAGACAAACTGAAAATCAGTTCATATGTCTTCTTTTTTTGTACATGAATAAATATGATAAAACTTCATACCTGAAAGCGCAAGTATACCAACATTCATAGGAAAAGAGCGGAAATGTCATCCTCGGCTCCAAACAGGATAATCATGGATACTCAATCATAACGAGAATACAACATGCACCAGCAGAAAATAAGTCTTCTTTTCACCTTCTGTGATTAATATTGATTTCTTTTCCTGAAATACATGAACACTGGCTGCCATGGTAAATGTAATACACTCCTGTCTTGTACTAAATACACACCAATTCTCTTGATTTCTTTTTTCATGTATGAAATATTGCAAATAAACTATGAATGTCTACCATCTTCTTTTGATGGTAATGGATGAAAACTCAACATGAACAAATACAATACATATACCGGTACGTAGCATGAAACAAAAATCCTGAAACGGGAAATATGGTAACAATCTCAAGCAAACAAAAAGAGGTATATTGGCATGGCACAAGAAAGCGTACATTTTAAAGTCAACAGGTCTTCTATGTTACAGTCAAAGCTCTAATATATCAATACTGTTTCAATTACAATATTTTTACGACAGTGTGTTGTCGCCTACACATGTGGAACAAAGGGGTATAAATGTTGCCAATCCTTGGTAACTACATTAATACCGTGGCCGAGTGCTCACTATAATGGACACACAGGCCAATGTAAATCTAATTTGGAAACCTCAAAATGTCCCCGTCTCATCACATCAATTTTAACCTTGCCCGTATTCATGTAGGGGCTCTACTCAAGATCCGCCGATTGTCTGCATCCAGCCCTTGTGTTGTATATACAATAGAGTGGTCTTTGGTTGACAAGTGTTTGAAGCTAGTTAGCCTGCTCTTCGTAATGTAACTGCTTAAAGGACTTAGTTAAAAGATGGTTTGAGCAAAGTGGCAGAAGCATTGTTCTGCCCAGGCCCCGGCCTCTCAGTGGCCATGAGATCGATTTACTTGCTTACTTCGTCTATAACCTACCCAGAGCTGTTGGACTGTAAAAGAGACTCCTTTCTCACCTGGGTGCTAAACACATTTATCCCTAATCTTATAACATGCATTCCTTGACATACAATATCAACTGCATAACCCTAAAAGGGCACTACAGTGCTTTAAACAGAGGTACCTGAATGCAGTACTGGTGAGTAGCATGCATCATGCTGACCCTATGGTGTTGATAGTTCTGAAGGGTCGGCATGATGCACCAATGCAGTGCTTGCAAGTTACAAGCCGGTGCTGTGTTGGTGCATCACGACGACAAATGAAAATGAAGCTTTCAAGCATCATACCATCCTTCAAGGGGCAATTACCTTTTATTCATATAGTGTTGATTTAGCATTGGCTTGACAAGAGATCATTTTTCCCTATGTCAGTGCCCTTTGTAACCACCTAGTAATACAGTATTGTATTCAAGTGTCCGCTACTCTATACTTCTGGGCTCAACTTTTATCAACACCCACCACTGTTGTGCGCAAAGATTTTCTTTCATAATGCTGACCTTACAAATGTGTACTGACCTTTCTTCACAACTTATCCCTCTAAATTACCTACTGTCTGCCTTTCCTGTTTCCCCCAGTCCAACACTCCCCATACTCGTAAGTAAAGATATACAATATGTACATAGATAATTGTGTTAATATCGCTACAAGTTGGAACAAGTCCATTGCGACTTCCCTGAATCAAACGGTGATTAACGTTATAATACGCACCGCACCGACCTATGACTTACTTGACTTTGAAATCTGAACGTGTGTACACTACTACTGTCCAGATAAGTGACTTTACTACTATCCTTAATAAAGTTAGAGAAATATACGTTAGGATCCGAACATTCTGTTCTCTGTTTTTGTGCTCGTCCTGATGGACTGAATATGACAATTCATTATAAATATAATCTTTCCTATTTCCCTTCTATTCGATTCCGTTCACTCTCGCAAAAATCCAACTTTGACTTATATTTTAACTTTCAGAATGAATATCTTCCTCTCTCACTGTGCACATTTTACTATATCATGGTATTACTATCTAGACCTGGTATATAGAAGAGACACGTTATATAGAGTTCTCTTGTGTCTAATACATGGCAGGCGTGATGACCATTGCATAACGTGACGTGTGTAAACTGTCATACTGAAACTACTCAATCTAGAGGAGACTGGTGGGACACAGATGTCACCTGTCCTCCTTTCTATACAAGCGCTGCGGACATTGTGGAAATACTACCACGGTAGTAACACACAAGACACTAGACACCAGCATGGAGGTCTAGGCCATGCTATAGGAATCCCCCGCAGCCGCTGCATGATCAACAATTATATCATTCTCTTCTACTAATTATCATGAACTGTTTAAAATAACGGCCAGTTTGATGAGATGCTGTGCCCCACTGTACCTTGTTCATGATGCGATGGTTGAGGGCCGGTATCTTGTTCTTCTCTAGTGCATATATACAGAATGGTACATGAAGCATTCTATTACCGCAATTAAAAGGGGAAGAGGTCAGTTCACTGACTCTCACTCCACACAGATGGGTTATAATCATCATCAACTATCTACGACCAAACAATCACAGACTACCAGATCCACAACACCCATAGAACAGTGGCCAGTCTCAAAATTACTTCATATATGTATGTGTCCTTTATTAGGCCACTCAAAAAAAATAATTGTTTCTCATCACCAAGGAATGAAAAATGTGACGAGGGCGTTTTTTGTTAAATTTTTTTTTTTTTTTTACTCGAGGCCTAAATATACAGGAAAATGTAGACTTTTCGCAATCAATTTTTACATTTTAGTAATTCGATGTTTATTGATCTGCAAAATGTGTTTTGATGCAAGTTATTCCTAGGTGACTGCATAACAGTCATCATTAGCTTTAATTTGATACCAAATTTGCCGATATTTTCTCCAATTTTAATATATTTTTCATCAAAAATGAAAAAAAAAAAAAACGATTTTTATGATCCGCGCAGTGATGAGAAACAACTTTTTTTTTAAAGTGGCCTTATGTATACATGGTCTACAAAAACAATTACACTTTTTTCTAAGTGTCGGGGGAATAATATTTGATACAACTTCCAGAGTTAGGACATGATCTAACATGGTGAGTTGTGCTGCGTTTGTGCATCGTGATGACAATGGCTCTAGACCCTTAAATCCGACACTTCAACATGGGCCATTTTGGGCATTAGTGACATGGGACATGAGGAAAAAATAGATAGTGACATGGGACATGGGGCATTTCTTAAAATCAATATGATGACATGTGCATTTCTTAAAATCGACATAGGACATGGGGACCCCCCATCAAGGGCCCCAATGACAATCCTATTTCCCTTCTATTCGATTCCGTTCACTCTCGCAAAATTTTAATCGACATAGGACATTGGGACCCCCCCATCAAGGGCCCCATGACAATCTAAAAGTGAAAGCAGTTTCTAGGTCGAGCTCCAAACATCTTCAGGGCCAACAGCTCGGCTTATATCTGTCTGATGTACAAAAATCTTAACTTTTCTGAGAGGGCCACAACCCCAATGCACTTAACAGTCTCTATAGACCATAGCATTGAGGACTCTCAGCACCCATATTGCACTAAAACGGTTTTGAGGGTATAATTCCAAGTACATGTGTTACACCTGTACATATCATACATCATTTGAACCACCTATAATACTTTTATCAAATTCCTTCCATTATTTGGAATTTTTGTCACTGTGGAACGTGAATGGAACAAAAACATTCCTTTTTATCTTCTTTTCATTTCAACATCATTATGGGATGGAAAATGGAGATAATTCTTAGGTTTAACTATTTTAAACTGATATTGATGTCAATACCTGGGGTCCTTTTTTTTCTTTTCTTGATATTCCAATTTTTAAGGCCTACAGAGTTCTTCAAAGTTGCATAGTTACTAAAAAAAATGGTAAAAATGGCTATTTACCCCTATTATCACCCACTTTTTAGCTAACTATGCAACTTTGAAGAGCTCTGTAGGCCTTAATAATTGGAATATCAGGAAAAGAGAAAAAAGGACCCCAGGTATAGACATGGATTTTAGTTTTCAATTGAGAAATTCAAGAATTTTGTCCAATTTCGATCCCATAATGCTGTTGGAAAAAAAAGAGGCTGAAAATGGAACGTTTTTGTTCCATCCACATTCCATCGGTACTAAAATGAGAAATAATCGAAGGAATTTGATAAAGCTATTATAGATGGTTCAATTGGTGTATAATATGTATAGGTTTCCTTGGAAGTATACCCTCCAAACTGTTTTAGTGCAATTTAGGTAGTGAGAGCCCTTAACGCTACTTGCGATGGCGGCCGATTTCCCGAACTTGCGAAATCTAACCAAACCAAAACAATTAATTCTACAGGGCATGAAAAATCCAGGGATGTATATTTTATTGTCCCAAACCCTCCCTGTTCCTCTAGTCTTAGCGGCCACCTCAGTGCATCCACAGTAGCAGACGCAGATATAACAAACAGCCTCATTTTGGGTGACCAATGGGCCCTATGACAAGTTTTCTGTCATATGAAGATCACCCCATATTTTGGAAGGCCAGTGTGACATTGTGTTATTTGCTAATTGCCATTTGCTGGTTGCCAATTGTCATTTGCTGGTTTGTGGGTGCCATTTGCTCATTTGATGTTGCCATTTGCTTAATATGGTCGTCAATCAGCAATTTTGTCAATTGCCATTTGCTGATAGCCATTTTGTCAATTGCCATTTGTCGATTGCCATTTGCCAATGAGTTTTTTTGTCAATTGCCAGTTATCGAGTTGCCATTGAATGGTTAGAATTGCACTTACAAGGATGATCATGTTGAAGGTTTCTATAGGCCTATGTGTAGGCCCATGTAGGCCTAGTCTGACCCTTATGGTGACAACCCTGAAACTAGCAAATAGCAACTGATTACTAGCTTATAAATTGCAACTGACAACCACCAAATGGCAATTGGCCACCAGCAAACGGCAAATGGCAAATAGTAAACAGCTACAATCAGCAAATGGCAAATAGCAAATGGCAATTAGCAAATGGCAAAATGTTGCACCAGCCTTCCATATTTTTATCCTCCCTATGACAACCATTTGTCATAAGGCCCACTGGTCACTCAAATCCCAGCTGTTCATTGCGCAAGCGTAGCAGACAGCAGGGAAGAGACTAGTGTGGCAGTGAATAATGACAAACTCGAGGATAAAACTACCCACATCCAACCGTCCAAACTAGTCTGGTTAAATCTGTTGTAATATAGGCCAATGGTTACTGGTATTTACATGCCACCTGCAGCTTAAACAACAAACCCAGGCCTGGTATTTACTGCGGGCCTCTTTATGATATGACTCTGCACTCACTAACCCCTACTGAAGCTGGTTCTGGGCAGGCCCTACTCTACACTCAGGGTACCAGCAAAGAGCCACTTCCTACGGCCGAGTTGGAGGCCAAACAAAGACAACTAAATCATCATTGTATGTACTGAGAGCCCGGGACTGAGAGTAATGGGTGTTATATTCGTGAAGTGCTTTATTACGTATGACAAACGTCGTAGTAGACTGGTGAACGGATAGCATGTTGTACAGACCAGAGACTAGACAGAGGTGCTGCCGTTCGTTAGGTTAAGTAGTAAACATCGTCATGGTAGGATAGACGTCATCGTCGATACAGGTACACAACACTCCTCCACACTTAATATATATGCTGGAATAAACATATGATTAAACATCACCTTATTGGTGTCAATGAACTTAACGTCTTTGAGTCTTTATCTCTTTGAGGATATGTAGTATACTATAAGGAGTCTTTTATCTCTTTGAGATAACGGATAACGATAACTCTTATCTTTATGTAATGTTACTTTAACATGAACAGTAGTGTCAGAAACACAAATATATCAGTCTCTGAAATAGAACAGTTATTTAGGCACATAGTCATTGAACTTTGCTGGAGCCCTTCTAGGTCTCACAGATACACGTCTTGGAGACGGCACTCTCGGTGGAGTAGCAACCCCCTGGGGTGGAATAGCTCTAGGTGGTTCCTCATAGGTAACCACGTCTTCCTGTGGCATGGCCGTAGCTGGCGTTTCAACAACTACAGGGTCAGTACCACCTTTGGGTATATCACTTATGATATCCGTGATTGGCCTTTGCATAGGCCTGAGCTGTTCGTCATCAATGTCATCTTCGATGGTTTCGCCGGACTTTCGAAGATGGTCTACATGGACGTAACGGATGTTACGGCCGATTCGTACCAAGTACTGTACGGGACCCTTCCTAGACACTATGGATCCTGGTACATACTTTACGTCGGTGCCTCGGCAGTTCTTTACACGTACTCTTTCTCCTTTCTCGAACTCCCTTAGCTGTGGCACTCGCTGGTCTCGATACTCTATCATTTTGTCCTGTTTTCCCTCCACCGTCACATGAAGGTCGGGTTTCATCATCGACAACCGTGTGTGAAGCTGTCTTTTGAGAAACAACTCGGATGGGGACACCCCTGTCACTGAGTGAGGAGTCGAGTTATACGACAGGAGGAAACTACACAGCTTCCTGTGCGTAGTCATGCCGGGTTTTTCGTCCAAGGTATGCCGCTTTAAGGCATTTTTCAGGGTCTGCACCGCTCGTTCTGCAAGTCCGTTGGACGCTGGATGGTAGGGAGCGGTCAAGGTATGTTTTATACCCTTGTTATGCAGAAACTCGCGAAACACTTCCGCGATGAATTGTGGGCCGTTGTCGCTCACAACTTCTCTTGGGAACCCGTTATGGGCGAACATCCGCTCCAGTACCTCTATAGTCTTTTCTGCGGTCGTAGATTTCATGAGCACTACATCTAACCACTTTGAGTGTGCGTCTACTACCACTAGGAACATTTCTGATTTATACTCTGCAAAGTCTATGTGCAGTCGGTCCCATGGCCTTTGAGGATATCGCCATGGATACATCGGAGATGCTGGTGGATCGTTCTTGAGACTCAGGCATGTTTTGCATGCTTTTATTAATGCTTCTATAGCATTGTCGATGCCGGGAAACCACAGGTAGCTACGAGCTAGTGCTTTCATGCGCACTATACCAACGTGCTCGATGTGTAGCTCTTCTAGCATTCGCTCCTGCAGTTTCTGTGGAATGATAACTCGCATTCCCCACAGAAGACATCCTTGGTCACACGATAGCTCGTGTCGTCTGGTATAAAATGGTAACAGTTCATCATCGTCAACATGGTTCGGCCAACCATTCATGGTGAACTCGTATACCTTGGTGAGGATCCGATCTTTTCGGGTCGCTTCTTTGATGTCTCTGGCGTTGATCGGTAGCTTGTCAGTGTGGCTAAAATAGTTCACTTCAGCTTCCATATTTTCTTTCGCTATGTCCACTGGTGCCCGACTCAGATAGTCGGCATTGGCATGATCCTCTGATCTTTTATATTTGACCTCATAGTTGTAGGTCATCAGTATGAGAGACCATCTCTGCAGCCTCAGTGCTGCCAACGTTGGCACATCCGTTTTCGGACCCAATATTTTGGTCAGTGGCTTATGGTCGGTCAACAGTGTAAATGACCTACCATACAGGTACTTGTGGAATTTCTTGACTCCGAAGATAATGCCTAACGCTTCGCGTTCTATTTGGGCGTAGTTCCTCTCAGCTTTCGTTAGAGTCACTGACGCGTAGGCAATCGGTCGCTCCTCTCCGTTCTCGTCAACGTGTGACAGAACCGCACCAACTCCGTAAGGAGATGCGTCTGTCGCGAGGAGAAGCTCTTTGTTCACATCGTAATGTGTTAACACTGTTTCACTGGTAAGGGCGTCTTTGACTTTCCCGAATGCCCCTTCGCACTCCTTTGACCACTTCCAGGGGACGTCATCTCGCAGGAGATTATTTAACGGAGCGAGAATTGTGGACAAATTCTTAACGAACCCACCATAGTAGTTGACCATCCCGAGGAATGTGCGAAGTTCTGAGACATCTTCTGGTGCTTTGGCGTCTTTTACTGCGCTCACTTTTTCTGGTACGGGCCTACGACCCTCCTTGCTTATCACATGTCCGAGATATTGGACTTCGGGAGCCAAGAAGGAACACTTCTCCCGTTTCACTCGGATGTCATGCTTGTCTAGTCTTTGAAGTACCAGTTGGAGGCGCTTTAGGTGCTCGTCCTTTGTGGGAGCGGTTATCAGGATATCGTCTATATAGCAGCAAACACCAGGAATTCCTTGTAAGACCCGGTCCATGATCCTTTGGAAGATGTGTGGTGCTGTCTTTACCCCATAGGGAAGCCTAGTAACTTCGTAAAGTCCTTGCAAAGTGTTGATGGTCAGGTACTTTCTTGACTTTTCCTCCACCACCACCTGCATGTAGGCACTAGACAGGTCCAGTTTCGTAAACTGGCTACCACCCGCCAGCGTAGCGAATATATCCTCAGCTGTGGGTAGCGTATATGGTTGATCGACAACCGCACTATTTATAGTCACTTTGTAGTCACCACACAACCTCATCTGTCCATTATCTTTTGGAACCACTACTATTGGAGATGCCCAATCACTTCTCTCGATGCGGCGATAAACTCCACTTTCTTCAAGCCTATTTAGCTCTTTCTTCACACCGTCTGTGAGGTTATATACAATGGAACGCGCCTTTTTGAACTTTGGCGTGGCATCTGGCTTTAACTCAATTGTCGCTTCAAAGCCCTTTATCTCTCCTATCTCTCCTTTGAACACGGACTGATACTCATGCAGGAGCTGTTCCAGGGGCGTTGCATGGATCGCGAAGACATTTTCCCAGTCTATACGTATGGCTTTTAGCCAGGTCCGTCCGAATAACGGTGTACGGACGCCTTTCGCGATCACCAGCGGCAACTGTCTCTTTTGACCCTTGTACTCCACATGGACGTCTATTTCACCGAGTAGCTCAACTTTGTGTCCGGTGTACGATTTTAAGTTGATAGACGCTTCGCGTAACTCAAAATCGGGGAAGAATTGTTTGTAGTCGTCCTCACCGACAATCGAAACTGCCGATGCCGTGTCTAAAGCAAATGTCATTTCGTTGTTTTCGACACGGGCATTCACTGTTATTTCTCCGTATTTTCCGCTTTTAACTTCAAACAGTGATGCGTAACTGACCTCTTCCTCTTGTTTTTCGTCGTCATCGACGTAATGTGCACGGCCTTGGCCTCGCCCGCGACCTCTTCCGCGGTCACGGTATGGACGTGAGCTACCTCTCGACTGAGATTGACCTTGAGCAGACTTCGTTTTGCAAGCCTTGGCAATGTGTCCTATTTTATCACAGTTGAAACACTTTTCCGTTTCGAATGGGCACCGGCCCTCGTGGTCGCCATCACAACGATAACACTTATTTTTAGTGCGGGCTTTTCCTTTGTTCTTGTAGCTACCACGTTGAACCCGGTTGACCTCATGGGTAGGCCCCATGAGCTGATTACCATGGCTAGCCGTGTCCATGGACGTGCCTATGTCTACGGCTTTCTCCCATGTCAACCCTGCACCCAAACCTAACAGTCTGTTTTTGATTGCAGGGGATCTCAACCCGGTAACCAGGCGGTTTCTTAGCCTCTTTTTGATTTGGTCTTCATCCCCAAACCCGCAATGTATGCTGATTTTTTTTAGAGCCACTATGTAGTCTGCGACAGACTCATTATCACCCTGTCTCCGCTCATCAAACTTGAAGCTCTCGATTAGCTCGTTGGACCCTGAGGTGTAGTGATTACTAATCAATGTAGTTAGCTGGGCATATGTTTTGGTCTCAATTTCAGCAGGGGCACACAATGCAACCAAAAGATCCACTACCTCAGGTCCCACCATAGATATGAAGGCATCAATTTTTTCATCATCCTGGATTTTGTTTATTCTCATCCAAGCATTAAACCTTCTTTGATAATTAGCCCATTTTTCTTTATTGGGACTAAACTCTCCTATGGCACTCACAACATTCCTAGCTTCAGCCATAGTTTCTAGATGTAGACTCCCAGCCTCAGATTCAAGATCACTTATTTCAGAGTCACTCATTTGTAGATCAACACTTGTAGATATAGGGCCTAGCCTACACAAATGCACAGTCACTTTTAGTTTCAGAGATCTACTTTCACTTTCATGGAGTTCACTTTCACTTTTGGGATCTGGAGTCTACTTTCAGTTTCAGGGACTTCACTTTTCACAACCAAGTTTTCACAGTGTATCAATGGGAGTTCATCCAATTTTGGTAGGAATGGCTTCTTGGCCTTTTTACTTAGCTTATAGTCGACTTCTGCAGGAGAATCACTTTTAGTGACAGCAAGAAAATCGAGTTTTATGCGTGAGTTCTTTGGATCCCATACCCGTTCGCCATTGTTATATTCGTGAAGTGCTTTATTACGTATGACAAACGTCGTAGTAGACTGGTGAACGGATAGCATGTTGTACAGACCAGAGACTAGACAGAGGTGCTGCCGTTCGTTAGGTTAAGTAGTAAACATCGTCATGGTAGGATAGACGTCGTCGTCGATACAGGTACACAACAATGGGCAAACCCTTTTGTGATTGTCATCTCACCCTCCTTGAATATTGTACCATTGTGATTTAGTGCCAGGGTGCTCTTCAATTTTTCAGGGCCAGTAGATCCAAGATAGGCGCTCATCACAGGTCCTACTTTAGTGGAGGTGCAGAGGGGTCCCCCCTGAAGTCGGAAAGTCGCCGAAATTAAGTTCCCCAGGTCGCAAGGTCTGTCTTTTAGACCCTTTATCCTATACTCAATTTTGGGCAGAAGTCGCCAGGTCTCTGTTATTATTGTACCGGGTCGCCTGGAAAACGGCCTAGGTCGCTAGGCCACTTTTTACCCCTCTGGAGCCACTTTAGTGTTTTAGGAATACTTCAAGACCTCTGTACTCTTGGCGCTTATACAAGAAAGCGCTTTATTGTGACAGTACACTAACTCTCTGAAATCTCTTAAATTCTAAGGCTATTTGCCGGTAAAATTAGTCCACAAATCACTTCAGTTTAAACACTTTTGCTGTGCGAGAATGATGGCTAGGGTGTTAAGGAGTGTCAGAGATTCCACTGTTTGGCTGCTGTGTATTGATTGAACATTACCATCATGTTGTTATCCCATTCTCACTAAGCACCACACACAGTAGATGAAATTACAGCATGCATGAGAAAAGTGGTTTTGGGTGAGTTGTCCTGCCTGACAACTATCCCATTGTTAAATTGGCCCGTGTTTAAGTGAATTGGTGTGGTACTTGCCTCTTTGTGCAATAGAATGCAATAGTTAACTTCATATTATGATGTAGAATGGAGGGAATTGAAGGAATGACAAGGCAAATAATCTCTCTTTTATCAGCGGAATAGTTTTTATTTTCTTTAATAATTCAACGTACTGAGCTCTTGACATAGACAAAGTTCCTAAATGACATAACCGAGGTCACGTGACAGTGACAGAGGACACTCACCACCTAACCCAATGACACCTCAGTGACAAACAGGATTTCAAATAAATTATGAGAAATGTTTACAGTAATTCATGAATTTGTATCAACCTAAGGGGATAAAGAAGGAAAAGTTGAGATGTATCATGAGGCCTCCACTCCTGACTTTCTATCAATCATGTTCACTATGTAAATGTAACAATGGTAATACGAAGAGCATGACATATGAGCAACCTCAGCACAACATGCGACAAACCTTAAGCCAGAAAGAAAACGCCCTTTGGACTCTAGGAACTATACAATTTGTATCATCATCATCATCACCCAATGTAATAAAACTAAAGTGAACACTTGTCCCCTTTACATATATATCTGTAGAGACATCTTTGTTGTTTCCCCCCAAACCTATGCCACATTCTACCTAAATGTTTCTACCTTTTTCCCTGCCATCAAAATTTATCGGATTTTTGTTTTCACACCACACTATCATCAAATCAGTCATGGGTTGGCGTTTGGATGATCAAAGTTAACAATGTTGTACGAGTTGCTTGCAAAGCGATGAGCTCCTCGTCGAGGTGGCCCCACCCGGGCCTGGCGACAAAAACGCGGTAACAATCATGTACACAAGACAATCTCAAGTCGACATAAAAAATAATGCGACAATTAGTTTCCTACGACTACCTGGTAATACATACATAAGTATTCACACGGGCCTATGTATATGTTCATTTCAATTTACAGTGCACTTTTGTTCTCGCTAGGATTCTTTTTCTATATTCGTTTCTCATTTTTTTCCCCATTTTCATTTTACCCTGAATACTTCTCATCCTTATTTGGGGGGATAAGTTCTTGTGTGACATGGCACGGCATGTCGACTCACAGGCTCGCTGTCGGTTTACACTCTACTCTCGTAATTAGTTCACTAGATGCCACCCTTTGGGCGACCTACTACAACTAGAATGGCATAGACTTGTTATTTTGAAAATTGCCTAAATCATATCATACAACAACAGTCTAGAAATAGTGGATTATTATACACAAATGTCTATATTCAACAATCACTCAATATCGCTTTTGACAGTACCAATTCGCTTCCAAATATCAACTTTGATAATGTACATTTCCCCCTGATGTATGGACATCGTCAATATCTTTATAACTAAATGATTATCATTTCTCTCATATTTTCGTTTTCTACTCGTGAAAAATATGTTTAAACCTGAGACACCAACACTGTTAAGTGCGACATGCGATTAAAAATATTGAAGTTAGAGAATATCATCATAACTGGAGGCACCCAAACCGGAACACCTTTAAGGACAGCAGAGTGATTTAGTGTACAGTGCCCTTGTCAGCATGATGCATGAATGCCAATATGATGTATGGGCTTGATACACTCTCGTCAGCTCCCCATGGTAAACCAATGCAGTGCATCACCAGCCAGTACCTCGCTGGTGGTGCATTGGTGCATCAAGTTGACAAATGAACATGAATCCTTTAGGCATCATGCAGCCTTTAGAATTCAGCTAAAGGTACATTTATTGGGTTCAGGCCTCAAAACTAAATTACACCTACCGGGGTATTTTTCCTTTTCAATTCATGTACAATGGAACAAATTCATGCGTGAAATTCTGCAAATAAATTACAATATGCATTCTAAAGTGTATAAAGTACACCTGCTTATTAATTTCTATGGAAGATGCTCCCAACGATTAACATGAACATTATATATATATATATGTATGTATGTATGTAAAAAACAGAATGAAATTGGATTGCATATCAACTGGGCAGCAGACAGACCGAAACCTCTGAGCCCGGTGACTCAGGAGTCCTACACTTGTATACAGAGAGTTATCATGTGGCATATTGAGAAGACGACCGGCTCACTGAGCAACTCTGTGCCATATAAATAGGATGTCTCGACTTGGGTGGATGTAACAGGGGGATTCACTGCAAAGCTGTGTACAGCTGTTATTCCTTCTAACCCTTTAAGGACAATGTAATGCTTCACATCAGTTCATCACAGTACACCTACGCAGAGTCAGTATGTAACTTGGCAGCACTGCGTTGGAGCTAATCCGTGAGTGTCAGTACCAGAGTTGGCATGAGGCATGAATAAAGCCCTGCAGTGCATTAAAGAACTAACTGCCATTAAAGGGCTAGAAAGAATCTCTACTCATGGAACGTGTTGCCACAAGTCATAGTGGGGACTGGGTGGTAGTTTTACTTGGTATTTTACGACTACGTTAACAAAGGCGGGGCAGTCATAGAGGTCAGATGAGCCAGTGGGATTCTACCATCTACAAGACTACATGGAGGTCAAGGTCAACATGGAGGTCAAATTGGAGGTCAAGGCCAGGCTAGCCATTGTAGCGCTAATGGTACAAAATTCATGGATGTTGATACAAAATGCGCATAAAAGGGCCCTCTCAGCTGGCTCTCTCTACCCCTGATATGGACTGTTACCCCAAGTCGGTACTTGTATAGGAGGGATCCGACATGAATCTAGGTCATCACATATGTTGTGGCTATTCTAAATTGCTCAAGGAAATACAGAAAAAAGTTAACGAAGCATTTATGCTTCTATTTTAAAAAAAGCTCATTTAAATGAAACCAATGTGACATTTGAGGGTTAAATAATGGGAAATCATAATCAAACAATTTTCCTATACAGATTCCAAAAGACAAACTGAAAATCAGTTCATATGTCTTGTTTTTTTGTACATGAATAAATATGATAAAACTTCATACCTGAAAGCGCAAGTATACCAACATTCATAGGAAAAGAGCGGAAATGTCATCCTCGGCTCCAAACAGGATAATCATGGATACTCAATCATAACAAGAGTACAACATGCACCAGCAGAAAATAAGTCTTCTTTTCACCTTCTGTGATTAATATTGATTTCTTTTCCTGAAATACATGAACACTGGCTGCCATGGTAAATGTAATACACTCCTGTCTTGTACTAAATACACACCAATTCTCTTGATTTCTTTTTTCATGTATGAAATATTGCAAATAAACTATGAATGTCTACCATCTTCTTTTGATGGTAATGGATGAAAACTCAACATGAACAAATACAATACAAATACCGGTACGTAGCATGAAACAAAAATCCTGAAACGGGAAATATGGTAACAATCTCAAGCAAACAAAAAGAGGTATATTGGCATGGCACAAGAAAGCGTACATTTTAAAGTCAACAGGTCTTCTATGTTACAGTCAAAGCTCTAATATATCAATACTGTTTCAATTACAATATTTTTACGACAGTGTGTTGTCGCCTACACATGTGGAACAAAGGGGTATAAATGTTGCCAATCCTTGGTAACTACATTAATACCGTGGCCGAGTGCTCACTATAATGGACACACAGGCCAATGTTAATCTAATTTGGAAACCTCAAAATGTCCCCGTCTCATCACATCAATTTTAACCTTGCCTGTATTCATGTAGGGGCTCTACTTAGGATCCGCCGATTGTCTGCATCCAACCCTTGTGTTGTATATACAATAGAGTGGTCTTTGGTTGACAAGTGTTTGAAGCTAGTTAGCCTGCTCTTCGTAATGTAACTGCTTAAAGGACTTAGTTAAAAGATGGTTTGAGCAAAGTGGCAGAAGCGTTGTTCTGCCCAGGCCCCGGCCTCTTAGTGGCCATGAGATCGATTTACTTGCTTGCCTCGTCTATAACCTACCCAGAGCTGTTGGACTGTAAAAGAGACTCCTTTCTCACCTGGGTGCTAGAAACATTTATCCCTAATCTTATAACATGCATTCCTTGACATACAATATCAACTGCATTAACCCTAAAAGGGCACTACAGTGCTTTAAAACAGAGGTACCTGAATGCAGTACCGGTGAGTAGCATGCATCATGCTGACCCTATGGTGTTGATAGTTCTGAAGGGTCGGCATGATGCACCAATGCAGTGCTGGCAAGTAACAAGCCAGTGCTGTGTTGGTGCATCACAACGACAAATGAAAATGAAGCTTTCAAGCATCATACCATCCTTCAAGGGACAATTACCTTTTATTCACATACTGTTGATTTAGCATTGGCTTGACAAGAGATCATTTTTCCCTATGTCAGTGCCCTTTGTAACCACCTAGTAATACAGTAATGTATTCAAGTGTCCGCTACTCTATGCTTCTGGGCTCAACTATTATCAACACCCACCACTGTTGTGCGCAAATATTTTCTTTCATAATGCTGACCTTACAAATGTGTACTGACCTTTCTTCACAACTTATCCCTCTAAATTACCTACTGTCTGCCTTTCCTGTTTCCCCCAGTCCAACACTCCCCATACTCGTAAGTAAAGATATACAATATGTACATAGATAATTGTGTTAATATCGCTACAAGTTGGAACAAGTCCATTGCGACTTCCCTGAATCAAACGGTGATTAACGTTATAATACGCACTGCACCGACCAATGACTTACTTGACTTTGAAATCTGAACGTGTGTACACTACTACTGTCCAGATTAGTTACTTTACTACTATCCTTAATAAAGTTAGAGAAATATACGTTAGGATCCGAACATTCTGTTCTCTGTTTTTG
Organism: Harmothoe impar; assembly: GCA_947462335.1. Taxonomy (NCBI): domain Eukaryota; kingdom Metazoa; phylum Annelida; class Polychaeta; order Phyllodocida; family Polynoidae; genus Harmothoe; species Harmothoe impar. The sequence continues at coordinate 73,050,801 of OX381706.1, forward strand.
TGCTCGTCCTGATGGACTGAATATGACAATTCATTATAAATATAATCTTTCCTATTTCCCTTCTATTCGATTCCGTTCACTCTCGCAAAAATCCAACTTTGACTTATATTTTAACTTTCAGAATGAATATGTTCCTCTCTCTCACTGTGCACATTTTACTATATCATGGTATTACTATTAAGACCTGGTATATAGAAGAGACACGTTATATAGAGTTCTCTTGTGTCTAATACATGGCAGGCGTGATGACCATTGCATAACGTGACGTGTGTAAACTGTCATACTGAAACTACTCAATCTAGAGGAGACTGGTGGGACACAGATGTCACCTGTCCTCCTTTCTATACAAGCGCTGCGGACATTGTGGAAATACTACCAAGGTAGTAACACACAAGACACTAGACACCAGCATGGAGGTCTAGGCCATGCTATAGGAATCCCCCGCAGCCGCTGCATGATCAACAATTATATCATTCTCTTCTACTAATTATCATGAACTGTTTAAAATAACGGCCAGTTTGATGAGATGCTGTGCCCCACTGTACCTTGTTCATGATGCGATGGTTGAGGGCCGGTATCTTGTTCTTCTCTAGTGCATATACAGAATGGTACATGAAGCATTCTATTACCACAGTTAAAAGGGGAGAGGTCAGTTCACTGACTCTCACTCCACACAGATGAATTATAGTCATCAACTATCTACGACCAAACAATCACAGACTACCAGATCCACAACACCCATAGAACAGTGGCCAGTCTCAAAATTACTTCATATATATGTGTCCTTTATTATGTATACATGGTCTACAAAAACAATTACACTTTTTTCAAAGTGTCCAGGGAGTAGGGGGTGGGGATTGGATAATGGACTAAATTTTCCTAAGATAACTTTTCACTATAACCTTATTTAATATTTTTTAAATTCCTTATGCCAGAAACACTTGGACACCTGAGGGAGGAAGGGGAGACTCTTGAGTCTATAACTGACTGTATAAACACTATCAGGCACATACATCACTAGCAAATTAGCCAACAGACTTCAAATTGCATCTACAAATTACAACCAGACTTCCAACAATTCCCTCATACCTTCTGAATAGATTCCTGTTCTGAATGTGTAAAAAAATACTTGAAAACGCAAGACGATGTGTCTTGAATGGACGTCAACATTGGGATTACATAATTTAAAGTGAGCGTCGATGTCTGCTCCGTATAATAATACCAGTCTTTGTGGATGCTGTCCCTGCGCAACATATATACGCAGCATGCGCTGGCTGCCTGATTTAGATACATTCACATTGAATATGCACTGGACTCATGTAATACGTGCAATACGCCCAGTGTCATATGTGCTGTCTGTACATCCGGGCCTTGGCCTACACTCCCTGACAGGCCACTAGTGCAGGTGCACCCATGCCGGTACTATGGTATAGTAATTCACTAGGGTAGTACCAACATCAAATGTTTCCGGTAGCGAGTGCGTTCACTATTCGTTGCCACAGGTCCTTCTTGCAGGACTTTGAGCGTCTCAGACTCTGCAGCAGTTCGTTAAACTGGACCATGCCCCCCGGAGTGAGGTAGAAGGCGGCTCGCGCACTGCACACGATACCCACAAACTCCTCATACTCGGCCTGCGTGATGTGGTGCATGCGCTGGTGGGTGCATTGGATGAACCTGCGGGGAGAAGAGGACAAACACAGTTAGAAACCTCATTTAATTTCCTTATATATCTTTCAGGTTCCCTGAGCCCCCTTCAAGTTCCCTGTATCCCCTTCGAGATTCCTGAACTTTCTTCAACCTTCCCTAGTTGTTGATAATAGTAACTTCCAGAGGGTGAGCATAAGCAGATGCACCAATGCAACACCAGTGAGTCACTCGCCAGCGATGCGCTTGGCCATCACAATGACAATTTCAAGTGAAATGCAGCAAGATATCAAACGAGTGACAAATGATTTTGTAGGTTAAGAATGACCATATTTCTACATTATTGCTGGAAAATGTGAAACAAATTATTGACCATTGATACGCCTGTGTCTGAGTGGGTTGAGGGAAGGAAAAAGGAATGGCTAAGACGCCGTCTTCCCGGAAGTTACAACAACTCGCGCATGCGTATAACAAGAATGCCAAGGCTAGGTTTTCCCGCCCTGTCTCTGGATTATACACACAAAAGTACAGGTATTTCCTGTTTCGCAATTAACTACTTTCTTACCGAATAGAAATTCAACATGTCATTATTCTTTCTACTATAATCAGTACTTACATCTGTAGACACTTCTGTACGACTGAGTTGAGTGCTGGTGACCTCAGCTGGTTGGTAACTTGTGCAGGGTTGTTGCGTGCTAGGTAGTGTGCTGACTCTATAGCGATGTCTTGTAGAATGAAGGGACTGACGACAGCGTTCACCGCGCTGGCACAGAACTGCTGCAGGTGCGTCGTGCCTGCAACGCCCAAATCTACAGTAATCAAGTTAATCACTAAACCATCATCATTCTGTTCTGTTTTATTTTTATCTTAAAAATGATTTTTTCATAAACAGTGTTTGGCTGCATATAACCAATGGGAAAGGTGAAACAATTTCAAATTTTGCTTAGACTTACTACCGAATGGGAGTTTGGGGGTTGACTTAAGTACTAGTCTGAAAGATTCCTTTATATGAAAGAGAACATTATCTAACATTCATAATATTGCACACACTAGTTCTTACCACATTGTCTGCTATTCTCATATTTTGAGTTTATGGATAAATCAATCTCCTCAATCCATCCAGCCCTGGTCTTTCTTTTCACAATTTTTTTTTCAAGTAACCTTTTTAGGGGAATTTTTTTTTTCTCTAAAACTACTCACTCCCAAATTTATTTGAAGAAATATGTACAAGTACTTTACATGCTTAAACTCTAATTTTACTTTCCTTGTCATTCCTTGAATATTTTTTCATGAAATGTAAAAAAGCCATAGCCTTACCTAGCTTCATTGCTATACTAAGCAGCCACTTGACGTCTTCACCATACGGAGGATTCCGGGCATACTTTGTTTGGGGCCGGTCATCGTGCACCCGCCGGGCCAGAGTTTCCATGGCCAGCATACCCACGCGGTACGCTGACAGGAGATAGTTCATCTGGGCCGAGTTTTGTGCCGGCAGGCTCTCCTGTTGTTGTTGCTGCTGCTGTTGTTGTAATTGTTGTTGTAATGATTGTTGTTGTTGTTGTTGTTGTGACTGGTTGGCAGCGTTGATGTTGGACTGGGTCGTCATGACCAGTACCTGTGTGGTGGGGACGGCCACGGCGTCCAGCTGAACCTGATTGAACTTATTCTGCATGTGTGCCACGGCGTGCTGCGGCCGGTTCTGCATCAGGGGCGAGGCCTGTGTCGTGTAGGCCACCTGGACGGCTGTGGGGGGCGGGGGCCGCATGTGTGTGGCGTGGTACAATGTCGCGGCGTTAGCGTGCATATTCTGTAGATGCTGCACGTTGCTGAAGGTCTGGTTCTGGTAGGGGTAGGTAGCCAGGTACGACGGGTGGATAGAGTGAGTCTGTAGAGGGATGTGTGGCTGTGAATAGTGGTGGCCAAAGTTGGGTGCGATCTGCTGCACGTAGGAGTAGGGTGCCATGTACTGGTGCGCCATCTGGTGGGGGTGGCCGGGGGGCGGGGGCAGACTGTACTGCAGCTGAGGCCCCATGGCGGCCACCTGTACCTGAGCCGCCGTCACCTGTTGGGGCTGGGCAGCCACACTCACCGCCACCTGTGGATGATATAAGAATATATAAGGATAATATAAAAATACCATCTTTAAGTAAGCCTTTGCATATTATTTTGTTTTCCTATTTTCTGGAGGTGCAGGAGGGCCTTTTTTTCCTAGAAATAAGCTTTAGAATGCCTTTTAAATAAGTTTCTACCCTGAGATATTCAACATATTGCAACTTGCATTCAACTTCTTTTTAGCACTTTTTTTTCTCAAAAGATGAAAAAAAAGTGCAATGCGGCCCTTTCTAAAGGACGTGTGCGGTATCTACAAAGCTGATAATCGCCTTTAAGTGGCCTAAATGAAATACATAGACAAAGGTGCACAAGGCAAAGCTGTGTGAAATAACCCTCAGTGAGGAAGTCTATGAGTGTTCCTGTTTATTTCATGTGATAATTAACAATATTCGTCAAAATTCCACTTAATTGCTGTCAACAAGCTAATTTATAGTGGTTAAACCAACAATTTTGATAATTTGACAGGCCGTGAAATACGGGCAAGCGGTATTTCACGGGGGTGTTAAATACGGCCTTCCTTAGTTAAGTCAAAGATGGGTCAGGAGCTAATTTGGGGTCGATTTTTCTTTTTCATTTAGACAATTTTGTTGTGTTCATAGTGACCATATAAGGAGGTGTGTAGCTTTTAAAATGATTCTGATACTTATTAACCCATAAGATATTGAGCAAACCATGGTCAGAATAGGTCAGGGGACCCGTCACTATTACAGAGAGGGGTTCCCTGACCTAGTTTTCTGTATATTTCATGCATTAAATGTCATCAGAATGATTTAAAAACTACATATATACTTATATGGACATTGTGAACACAGATACGTTGTGTGATTGAAAAATAAAAATCAACCCCAAATTAGCTCCTAACCCATCTTTAATGGGAGTGCCGTATTCACCATGAAATAAAAACAAATAAACCAACGCACCTGTGCGGGGCCGGCGCCCATCTGCGGGCAGGGCACGAGCTGCATCATGGGGGGACTGTTGTTGTTCTCCACCACCAGCTGCTGCGGGGCCGCCATGTTGACGGGAACCAGCGCCTGCGCCACCTGCTGGGCCTGGGTCACCACGGCGGCCATTGCTGCCCGGGAGGGGGCCGCGTGGCCCAGCATCGCCTCCTCGTACAACTCATACCAACGCTTGGCCACATCAAACAGCACCTGCGGAAAAGGAAGAAACCATTAGGATATGTTTTTACATTCACAATTTTCTCAATGAAAGCATGTAAAGTTTTCTTTGTACTATCAAATCTCAGATAAAGTATTTCAATATTGTCGTAAAACCTTGCGTATCTGATTCTATAGCCTGCGGCTAATACGCAAGTCAGATCGATCGCCAATCCAGCTTTTAGGATCGGGACAGTCAGGGTGCGGCTTATACGCGAGTTCTTAGATGTATACTACAGTACTAAATTCGCAATAATCAGACCGCCTGTAAGGCTTTTAGAAGTATAATACAGTACTAAAATGGCAGTTTTTAGACCCCAGGTCCGGGTTACCGGATTATCCGAAAGTAGGGGTGCCGCTAATACGCGAGTTAGGTTCTAAGGTACTAATTTTCTTATACTATGAAATCCTATATAAAGTTGGGCATTTCAATATGCAAACAAAATCGCCCCTCTGTATTACGTATGGCGCCAGGACTGTGAGAGTAAAGAGAAGAGACAAGAATTGTTTACGGTATTTCCGAATAAAAAACCTACCTCTGGATAGACGCCTCCCCCCTTGGCAGCCGACTCGACAGCGAGGCAGGCGCGCTCCAGCATCTCGCGGCTCTGCTCCTTACACTGTATCAGGGCGCGCTGTATCTCGTTGGGGTTGAGGGCGTGCGCGTGTGGCAGACACGACAGCGCCAGCTCTGCCGCCGCGCGCACCATGTTGGGGTCACGACCTCGCGAGGCACGGTCAGCCAACGAGGCCACTTCAGGGGGCGTCAGGTGCCCCTCCCAAGTGTCAATGAGGATGTTGATTGCTGCACTCCCGATCTCCATCGCTTGGCCTGAACATGAGGGAGTTAGTTAATGCATTATCGTATTGGACATAAGATGCCTATACTGTAAAGTCTCACTGAGAAGTCACTACTTGTACATGAGTGTAAGGGGTTTCAGGGTTGCCACCGACATGGGATATATCGCTGCCACCAGTTTTAGATTCCCTGACTTTTCCCTGACGTTCCTCTGACGTTATATCAAATTTCCCTGACAATCACGGCATAAACCCAATGGTTTTAAATGTCCCCCAACTATGAATATGCACTCTTTTTTAAAGTTATCTTTTACTTAGCGATCGATCATTACTTAACAATGGGTTTTGTGTAACACGTGTGCACAAAAATTTCCCCCCTCCTTTTTTTCTCTCCCTTAAATTCTCCCTTAATTATATCTATACAGGCTTTTTTCAGAGAAAACAGGTGACTTTTTTTTGGTATTTTTTCCCTTAAAAAATATTATTTTCCCTGACATTTTCAGCTCTCCCACCACTGATTACATGCACAGTATTTTCTTCTTCTTCTGCATAAAGGACCTCTACGGTTAAGAACAGGTCTTCGCGACATAAATTGAAACCAGGAAAAAAATGAAACCAGGAAAAAATTGATGACTGTATATTTTGATTTTTTTTTTCAATTTCTGAAATACTTTAAGAGCGGTACCGACCTGTGATCCAGGAGACGTGTGAGCTGTAGGTGCGTGAGAGCCAGTTGGGGCTGACACAGTTGTGCAGGCCAAGCGCGTACAGCCCCACCTGCAAGGAGGGAGGACATTGTTATCAACTTCTATACATTAACAGGTGTTAACTATTTTGGTCTTCATATAGCGATATATTAAAGTTATTTTATATAACCGGTAGCAGGTAGAAACCTTTAATGAACATCTGTAAATACGTCCTATAAAGTGACCAGACAACGGTGGGCGAGATGGGATTATTTTTTGAAATATTTATTATGCTTAAATACTGTGGGCACTGTATTCCATGCCCCACATTGAATACAATGTGGCTGTATTCAATGGGCTAAAAAAAAGTTGAAAAGTTGTCTTTCCTTCATTAAATGCCTTCAAATAAAAAAATAAACACGAATGCCAACTACATGGATACCGTCTCTTGACATATTTCACTTGTGGGGGCTGGGGCCATATCCCACAAAGGCACAGTATGACCCCAGCCCGAACTCATGAAATACGTCATCGATGGGCGTTGGCATTTGTCTATGTGTGATGTATGCGTACCTGGAAGGCGCACAGGTGCAGGTTCCTGTGCGGCCCGTTGTGCGTGGTGTTGGCGGCCGGCTGCGTGAAGAGGGACGTGGAACTCGTGCCTCCCGCTTTGTTGAGTAACGTCTTGGCTAACTCAAACATGAAGTGGGCCGACGCCTCACTCGGCATGTTGGGCACCGTGGGCATGATGCGGTTCTTCCCTTTGTACCTGTCGGCGAATTGGAAATTAGTTTACCGTATTCGACGTAATAAGCGCACAGGGCGCTTAGAAAATTATTCTGGACACCTTTTAGTAGTTAAGAGTTTAATTGGGGTAAAATTTTGAGATATTTTTGGTTATTTCTAGTTTAAAAATCGCCCAAAGCAGGGGGTGTGCGCTTATTAGGGGGTGTGCGCTTATTACGTCGAATACGGTATTCATCCTGGATTTAAAGACGTAGTTCGCTAAAAGATGACATTTGTTGTCATGATGCACCAATGCAGCCCTGGCGAGTAACTACGGTACTGCATTGGTGCATAATTACGAACTTCGGGAGTGTCTCAACCCCATAGAGTCGTCATGATGCTTGCATGCAGCACTGGCGAGTTACTTGCCAAGGCTGCATTCATGCATCATGACGACCATCATTACGAATTTACGGTAGTCTCCATTAAAACAATGCTATAGCGAGGTTGCAGGTTCCTTAGTAGGGGGCACCATTGCTTGAACTGGTAACTGGCGAGATAAGCAGAGATACAGCAATCACAATGGGTACAGGCTGTTACATAATGCCCCCTAAGAATTCCGCAGTGAAGACCAGGGAGTTATCTCATTGGTTGATACCGTACTGTCGCGTTTAAGCGCCGGGTATTGAATAAGCGCCGGTCTTGTATAAGCGCCGGGGGTATGAGGGTCTTGAAATTTCTCTTAAGCACTGAAACTGGATCTTGAATAAGCGCCTGTCTTGTATAAGCGCCGGGGGTAAACACCCCTCCAAAGTTATAAGCGCCGGGGCGCTTAAACACGACGGTACGGTAATTCAACCGGCTAGACGCCTATATGTACTGACCTGGCTCCCTTGACGTTGGGTGTGGAGCTCCTGGAGTCTACCACGAGGTGCGGCGCGAAGCGAGCTCCTGCGTACACACAGGGCGGGCTGCAACACAATCACACACAGTGTTAACCGGGCAGTTAAAATATGTCCCTATACAACGCCAAGCGGCAGGGGTGTGAAATGCCGAAGTCATTATCATCTGTCGACCATTATGCGTCTCCGGGCAGCATTACAAATAATGCTTTTCATTCAAGAAGTTATGCAACTAAGGTTATCTAATCATCTAAAACCTATCTTTTATTCACAGATACATTCAAATTTAAGGTTTAGATGCAGAATCTGAAAATTTATAGAGCACAAAAATATCAGAGCCCATACTCCCACCCCTCTTATAAATGACTTTTCATTTTCTCAGCAGATTTAGATGAATCACAGGAATGATCCTCTGGGAGATGCGGAATTCTGCATATCTGCGGAGATTTCACACCCCTGAACGGAGACGTGGGACCGAACTATTTAATGTAGATTTCCATGGGTTATACGCGAACCGACCCTCCAGTAAGGGTAATAGGATGTGGTAAAAGTCTAAGTGTGGGATATATGAGTTTTTTTTTACAGTATAGTACTACAGTGTACACTTCCGGCACCCCAATGCGGGTTCTTCTTCCACTGACAAGTTTAGTACCATAATGAAAATGTAGAAGTGACACCAAGTCAAATGCTGCATTCTGGTGTCTCTTGTAATATTTTTCAAACTTCGCTCAAAATATTTTTCAAACTAACTTTTAACTGACATTTTCTCAAAATCTAGAATATAACTGACAGAATATGCCAATTTCTTTTTAAACTGACATTTAACTGACTTAAGTCACTATCAAAGCGAAAAACAAACAAACTGACATTCAACTGACGGTGGAAACTCTGTTAGTGTTTAGACGTAATTTTACCAAACAGTGCTCACCTTTCGTTGTCCCTGCACTTGGCGGCGGCCCCCTTGTCCCCGGAGCTGGAAGATCCGAGTGAGTCAGAACTCTTGCCGGAACTGCCGCTGTCGCTGCCGGGTCCCTGGTGCTTGGCCCAGTTACGGCGGACGAGGGTCGGTGAGTTGTCGCTGGATGTCGTCTCTGGGGCACTGCTGTCTACTGCAGCCATGCCTGCCGGGACAGCAACATTCATGTAGCAATATCCATATTCATGTAGCAATATCAGAGACATTCATGTAGCAATATCAACATTCAGATAGCAATATCAGCAACGTTTATGTAGCAATATCAGTATTAAACACTGCCGGAACAGCATCATTCATGTAGCAATATCAGTATTACATGTTGTCGGTACAGCAACATTCATGTAGCAATATCAACAAGTCACGTTGCAATATCAGTAAATTCACCTAGCAATAGCAGCAATATTCATGTAGCTATATCAGCAAGATTTATCTAGCAATATCAGCAGCAATCATCTAGCAATATCGGCATTAACTGTCGAGGCAATACTGCCGGAACAGCAACATTCACGTAGCAATATTGGTATTACACACTGCCGGAAGCACAACATTACATCTTGTAGTCATTTGTGGACCCCAAAAGAAATAAAGTAGATCTATATGCTGACCAGCAAAGGCCTTTCAATTTGGGGATAATTTTCAATTTATCTTCATCTTCACAAAAAAAGGTATTTTTCATGATTTTTTTTTGCCCCCCCTCCCCAGCCCCCCAAAATATTTGCTGTAAAAGCCCGTAATCCAAGCTATCAAAAAGAAGTGGCCTAAGTAAGCAGTGAGTGGCTCTGACTTACCGACTGAGTGCTTCTTGATGGTCTTTAGGTTGGTGCACCTGAACTTGGCCTCCCACGACTTGTAGTCACTTCTCGGGGTGTCCTCCTCCACAGCTGAACTGTCCGTGTCTTTGCTGCAACCGGGAAAACCAGCTTTAATCTCAGACTCAGTCTAAATAAAGTCTCGCCGCGAGATCATCAACTTACGTGCCCCCCCCCCCCCCCCACTAATTGCCAGTAGGCTTGAAGGATAGGCGAACATTTTTGTCTCCATATATCAAGGAGAGTTGGGCTTTAAAATTTCAGATGTGGGGCCTATTTAGGTTAACATACATGTAGGTATTTTATGGCGCAAAATTACGACAACATTTTATCGAGGGACTTTCGATAAGGTGCCCTATTTAGATAGTGTTATAACATAGTCCACCTGCCGTTGTTTCCTAATCAATCTAATGTTGGAAATTCAATACTGACTGCAACACAATACAGCTGCCAGGTTTTAAGAGCAGGCCAACAAAAGGCAGGAAGTCTTAGGATTATGGACAACTTTTAACAAGATTTAATAATAGAAATCAGGTCATCTCTGATTCATTGGGCTTCCTATAGACCAAGGATGAAAGTGACCTCTCTCAAAAAAACTTAAAATATTGACACCCCTGAATAAAGGTTCTCAATAGTTAAGTACAGTTCTTTGCGACATAAAAAAACTTAAAGTCTTTCATCCCTGATGGACCCACACAATGTACAACAGTCTTTGCCAAATCCTGCCGGACAGTGGCAATGTCCGTCTAAAATAGCTCTGGTCCGGCAGAATGACAAGTGTTGCAGGACCAGATGTCCTCCACCTTCTGGGCTTTCCAAAACCGAAAGATTTTTTCAAATATTCCAACTAGAACTGAAGTTATAAGTTCTGGAGTGCACACTAATATTCTAGGCAAATTAAAGCAATTTTTGTTGTTATTATTTCTTTTATAAATGTTATTCTATTCTAAATAGTAGACAAAACTGTCCTGCATAACGAAAACGTTTTCGCAAAGACTGGTACAATGTAGCGGTAAGTTGGTTACCTCTTGTAGTTGTTGGCTAGGCGTGTCTTGGGGCGCGCCCCGGCCCCGGTGGCTCCGCCCCCGCTGGGTGGCCGTGCGGTGCCGCTCCCCCCGCTAGTGGCGCCCTCTGTCAGCTTGAGGCGGTTCTGCTCCAGGTTGAGGTAGTCCAGGTTGTGGGCGGAGGACGCCTCCCCCACCTCCTCCTCCTCCTCCTCCTCCGGCTGCTGCCACGTGGGAGACGACTCCACCGCCGCCGACGACACGTGCGTGTCTCCTGGGATTATTTGAATATTTTATTTGCCAATTTCAGGGAGATTTTGAATATAGTGAATCTTTAGTCTCATGACTTTAAATATATTTTACACCTCATGTGTCGGCTGTGATTAGGGATGTCATTTATATGCACTTTTTCTTGATTTGATGTAATTTTTTTTTACCTGATTTCTCGATTCCCGCTATCATGTTCTCAGGTTTCGATATGACGATTTATAACAATATTTTGATGCATTAGACAGGCTGCTAAAATATCATGTTAACTAAGTCGCGGCTACATGGATTATTTTCCACATTTCATGAGGGAAGGCAGTTATAAAAGTTTAGTTTTGCCCATATCTAATACATGTATTGTTGGTATTTAGTTATTGAGAGAATCTATAACATCCTACCTGCGATGGTTGTCACAGTGGCGACGGCCTGCCCAGCGCGTGACGCGTCATCCTTATCATCGTTCTCGTAGCCGAAGCTGACCTTGCCGGGGTCGGCGGTGACCTTGTGAGGGTGTGGCCTCCTGGTGGTGGGACCGGCGGCACCTGACGGTCCGGCGGTCGGCGCGGCCGGCGGGGTGGCCGCGTGACTCGGCCGGGACGTCGAGGTGACGGCTGCTGCTGCGGCGGCGGCCGCTGCTTTAGCGGAGGCGGTCTGACTGGCGGACAGGTATGTGGTGAGGGACGGGGCCTTGTACAACTGGTGTACCGCCTTGTCCAACAACTTGTCCATGATCTGAGGAAACAGGAGGGTATGTTTGTTTTATGACTAGTATGTCTTACAGTCTACATGACCAGTAAATTTCTATAACGGGCATGTTTCTATGACCTGTATGTTTCTATGATCGGTATGTTTATGTTTCTATGACCGGTACGTTTGTATGACGGGTATGTTTATGTTTCTATGACTGGTATGTTTCTATGACCAGTATGTGTCTATGATGGGTAATCTTCTATGACCGGTCTGTTTGTACGACCAGTATGTTTCTACGACCGGTATGTTTACATGACACTGACCTTACTGAGTTTGACCTGGTCGTCCTTGTAGTGGACCAGCATGGTGATGGGTAGGTCACCATGCTGTGTTATCTTTGTTTCTATGACCGGTATGTCTCTATGACCAGTGTGTTTCTACGACCGGTATGTCTCTATGACCAGTATGTTTATGTTTACATGACCTGTGTGTTTCTATGACCAGTGTGTTTCTACGACCAGTGTGTTAATGTTTCTATGACCGGTTTAGATGACACTGACCTTGCTGAGTTTGACCTGATCGTCCTTGTCATGGACCAACATGGTGATGGCCAGGTCCCCACGTTGTGTTATCTTTGTTTCTATAACCGGTATGTTTCTATGACCAGTGCGTTAATGTTTATATGACCTGTGTGGTTAAATGACACTGACCTTGCTGAGTTTGACCTGGTCGTCCTTGTAGTGGACCAGCATGGTGATGGCCAGGTCCCCACGTTGTCGTCTCGTTCCCTCACACAGCAGCGGGTGGTCCGCCTCCGACACATTAGCCTTCAAACCTGCAATACAAGGTGCTCAAAGTTAGTGCAGCCGATTATTGGGAATCAAAAATACTTTTATCTTTAAAACAATGTCTCAGCATTTTCACAAAGAGGATACTTTGTTTGCTATTGACTTTATTCACTTGTAACTAGCCAGTGCTGCATTCATGCATCATGCCAACCCTGCGGGTTTGATACAATCCTTGCTAGTTACTGGCAGGTCCACTACTGTATTATGCCCCTTGATACATGAATTTAGCCATGGCTCGCCCATGCTACATTCAACAAAGGGTCAGCATTATACACCTATGTAGTCCTGTGTTCATGCATCATAACAGCTAATGTTGCTTCGAGGCAATATTCAGTTTAATATAGGCTAGTCGAGACATTGTGAAGATATTTCTTGTATGACCACAAAGTTTAGTAAACTAACCTAGCGCTGCTACGGCTGCCTCAAAGCCGAGTTTCTCATCGGCGGGTGACCGTGTAGATGCAGGGGGAGACCGTGTCGGGCCCCGACTGTTGGATCCATTTTGATTACAAACTGAAAGACAAAAACAAATAAATTCTTAGCACAACAGTCAATACGGATACCTCATATCAAGGGCGGTTTTCATTATGAGAAATAGGAATTGATCCGTGACGGGAACAGACTGGAACTGAGGCTCTTTAGCCACATATCAGCTGTTACAGTTTGTCAATCTTTCAGATATATAGAGTTACGCAGCCCAGAGAAATACTTACCGGGTACTACCGGTATATAAAGAAAATTCTTGATTCATTGTAGTTTCGCAAAAATACCTCAAGACAATATATTTCAGAAATCAACATTCGAAAATATAATTTTTAGATTTTGATTACTGGATTTTCTTTTGTGAAAAGTTCAGGTATCAGCCATATTTATCCTGTTTTTGACAATAAAATCATTTCCAAATCTAAAAAGTACTTTCCAAATATTGGATGAGAGTTTTACTCACCAGGTAGACAAAGTGAGTCGAAGATGAAGCTGGCGAGTGTGAGTGGTAGGAGCGCCTCTCCCCGAGACTTGAGTTTGCCGCTGCGTAACTGCTCCGCCCGGTCTCGGATCACATTCAGTTCAGCCGGACCCAGAGGGATGCGTTTCAATAACGCTGTCAACTCTGACTCCTGATGTGCTAGTTTTACCTAAGGACAGAGGGCAAATTGTCTTGTGTTAAAACTTCCGTGAATTCCTGTGTATTACCCGCGGGTTGTACGCGAACCAAACTCAGCTCTCAGTTGATACCTAACATGCTTGTATAGGATGTGGGTTATACAAGTTTTTTTTATCCATTATATAAGTATACTGCATTACTAATTCCCCTAAAATTAGGACCCCAGATCAGGGTATAGGATTTTCCAGAGTTGGGAGTGCGGGTTATACGCATATATGTGTTGTAGTTCAAACTGGGTGTGTATAATTTGACAATCTGAGCTTTTTCATAAATCTCTATGCTGGAATTGCAGAATCCCCATGAAGTCAGACCTACAATTTACTAAAGATAGTTGTCTATCACACATCTTATTTTCATATTAAAGAGTAGATAACTCAACTATTCGGATTGGATTGTAAGATCCATTTAGCCGCATTCATGTATACTGCTCACCCTTTAGAATGTACCAACCCTGTAGGATTAGTATTACCGGTATGCTTGAACGTACCAATAGTGAGTTACTCGCTCTAATAAATACAAAAAGTAGTCGCCTTACCTCTAGTGCCTTGCTGGATGCAGGTGGTCGCGGCATCTCGAGGCCGAACATGCCGACCTTGAAGGCGAGGTGGTGACACTCGCTGTCCTCCAACAACACAGAACACAGGAAGGCCGCCTTCGCTAACGTCGTGCTCGCAAACGACGAAATGTTGTTCTGTGCCTTCTTCTTCTTTCCTGTAAGAGGATGGATAGACAGATGGTTAGATGTGGGGATTTCTGTATCATATGTTTGTACATTTTGTGTATTAATTCAGTATCACAACTTTAGGGAGTGGTCATTTTTTAACAACAGGGGGGGGTTGGTGGATTTGGGGGGGGGACCAAAAAAATTTGGACCCCTTGAAGGGGGGGGACCAAAAAAATTTGGACCCCTCTTGAGGGGGGGACCAAAAAAATTGCACCCCTTTTTAGCGAAAAAGCCCGCGCGTTACTATAGCTTAAAGGGGTTGGCCGCGCTCAATTTCAACTTGCCTGAGGGGGGGGGACCAAAAAAATTTCGACCCCTCCCGCGGGGGGGACCGAAGAAATTTCGACCCGCTCACGCGAAAATCCACCGACCCCCCCCTGTTGTTAAAAAATGACCACTCCCTTAGGCCGGCATATATGTGCCTCTACATGGGTACCCGCAATTTTGACCGTGTCACCGGGTCGAATTTTAGCAGAAGGGCAGTGGCATTGTGTCGATTTTTAGCTACATAAGAACAAAGAGAAAACCCCCCTGTGGGTCGATTCTTATCCCCAATTTTCCTGTGTCCGTCGATTTTTAAAAGGGCCTATAGAAAAGGGCCATGTCGCCCGTGTCGATTTTTACCCATGTAGAGGCACATATATCTGTGAGTGATGGGCTAAAGTGTCCCTGGTACTTTGCCCAATGTTTAACTTGATTTTTGCACAACCCTTGATACTAATGATAGTGTTTTCATGAGCTATGCCCTTTGTCATCATGATGTATAATTGAATGCAGCCCCGGGGAGTCTAGGATGGTACACTCCCGATGGATTGGCATGATGCAGGAATGAAGCACTTGTGAGGAAACGGCATTCAGGCCGACAGAGGGCAAAGCCCATAAAATCACTATGCGCTTCTTAAGTGGTGTTGAGCTTACCTTTGCCTGTGGGAGGGGGTGCCTCCTGTGACAGGTCCGGGGGGTTGTTGAGCATCTCCTCGGCGAGCTGCTTGGCGAGGAGACACGCCTCCCGGGTGTGTCCGTGAGCGTGCAGACCCTCCGCACGCGCAAACAGCAGCTACAGAACAGAGTTAGAGTTACAGTCAAAGTGGGTCCAATAAAGGGAGCAAAAAACAGAATACCGTATTCGACGTAATAAGCGCACACCCCCTAATAAGCGCACACCCCCTAATAAGCGCACACCCTCTATTTCAGGCCGATTTTTAGACTATAAATAACCAAAAATATCTCAATTTTTTACCACAATTAAACTCTAACTACAAAAAGATGTCCATAATCATTTTTAAGCGCACTGTGCGCTTATTATGTCAAATACGGTGCATGCCAGATACAGTAAATTCTCGTGTAAAAGCTGCGGCTTGTATGCGATGCTGCTTCAGCTTTCAATTGACACCAAACATGCCTCTGTAAGGTGCGACTTATATGACAGTTTTTATATGTATACTACAGTACTAAATTAATTATTTTCAAACCTCCTGTTGGGCTTATAGGATTTGTCAAATTGCTGGTGTGGCCAATACGCGAGTTAGGCTTATACGTGATACAATGTAATTCACAATAAGTCAAGGATATGTGTATGCATGAATATGTGTCAGCATGCATGTGTCTTCATGAATCTTTTGTACACAAATTAGTATATTGTATTCGCACTTAATAAGCGCAGTGTACATAACTTTAAAAAAAAAAAACCATTCTACTTGTTCAGAGGTTAATTGAAGTTTGTGCCTCAAAATTGTAATGTTAAGGCCACAGAGCCAGGAGGACGGTTAAATCCACACTTTACCTTACGATGGACAATCCAGGGGCATCTGCTCTATTTAGGGCTCAAGGTTAGGTGTATCTTTTGGGATATCTCTTAGTTAAAAATTCTGCATAAAAAGTAGTATTACGTCAAATACTATTAATGTTTTTTGATGGAGGGCTGATAAACAAAGTAGCTTCTCATCTATTTAATGAACCTGACAAATATTGCAGAAACAAATCAAATCTTACCTCCTGTTTATTTTCCAATTTCCTAATTCCGGCGAAGTAGTTGGGCTCGTCTGACTTCTTCTTCTTGTCTTGTGGTGCGTCGGAGACCTTGGCCTTGGGGTCGTAGAAGTAGACCTGGTACTCGTCACTAGAGGGCTGCGACTCGGACTGCTCGCCTTTTGGTAAGGCGGCAGCGGCCGAGGCGGCGGCGGCAGGGGGGCTGTGTGCGGCGGCCCCGGCCCCGGCGGCAGCTTCATACCCGGAGGGACCGGGTAGCGAGCTGTCCGAGTCGGGCTCCTCCTGCTTGTAACTAGCGAGCGAGCTGCTCACCAAGCCGGGGTTAGACGGGCCGGCCGCCATGCACGACCCACCATCAGGAGGCGCCACCGTGGTCGGCCCCGAGGGTAACGACCGGCCGGGTTTCTTAGCGCCCGAGTGTTTGTGAGGCCGGGGGAGATCGGCGTCTCCCAGGTCCGAGTCTGAGTCCGGGTGGTGTTCGTCTTTGTCGTTTTCACAGAAACCCTCGGAGCTGGAGCTGCAGGCTCCGTCTGTCTGTGCGGCCGACCCGGGGTCAAGGTCAGAGGTCGCCGAGTCCTGCGAGGGTCGTGCGGGGAGGTGGTGTTTGTGTGCGCTGCCCCCGCCGGCCGCATTGTGCGCCACGTTGTGTGCGTGCGCTGCGTTATGTGCGTGATGGTGCGCCTGGGCGTGTGCCAGCGCCGCCTCCAGCCCCAGTTTCTGTACCCCGTTGTGCACCGCCGCACTCGCCGACACCGCCGACATATTGTGGCACTTCCCGCGCCCCGTTCGTCGACATTCCTCCAAACCCTTCCCGAACGAAAACTTCCACCGCGGCCAATCCCGCTCCATGTGAGTCAACCCGGGGATCGGGTACTCCTTCCAGTCCAACTGCGTCCCCTCAATCCCCGATTTGAACCCAGAGAAGATCTCAATATCGCTCTTCTTAATGGCAGCGTTGCCGCTGGCCACATTGCCCCTCGCCTTGCGGACCTTGTCGATGGTCTTGATGTGCCAGTCCTTGAGCTGGGTACAGAGGTCGTCCCGCTGGATGGGGGACAGGGAGGGGTTGAGGGCCGAGAGCCGCCACAGGGTGACGATCTCGTCACACATGCTGGAGGCGGCGTGTTGGGAGGACGAGCTGCTGTTCTGGTTACCACGGTTACTGTGGCTGTTGGCGCTGTTGTGGGAGGACGAGATCTTGGTGTTGAACCACCACACCAGGATCTGAGGGATGACAGGGGCAGCAATTAGTATGTGTCTTATGCTCTATTGAAAGTTAATCTAAGATTTGTGTGCTATTTATTGATGTGAGGAGATATTTTGACATGTAAATTTGCATATGAAAGTCAAATAAAGAAATTTAAAATTTTTTTTTTTTTTTATTTAGGAAGGGGTTCTAACGAGCTCTGTCACTACGTGACTAGACTCCCATCTTAGATCACCTTGAATCAAATTAATTTTTTAATTCTCATTGATATGATATGAGTATACTGATGTTTGTAGCAGAAAAAGTCTTGCTGTAAAATCTCGCTGACATGGTATTCAACTGACGCAGAGCTGCCAACCTCAAAACATCCAAAATCGTATTTTTTGGGTCATTTTTTGCCTGAAAAGCGTATTTAGCGTACTCCCTTCCCCCCAAAAGCGTACTAAAAGCGTACTTTTGATTTAGGGTGCCTGCATTAATATAACATTAACAAAAACACGATAATTTGTCTGTTCCATTATAGCACAAAGCAAAAAAACATTGGATCCCTTGAAGGGGGGGGGGTGGAACCCAAAAAGTTTGGACCCCTCTTGAGGGGGGGGGGGGGGGGCAAAAGAATTGCACCCCTTTTTAGCCCAAAAGCCAGTGCATTACTATAGCTCAAAGGGGTTGGCTGTGCTCAATTTCAATGGCAATGACAATGGCAATAATTCACCACTGGGTTCTATAAGGCCAAATAAAAGAGGTTTGTTTCAGGTCACCCAACCAACCCTATCAAAACAGGGCCGACCCTACTTTTTTCTTATGCAATTTTGAAGAAATTTCTGTATTTTACCCTTTTTTGGGTCAATTTTAGTGTCCTCGGAGAGGCTGGCCAGTACTTTCATGTTAAAAAGAAGAAGTTAAAAAAACAAAAATATCCAACCTACCGACCCGACATTTTCTGACCAACTTACCTGAAACAAACCTATCTTTTTGGGCGAGAATTATCTAGAACTAAAATGTGTACTCAATATATATGAAATGATAGCCAATAAGAGCCAAAATGCGTACTGCATACCCCAAAAGCGTACTAAATCGTACTCAAAATGTAAAAGCGTATTCTGGCTCAAAATGGGTCCAAAAAGCGTACTAATACGCCAAAAGCGTACTACTTGGCAGCCCTGCTGACGTATAACATAAGTTATGAGATAGCCAAAGCATATTTAACTCGAGGCATGAGACTGGGTTTTGACGAAAATTACAAGATGGGGCCGAAACTCTATCTCTGAATGACATTTTAGATGAATTGTATGGGGTGGATCCCCTCAAGAGACTATGACCCACCCCGACCCCCGTATTAATGTTAAAATATTTCTCAGTGGATCTGTACAATCAAAGGGGTGACCCTTTAACATCAAAGTTCAAAATTTCGGGAAAGGTTCGAAAAAAAACACCATATCTGTTGCTCGTACATCGTTGTATTAGATTTCCAGGACTTCCCCAGATTAACAAAAAGAGAGTGACAAAATCAGTAAGAGTAGCCTCAGTGACTCCCTACCTGTTCACAGGTGAGGACCTCCTCTGTGAGTATCTCTAGTAGCGGGATGGCGTTGCTGTCGTTACGTCGGAACATCTCCCGCGCTATGGACAGCAGATTCCACATGCCCTCGGGTTCCCGTCCCCGTAATGGCCGGAGCAGACTCTGCCACTCGGCAGCCGCCGGGGGAGCCGTCGACGACAGGTAGTTCACGTCACTAAAACGGAAATATCAGTATTTATTTTTTATGGAATACTGCAGTGCCATTGATTTAACCAAAGAGCCCCGTATTTCACCCCCCCCCCCCCGTGAAATAACCCATGTCCGTATTGCACGACCCTGTAACGTCATCAATGACGTCATCAAAGACGGTTTGTGTATATTTAAATGACGTAAAAATAGGCTATTTTAGGCTACCCCTACCACAATTTAGGAATTTTGAATCGAAAAACATAAAAAATAAATACAAAGGCACACTCGTTTTTGGTCTGTTGAAGGATTATTTCACTTGTTGACCCTCGGGCCGCATTTCACTTGGCCTACAGCCTCGTGAAATACGGCCCGAGGGTCAACTCAGACCAGAAACTTGTGCACCTTTGTCTTTTTATCTCCAATGTTTAAGCACTGGAAGGCCGTATTCAATGCCCCCCATTGAATAAAATGTGGCCATATTCAATGGGCTAAGAAAAAGTTGTCTTTCCTTCATTAAATAGTTTCAGATAAATGTTTTTTTTAAAAAGCCAACTACATTGATCCAAACTCTTGAAATACAGCAGAGACGGTGTCAATGGGCGTTGGCATTTGTCTATGTATAATGGGCACAAAAGAAAATTGTTTTCCGCTCATAGACGATATGAAGTTTTTTTATCCCAATGCAGAACTTTGAGGGAGTCTAAAAAGACTGCGTACTTTGAAAATTCTATGTAGGGAACAATATTATATAATAAAAGTGCCCTGAAATGAGATATTTTTTGGCCTTTCTCATCTTAACTTCTTAACTTCCTTGCTTAAAAGTTGTGCACAAAAAAGTACTTGCAGTTTGCTGGAACCTGAAGAGAGATACAAAAGTGGTTGCCTACCTGAAGACGATGGGAGATGGTACACAGAACTTAATAAGTGTCTTTTTGATGTTGTCGTGGAGCGTCGTTTCATCCAGACACCACGTGGTCTGCTCACTGGCCGAGGCCCCCGCGGTAGGATCTGGAGAAGTGGGAGAAGAACTTAGCACAAATGTTCACTGGCATGTCCAAAATATAGGCCCTCTTACGGTTGCAATTCTCGCACCAACTTTCGTAACCTCGCACCTGCTTGTAAGAAGCTCCCAAGGATTTTCTCTCTTTGAGAAGTCAATTTCTATCTCTATTTTCTCGGTATTTTACACATTTTAATGAAATTAAGAGCATTTATGATTGTGCATGACTGTGTCTTAGTGAAAGATACCTTCCTTTTATGTCAAACTTGTAAAATAGCTGAGATAATCGAGTATAAAGTAGACTTCACAAAGAGTGAAAATCCTCGGGGAACCTCGTACAATCAACCCCGGAATGGGTGGAGGCATAGTATGAATCGGCAATCATAAGGGGGCGAATACTACATGCATTCTAAAGTCTATAGAAACAAAATTTGGCCTGTTGTCGTGTTATTCATCGTTGGAACAGAGATTTTCTATCCCCTCCTTGGAAGCAGTAAGTTAGACATCAACATGTATTGCTTCGGCCATGTCCAGTGATTTTTAAATTTAAAAAATATATACTGTAATATTGATCTCCTTACAAGGGGTATATTTTTCCTTAAATACTCCCCCCCCTTTTTTTTGGGGGGGGGGGGGGTGGTGGGGTGGGATTGGTCTGCATTTATAGAGTAAATAGATAAAATCTCAAGTTGATTAAATCACAATTAAAATTATATCTCACCAGGGGCGCCACAGACGGTGTTGATGGCGGCGTGTTGTGAGGAGAGTAGCTCATCCAGCAGCCGCTGAGCGGTCGGCAAAATCTGAAAACACACAAGGGACAGCATTTAGTCAACTGCATCTATGCTATCATTCTTGTGGTCAATAAACATTTCAAACTAAAAAAAAAAAAGCTATTGAGGCCTACCGGTACTACCGTAAACAGGGTTCTCCACAGAAATTCACACCGTAAATTTGTGTATACGCCGCTGCTTGTAAGTTGTACAAACGTCAAGCTCCGAGGTGGGGATGCCACTTATACAAGAGTTTTTGTTAGTGTAATACAGTACTAAACGGGCAATTCAGGGCGGCTTATAGCAGAATTTAAGGTATAATTATTGATGGATACATATTTTTTTGGATAATAAGTGCTAAAATGGGTATAATTTCTGTTACGGTAAAATACGTCCTTTAAGACGATCCCGCCCCTAGACGACCCCCTACTTTGAGAAAGTACAGGGTCGTCCTACTTTCGGCATGGTCGGTATGGTGCATTAATGTAGCATTGGCGACCCTCAGTAGTGTATCAACTCCATAAGGTCAGCATTATGATTGAATGCAGCACCAATGATTTATTCCGCAGGGCTGCAATCATGCATCATGACGACCCTATTGGAATTGAGACACTCCTGAAGGGTCAGCAGGATCACCGATGCAGCGCTGGCGAGTTACTCATCAGGGCTGCATTGGTGCATCATAACGACAAATGTCATCTTTTAGGGATATGTCGTCCTTAAAAGGTTAACTGTTTTTATGCATGAGTACAATATGTAGAGAACCTTAGTTAATCCCATCACTATTTTTGGGCTCTTCATTAACACATCTTCATGTATATGCAAATCAGCGGGTGATTATGTCTCTCTAGGATGATTTGTAAGGCAAAAAAAGCGTGTTTCAGGCAACCCGGGAAATTTGTATTTTCTACTTTTTCAAATGCATACAGATCGATCTCTAGGTCTCAGCAAACTTTTGGTCTAGAAGAACAAGCATTCACTGATTTCAGTGGCCTAAATAATTATAATTGTCTGACCTCAGGAAATTGCTTTTTAACAAAAATATTAAACAATTTTGTGATTTTCATAACAACTGGAGGAATCAGTGAGTCATCCAGGTGCCTCTACATGGGTCAAATTCGACACAGGCGACCGATTACCTGAAACACACCTTGTTTTTGCCTAAGGGAGTGCTCATTTTTTAACAACAGGGGGGGTGGTGGATTTGGGGGGGGGGTGTAAAAAATTTGGACCCCTTGACCGGGGCAGGGGGTAAAAAATTTTAGACCCCTCTTGGGGGGGGGGGGTTAAAAAAAATTCAACCTGTTTTGAGGGAAAAAGCCCGCGCGTTACTATGCTACAAAGGGGCGCGAACGCACACAATTTTCGGCCTGCCGGGGGGGGGGGGGTAAAAAATTTTGCGCACTCCGCGCGAAATCTCACCGCCCCCCCCCCCCTGTTATTAAAAAATGAGCACTCCCTAAGTACCAAACCATATCCTCATTACTCTACCAGTAACACAGCTAACATAATGGGGAATAAATTGGATCCAGACTCTACTTGGTTCATCCAAATGGTTATCCTCGCTCATAAAATTGTCCTTTTTATATAATTTAGTTGATAACATTGCTACTGTTGTACACAGTTGGTGGGAAGGTAGTGTTTTATTGTACCATTTTCACAAGCAAACAACAATACCATCATGATATACATACATGGGACTTTGTATATTTATTTTCTCTTACTTTTCTTATAGTACATAAACGGTATGTTCCAAGTTTGTATAGCATGTTACGAGATGGGCTGTGTAAATCCGTAAGCAGGATTTTCGTCTCCTGCTACATGTAAAACCTTTGTCGTTGTAATGCATGAAGGCAACGCTGGTAAGTAACTTGTTAGTGCTGCGTTCATGCATTATGACGACCCTTTAGGATAGATACACTGCAAAGTGTCACCACTGTGCACCAATGCAGCGCTGGCGATTTCTCCCCAGATGACACTTGTCGTCATAATGCATCAATGTAGCCTTAGCGAGTAACTTGCCGGCACTGTATATCAATGTATCATGACGACCCTTCAGGAGTATCAATCTGTAGGGTCGGCATGATGCTGCAATGTAGCCCTGCCGATTTATTCGCCAGGGCTGCATTCATGCATTATGATGACCAAAGTCATGGATCATCAATGCAGCCCTGCCGCATTATTCGCCAGTGCTGCATTCATGCATCTAAGACAAACGGCATAATGCATTGATTGATTGATTTGTTTAACGTCCAAGTGTACATAGTACAGATTTGATCGGACACTAGGTCCTTTTCTCTCTCATCTTAACATTGCGCATAAATGTGTGGGTGCGTATGCGCGTGCATGTGTTTGCGAGTCTGCTTGTAGCAGTGGGAAACGGCTCGTCGCATTAATGCATTATTTCACTGGTTAAATGTTTAACTTCAAGTTTTGTCCGTACCTGCTGGGGTAGTTCTGAGATGAGGTACTGTGCAAACTTCTGCAGCTGGTCTCGGTGCAGACGGTTCAGGGACTCGGATACCGGCGCGCGCAGACACACCTGGTTGGCCTGTAACAAGGGAACAACGTGATATGAAATTATTTTTTTAAATAAAAAATAACTTTTAATTTTAAAAGGTATACATATGGATGATTGCAAACTCTGTAGGAAAGGACTCAACAGTATGATCACTACAGTAGTTCTGAGGAGGTACTGTACACCTCACACTTGAGGATTGTCTAATCGAGGGGCACCTGTATCAAAGAAAGCTACACTTTATAACAGTGGCTCAATAAAAAATAAGTGAACAAAAATGTTGTACATCATATTTGTCAATGAGTTCTCTGAACATGATTTTTAGGGATGTCTGGACATCTAAGGCTATATCTTACTCATCTGAAATGGTAAACCAATACTGTATAGGATAACACCCTATTGTGTGAGTAAGGACTGTGTGTGTATTTTGGTATTTAGAAATTAACCATATATGATCCCTGTCTGCATAGTGATTTAATGCATCAGGAATGACGATGCATAAATGCATGCATCATGAGCATAGCACATTAAAGCACTACTGTGTTCGAGGTAAAGACAACCACCCAGATATTGTCTGTTAGAACCAGGATACATCTATTTAATTTTCCATTTTTATTCTATTTGTTTTAGATATACTTTGTAGTATGCAGACTATGTGTAGCCATACCCAGCCACAATGTGCACGGTAACGGGTCCAAGCAGGAGCAAATCTCCTAGTTACAGTAAGGTTATCGCCACCTGCACTAGGCCTGCAGCAGGCTTGTATCAACCTTACAGCAGATTTCTAGGTTGGAGGCTGCTAACCAGCCCTAACCCACACCATCCAGGGTCGCCGCTCTATACTCTATCCAGCACCAACTGCCGCACTACCCACTAACTAACCAGCCCTAACCCACACCATCCAGGGTCGCCGCTCTATACTCTATCCAGCACCAACTGCCGCCCTCCCCACTAACTAACCAGCCCTAACCCACACCATCCAGGGTCGCCGCTCTATACTCTATCCAGCACCAACTGCCGCCCTCCTCACTAACTAACCAGCCCTAACCCACACCATCCAGGGTCGCCGCTCTATACTCTATCCAGCACCAACTGCCGCCCTCCTCACTAACTAACCAGCCCTAACCCACACCATCCAGGGTCGCCGCTCTATACTCTATCCAGCACCAACTGCCGCCCTCCTCACTAACTAACCAGCCCTAACCCACACCATCCAGGGTCGCCGCTCTATACTCTATCCAGCACCAACTGCCGCCCTCCTCACTAACTAACCAGCCCTAACCCACACCATCCAGGGTCGCCGCTCTATACTCTATCCAGCACCAACTGGCTGAAACCTCATGGTCATGGTCAGGTTTTGAAAGCAGTCAACCCTTTCTGGAGGGCATAAATGCATTAAGGCCATCTCAATGCATGAATGCAGCCCTGGCTTACTCGCAAGGGCTGCACTTAAGCATCATGTCGACGCTACGGGGTTGATACACTCCTGAAGGGTCGGCATGAAGGTAGCCCAGCGATTTACTTGCCAGGGCTGCATTGGTCCATCATGACGAAAAATGTCATTTTTTAGATGCATCTTTCCAGGGTTTATGCACTAAGGTATTCTTAATCTGCGGTGCAGCTTATTAATGCCTTCACGGCCACTAACGGCTCTAATCAGGGGCGGATCCAGAAGGGGTGGTCTAGGGGGGGCACAGCCAAGAACATTTGGTCTAGGGGGGGCACAGTCAGGGTTCTGGACCACATTTCCTAGAGTTAAGAGTCATACCAAGGGCCATTTTCAGGGGGTCTAGGGGGGGGGGGAAGACAAAGAGAATGGCACAATAAAGCACTATGCGCCAATTAAAGTGTTAATCAACCCTTTAAGGACAGCATCATTCCTTAATGCATCATGCCCTTGGTTGTCATGATGCATGAATGTGGCCCTGGTGAGTGACTCGCCTGTGCTGCATTCAAGCATCATGCCGATCATACAGGGTTGAGACACTGCCGACGGGTTGGCATGATGCACCCTTGTAGCACTGGGGAGTTCCTCAAGCATCATGACGACCAAGGGCAAGATGCATTATGCTGTCTTTAAAACGTTAATTAATGAGCGCCTCTGCCAGCCTCATCAGAGAGTTCTGGATGTGCTGTACCGCTGCTGGCACTGGCTGCTAATTCTGATCCTCTACTACACTTTTATTTTCACAGTCTGACCTTTTCACACACACGCCGTGACCTCACGCCGCCCTCTGTAGTCCATGACAACGTGAATACTGCGGCGACTCATTTTCAAAAAGAGAACTTTTTGTTTTCTAAAATGTTTTTAATGAGTTTTGCCCCTTGCTTTCAACTAACACACAGCTAAATATTTGTGGATGTAAAGATTATTTTCCTTTTCTCTCATTAATGAGATTATTAGAGCGACAAGGAGAGCCTTCAGGACGGTGAGAAACCGTAGTCAGCCTGGCAATATCCGTCTTCTTGAGTCTAGACGGTAAATGTTTTCAAAGTTAACCATTTCTGGGCCGGATAGTGTTTTAGATAACACATTATGCTCTCTTTCATGTTGCATGAATGCAGTTTTTTCTAGTCACCAGGGCTGCATGGATGCATCATGCCGACCCCACGGGCTTAATACAGTCCCCAAAAGTCGGCATGATGCATGGATGCAGTACTGGCGAGCCTCGCCAGGGCTGCATTCAAGCATCATGCCGACCAAGGACATAGCACAATAAAGCACTCTGCGGCCCTTACAGAGTTAGAACTCACCAATGCTGTATTCAAGCATCATGCCGACACTACAGAGTGGGTCGGAATGATGCACCATTGCAGCCCTGGCGAGTTACACGCTGGTGCTGCATTCGGGGATCATGACGACAAATTTCATCTTTTAGCAACATCCGTCCTTAAAGGGTTAAATCACTCTGCTGCCCTCACAGAGTTAAGGCAGACACGTTGAGTGTCCACCCAGTTAGCTGGAGATGTGACTCGGTGACTTTGTTACTGCCCTAGATCTAGTCAGGTAGCGGCACTACAGACCAACGCGGCAAGAAAAAGTCATTTTTCAGAAACGTTGTTGATAAAGATTTTGCGCTGCTTTAATGTTTGACGCACAGGCACTACCAGTAATATGTAGCTGTGAAATCCTGTAATATATGATTCATAATATAATGGTCTTGTGGATCTACTAATGTGTCCCTATGTGGGCACTTATATATGTTATAACCATTGTGTTAAAGCCAATGCAGTCACAACTATCTTATGGGTGTTTATGCTGCACGCTTCTGTTCTCATTTTTAGACCATCTTGGCATCCTTGCACTGCATAGGTGAAAGATTGAGCGTGTGAGTGGCCTCACAGATGACTCAGGGTAAGCTGGGTGTGTGAATGAGTAATGGATGTTTAACACCATTTCGACAAACCTGGGTCTGTAGCTTATCATGTACAGTTAGATATAGTACTCCCTTATACTCATTTATTGGTCAATTCTGGCATCAGAAATGAATTCCTTGTTTAAAGGTACCCTCAAGTCATGTGTCATACATGTATGTTATTCCATTTCAGGCCAGCAGGTGGGTGTGGGTGAGCAGGTGTGTGTGGGAGAGCAGGTGGGTGTGGGTGTGCAGGTGGGTGTGGGCGAAAGTCGCTGGCTGCGGGCATGTACCGCCTTCTGTCAGACAGAGCCACGACAGAGCCCCCTTGTGGAGTGCAGGTATACTAATCCTCTGTCCCAGCAACACACCCCCTTGTGAGTAGCAGCGGTACCACAGGTGGAAATACGAGAAGTCGCAGTGGCGCCACCCACTGCATGGCGGTTGAAATAGGAACTATAATATTTGTCTTGTGTTGCTCTGTTCTGATGTCTTTAATTTAAATTTAATTTAAAGCACTTAGATGGTTCTTTACTGTGTGTTGGAGGGTATTTCCAGTGTACAAGATGGCCTTTTGGCATGTGAAGAGAGAAATATGGGGCACTTTGGCAAAATATGTCATTTCTATCTTTGCTTTAACACTGAAGCCTATGTGGCTTTCATTTAGAGGGTAGCAATTTAAGAATACTTAAGAGTTTGAGGAAAAGAGAGAAATCACTACCTAAAGATCGCAGGCCAATTACAGCAAGAAGGAAAGACATTTTAAATTTCTTTTCGAAGGAAACATTTGTCCCCCGATCTTGCCTGTCTCTCCATGGTCTTATTTAATGGCTGTGGGCCATGGACATTAAATGAGAGCACTTCTCCCATGTAACAAAAACGTCTTAAACCTTGGTTGGGTCGTTTAGTATTACTCAGTTACCCTGAGTCAACTAGATATCTTGCTTTAAGGATTTTAACACTTTTTTTCATACATTGCCTGATTATTCTCCCCCCTTTTTGGCATGATGCATGGCTGAAGGCATGGCGATGCATTTAGGCATCATGACGACAAAAGGGCATAGTACAGTAAAGCACTATGCAGCTCTCAAAGGGTTAGGAGCCCTCTTCCTCCTACACCACAACACTCAGTTTCCCTAGAGCATATTAAAGGGGCATTCTCACCACTCGTACTTAACCCCATAGTAGACTAGAACAGACTCAGTACTAGAATTGTGAGTGGGATACGCTCGGTTATTATGCCACTTTAAAATGGTATCTATATCCTCTTTTTTGTCTTCTACTCTTCTGTTCGCCTGGTGCCCACTTGCACGGGCACAGACACATATGTGGCTCAAACTCCCGACTTATGTTGTTTTGGCTATTTTTGGCCCATTTCAGGCTTATTCATATACATTGTATCAAATTGATGTCTAATGGAGCCTTCCCAACATGAATATATGTCTTTGATATGTAGTTTTCTTGCCATGAATATGACCTTTAATAGCTATCGAAATGGTGTTTAACAACCATTACTCACACCACGACACAGGTGTGAGTGTGGGTGTGTGGGTGTGGGGGGGGGGGGGTGGTGGCAGTGCATTGTTTCCGGGCACTTCCTGGCACTTCCTGACAATCCTTTGTCACTGGGTGTGGGTGCTATAAGGTACAAGGTCAAAGGTCGCCGAGGTCACGTGTCCTCCCTCACCCCCTTACAACACAGCTGCGTCTCAGGAAGCAGGTTAATCCCCTTAGCAACCTTTGTCCGTAGTATTTCTCACCATGGTTACCCACAAGATAGATACAAGGTGGAGGTGTAGACATCGACTTTGTCTCATACCTTTGTGTTTCCATCCTCCAATTTTATAGACCTTTCCTTTCATCTTTTAGAAATTTGAATATTGGGCAATTGATACAAAGTGGCAAATATGAATTTGTCCCTATTCCGAACCCAGGGATGAAAGTGACTAAGTTGGAAAAAAACCTTTAAATGTACAAATTGAGGGTCCTGAATAAAGGTCGTCTAAGGTAAAGCACAGGTCTTCGCGACATAAAAAAAACTAAATTGAAACCAGGAAAAAACTTGAAGACTTTCATCCCTGTCCGACTGTTGGACACTTATATTCTGATAGGAGACTTGTACAGACTTGGCAGAAGCCCTCCTCCACCCACCACGCGTCCCCCCGCCCACACACCCTCCTCTGGTCACGACCTGGCTGCACTTCTGTCCTGCCACTTGTTGTAGACCACAGCGCCATGCAGGCCACAACATGCAGACACTTCTCTGTGGTCACATACAGGGATAAACTGGTCCCAACTGTCTCTGAATTCTTGCCAATAGTTCTGGCCTAATGACAATGGTGGTCAGAGGCCCCGGCAAAGGGCCAGTATGATGCCCAAAGCAGTCAAAGGTGGTCAGAGGCTAGGGCATAATGCCCATGGTGTTGGGAGGCCCCGGCATAATGCCCATGGTGTTGGGAGGCCCAGCATAATGCCCATGGCGGTTGGAGGCCAGGGCACAATGTCCATGGCGATTGGAGGCCCCAGCATATTGCCCATTGCAGTTGGAGGCCAGGGCATATTGCCCATTGCAGTTGGGTGCCAGGGCATAATGCCCATGGTGGTGGTGGGAGGCCCCAACGTAATGCATATGACAGTAAGAACAGTATGACAAAATGCTCATATGACGGTCGGAGGCCCAGCATAATGCCCATGGCGGTCAGAGCTCAGGGCATAATGCCTGTGGTGGTTGGTGGCCCAGGCATAATGTCCATGGCCAGGGCATAAAGCCTATGCCGGTCAGAGACCAAGGCATAATGCCTATGTCGGAGGTTCTAAGGCTGATAATCTGCCTGGGTTTTTCTGATGATGATATAGTTTTAAAACTGACAGAGCCGAAGGCCAGTTAGCAGGTCCACAGGGCCCATACAGACGGAACCTGGGGGGCGTTTCAATATGAATCATTTTGATGTCATTCTATCATTTTGTCGGAATTATGTCATTTTGTTGTCATTTCAATGTCATTGTCATTTCAGAGCGTTTCAATAAAGGTCATCATTTTGCTGTGAAAGTTGTTTTTGTCATTTCCATGTCATAGTTAAAAAGACAGCTCTACCCACTCTTTTTGGTGTCATTTTGATGTCATTTATCTATTTTGATGATGTATCTTAGTATTTCATGCTGTATTCGGACTGTTGAAGATACAAATTATGATTTATAAGATTTCAAAACAGGTAGGACACCTTTTATCATGTTTTTGAATGCTATTAGCATTCAATCCAAATTTCTTTTTTTATTGTTTGCTGCGAGACATTAACTAGAACACATGTAAGGTCTACCACGTTTTAACCTAAAAATTGATTTAAAGTTCATCACAAGTTGATTTAATAACATCCCTAGTTCATTTATATTTGTATTTGCTTACCAGACGACATTCGTGCGGACGGTAACCACGTTTCTAGGGTTACGTTTTGACGTAACCACGCACGGACGCCATACTGTGCCGGGTACACTTTTAGATGCTTCAGTACGGGGGGCGCCGTTCAAGCTCTAATTTCTTCAAATTTATGACAGGTGGGGGCTTTATTTTGATACCGCAGAGGGCTACGGTACCCCCGGCCATGGTGTGCAAGCCATTAAGCATTTAAAGCAATATCATGGCCATAATCGGACATTATCTAGGCGCAGGGTGCCAGTGTTGAGACTTCATAACGCAGAGCAGAGAGCACAGGCGACAACACTGTACCCGGGCCAATATGGCGGCCGTGCCTGGTAACGTCAAAGCGTGACTCTAGTTACGTGGTTTTCGGCCCAACGAATAAAATGGCCACAATGCGCATACTCATGGTAGTTCTGCACTAAATATAATAGGAATGACAACAAAATGACATCTTTTTGAAAATGATACCCCCTAAAATTATGACAACAAAATGACAGCACATTCATGCATATTGAAACGCTCAAAATTATGTGTCATTCTTTGAGGCCTTGTCATTCTTGGAATGACACAAGAATGACTCGAAAATGACTGAAAAAAGATTTTTATTGAAACGCCCCCCAGGTGTGTTCGTCTCTTATTGCTGACCTATTTATTGATACCGAAGGGGGAGGCTAGAGAGAGGTGGGGGGGGGGGGGGGTGGGCTGTGTGTTGTCAACAGGTGATGGTGAATGATGACTCAATGACCTGGTCAGCGACCTCCGCCTGTGATCCGACAACACTAACATGGCAACCCTTTAGGGACGGCATAGTACTTTAACCCTTAAGGATGGCATTATGCCGTAATGCATCATACCATCCACTGGCGTTTTGAACATCACACAGTGAATGAATACTCTTATAACCCTTTGTCCTACGGGCTGCATTCAAGCATCATGCTGACCTTATGGAGTTGAAAGACTCCCGAAGGGTCGGCATGATGCATCAAAGCTCTACAGTGGTGCATCATGATGACAAATGTCACCCTTTAGCGACATTAGGGCCAGGGCTGCATTCATGCATCATTTTGAGTCTTCTGGAGTGTATCAACCATGTAGAGTTGACTTGATATTTGAATGAAGCACTGGCAACTCACTGGACAGGGCTTCACGCATACATCATAGCAAAAAAGGACATATTGCAGGGATGAGAGTGACTAAGCTAAAAAAAACTTGAAATGTTCAAATCGAGGCCCCTGAATAAAGGTCCTCTATAGTTAAGTACAGGTCTTTGCAACATTTAAAAAAACTTGTAATCAGGCCAAATAAAAAAAAAGTTTTGTTTCAGGTAACATGGGAAGAAACTCTAGGGTCGGTAGGTCGGATTTTTTTTTTTTTTTACTTCCCCTCTAAAATTGACCCAAAAAAAGTATAAAAATGGGGAGATTTTTTTAACCGAAATTTTGTAAACCTAAAATTGACCCCAAAAAAGTCTAAAAATATGAAAATTTCTTCAAAATTGCCTGAAACAAACCTTTTTTTTTTGGCCTCAGTGTAAAAACCTGAATACTTTCATCCCTGATAGTGTATTAAAGCACTGTGCTGTCCTTAAAGGACTAACATTGTTTGATGTCGAGGCAGGAGGAAGAACAAAGGACGTGCACCGACCCAGTCTCTACACCTCATACACACCTCACCTGTCAGTAACACTGGGTCAGCCCTTTAATCTTTTACGGACAGCATGATGCTAAACAAAGACATTTGTGTTCATGATGCACCAATGCAGCCCTGGCGAGTAACTAACCGGAGCTGCATTGGTACCTCATGCCAACCCTTTGGGAGTGTCTCAACCCTGTAGGGTTGGCATGATGTTTGAATGCAGCACGGGGGAGTTCCTCGCCAGGGCTGCATTCATGCATCACGGCGACCAAGGGCATGATACATTAAGGCATTACACCGTCCCTAAAGGGTTAGGGGCGGCAGAGTGCTTAGTTGTCATCATAATGATGCATAAATGCATCATCGGCAAGTTACTCTCAAGAGCTGCATTCATGCATGAAACCGACCTTGCAGGGTTGATACACTCCGGAACGCTCAGTATGATGCACTAATGCATCCTGCGAGTTACTCGCCCACACTTCTTTAGTGCATCATGCTGACAAATGAACATGAGGCCTTGAGGCATCATGCCGTCCTTACAGGATTAGAAAGGTTAATGACTAATGTACTCTGACAAAGATGAGTGACTCATATACATGTACATTGTTCTACTGGCCTGATATCTTATCTTGACAGCGCGTTTTGACTTCTTTTTTTTTGATGTAGATCAATTTTGTCTGCTGTTTTAAACTAAACCAAACAAGGGATGTAATTTCATTTTGGCCATCGAGTAGGAAACTAGATGACGACGGCCTATCTAACTTTTGATCTACCCTTTCTCCCTTCCTATATTGAATCATGAGTGGCAGACTTAAAGCACAACAAAGGCCTGTCCCTCTCACACCATGTCTATGTGGTGTAGGAGGTTAAAGAACCCTTGCTTCGGTAAATGTATAGGAGCAGGATTTCTGTTTTTGGCTCATCTCATAGATTTGATCATCCTAGATATGATCATCCAAGGTAAGCCTTCCGCCTACCTTTTCACTTGTGAAAAACTGAAACGTGGGTAAGTCTCCTCTGCATAGGTTAATGGGACGTTAAACTACACAAACAAACAAACAATGCTAAGAAGTATTCTCCACCCTGCACGTGTATAAATGCTTGATTAGACCAGGGAAGCAGTTGCCAGGTTACCAAACAAACCATCTGGTAAATGGTCATTTTACAGTCCATGGCTGTGCATTTCTACCATTTCTGAAACCAATCCCCCCCCCTTTGTGATGTACCTGTTTCTGGACATGAATGTTTATGTTGTCCACGTGGCTATCAGACAATGTGAACCCCTCCCCCTTTTATTAATTTCTGTTCCCGTAGATTTGTCATGATGCAAGAGTGCAGTTACTCAGCAGGGCTGCTTTCATGAAGTGGGTGCGTAAAAGGTGACAGGAGGAGCAGGCGTTAACGCCCCAGCGCCCCTATATATAGGGCTGAGTACCTGTCCCGGCTCCACTCCGACTGCCACTGGAGGGGTACCGAGATCTGCGCCTTTAAGAGCTGCCCCCCTCCCCCCCACCTGGCTTCCTACAGCTGGCATACTGCCAAGGGATCAATAGCCAATCACTGCTCTCCCAGCACAGTCCTTGTCGTAAACCACTCATGCATACGGCACATGTCAACATGTGCTCGGAGAGTGGTATTCACCAGAGATCGGGACGAGTGCACGCACACTTGCACACATACCGACTCGTCTTCATTTATCTAGTTTCTAGGGAAACATACCGTAGCCTTCGTATTTAGTGGTAGCTCACCCGTTAGCTCACCCATCGCCCTCTTCATTGACCCAGTTCTTTGGGAAACAGCCCCCTTATTTCAGATAGGCCATGCTATGTTATTTCGTAACGTGCATTACACGATATTACAAGTTTATTTTGCGTGGCCAGAGAAAGAGTTTCATCAATAGCCGCTCTGTGTCACACTGGGGACCTTTATTTCAGAGACTTCCCGACCTTCGGGGGAAAGTTTGTGTGACATTGACCTTGGACGTGTCCGAGCGACATGGTTGGTATCTGAGGGGCCATACCTGCACCACCTTCCCCATGTTAGGCAGCCTCGGCCAGCGACTATCCTACCAGTTGGATAGCCTGGGAGCAGGCCATCATCCCATCCCAATACACACCTTTCCACTACCTCTGACAATTTGATGTGTTAATTGCACAGTAGGCCCCATGTACCTTTATTACCCCTTTGATATTGATTATCATCTCTCTGTACTTGGATGTGTATTGACCAATACACACCCATTTGTGCCACCAAACTGGCACAAATGGGTATCAAGTGAGATGCAGGTCTGCTCCCATACCATACACAGCATAGGGAGCCGGAGCTGTGTTGGTATGGGAGTCCGAGACTGCATGTTAGGGGGATCCCTCCGCGGTACCTGCCTACATTTAGAACACTACAGCACCCAATGTACCGGAACAACCTTCACCAAGAGGCTTTGGTGCTAGTGATGATGCTCTGGAACAGAGGTCGATGTGGGGCCAGCTTGTCTATGGGAGTTAGGGAGGGGACAACCAGTGACAGAGAAGTCCCATGGTTACAGACCGGTGGTTGACATGGTTACAGGGGCGTGGTTACAGCTGGTGACGTGACCTACATCGGCCGTCACGGGGTGACCTGACTAGAGGTCACCCCCCCCCCCCACTACACACCTCACCTGCTGCAAGGGGGGGGGGGGGGGGGCTCAGTGTGGGTGAGTGTGTGTGTGTGGGGGGGGGGGGTGTAGTGTTACACTGACTGTGTCTACATGGCTGTGCAGCATGGTGTACAGATGTGAGGGATGGGACTGGGGACACCTCACTCACTGAGAGCAGTTCATCAGGGAATAGTCATTTTTTAACGTGTGGGGGGGGGGGGGGGGGAGTTGGTGGGTAGGGGGGGGGGGGCACCAACAAAAGTTTGGACCTCTTGTTCAAAGGGAGGGGGGGGGGTGTATCAAAGGAATTTAGACCCCTTTTGAAGGGAGGACAAAAAATATGTCACCCTTTTTAGGGATAAACATAATTTTTATTTGATTAAATATAAGTCTTCCCGCTGGTTTGAGGTTAATTTATTAGCGGAATTTGGAGTCCAGTCATTTGAAACTTGGTTAAACTATACTAAAGCCTCCCTCATGCCTCCCCCCCCCCCCTTTAAGAGAATGCTTTTAGCCGAATAAGGCTTCAAATACCCAACTTTGGTCGGTTTATCATGTTCAAAATATTTTTCATTAAAACTTATATTTCCCCTTACCTGGTGAATCCTGAAAAGGCAGAGTGCCACGACGTGGGCGCACCACGAGTTGTTTCCGCAGGTACAGCTACACGACGTGACGCGACGTCGGTCAAACATCACCGCCACGTTAAACGCACTCTTGGCCTGCGACAGGCTCTGCGGCGGCACCACCGTCGCACTCAGGTGGAAGCCTGCAACGACAAGGAACAATCAATGTAGAGCAGTTTTATGATGTTTATTTATAAAAGATACCGATGGTGGCCTAGCAATGCTCGAATTAGACTACCTACAATATTCAAGAAATGGCAATAATATGTGAAGATGTTTAGAGTAATTTCTACTAATTATGAGCGCCTGGTGCAGTGGGCACCTCGTTCAGAGGTCGCGCCTTCTTAATCCCCATGTTTGCATTAGGTGTCAGATGCCTTGACAGACGGTGGACCATTGAAGCCTGCGACTAGACTTGTGCGGTCTACTTATTTAGTTATTTACCTTTTAAAATAACTATACTCTAAAGACCACAATAAACGATAAATGAGTGAGGTCATTGCAGATCGATAAAAGCAGAGGATTTAAACATGGTTTGTATGCTTCGCTATGTCTTGGCGTTTTTTCCCCATATAAATGCGAAAAGTTATTTTTAAGGCCCTTGTTATTCTGGAGGACCGTTCAGTATCTAAATTTAAAGAGAAAAACAACGCCAAAAAAAACTATTCAAAAAATTTAATGCAGCACTGGCGAGTTACTTACTATGGCAAGGGCATGGCGCATTAATGGCCTATGCCGTCCTAAAATAAAGGATTAAGTTCATTTTCTTATTTTGCACTTTTAGCCAGGACAAGCAGGTATATAGTCTTAAGCACGAGGAAATGTGACCCTGGAATCTGGGGAGATGCTTTCACTTGTCAGAATCATGCCTACCCAATCTTTTCACTCGATAAACACATACCGTAAAACCTCGCGTATAAGCCGCGGCTTGTACGCGAATCAGATCGCTGGTGCGGCTTATAGGATCGCCACAGAGTCAGGGTGCGGCTTATACGCGAGTTTTTGCTACTATAGTACAGTATAAAAGTCGCCATAATCAGATCGCTGGTGCGGCTTATAGGATCGGCCCAAAGTCGGGGTGCGGCTTATACGCGAGTTAGGCTTATACGCGAGGTTTTACGGTACAACTCGACCTCCGACATACATTATTTAATAGTGCAACACATTTAAGTCACAATTTGCAGATGTAGTTAAGCTCTTTATTGTGTGACGGGTCAGGTGGGCCGGGGTTGGATTTCACATTTTGCTACCTTTACAGCTCCTTGAGAGACCCGGAGTAGCATCAATCTGCCAACAAGTGGGGCGTGGCGGACCGTAAAACCTCGCGTATAGGCCGCGGCTAGTATGCAAGTCAGATTGCCGGTGCGGCTTATAGATTCACAACAAAGTCAGGGTGTGACTGTGACTTATATGTAAGTTTTTATAATTAAATCATGGCGGAGGTCTAAGACAAAGGAATTCACACCTTGGTTATCTCCTTTAGACTCACATAACCTTACAGCCGTGGTTTAAAACAGATAGACAATGGTAATGTTAGGCCTAAAAGGGTGCCAGCCAGTTTACTGTGGTTATTTTGAGTTAGCCTGTCATAACCATCTATCTATTACGTATTCTACAGTACTAAATGAACAATCTTCAGGTGCCCTGTTTGGCTTATAATATTTGTCAAAGTTAGAGTGCGGCTTGTACAAGAGTTACTAAGGCATATACGGGAGGTTTTACGGTAGCCTTTATAGATGGTGTACCGCAGGGAGGCAGGACGTATACACAGTAGAGTGTGGTTACGGGACTACTCTCGTTCCCAAATCCTTCCGAAGGAAGGCTCTGGTAACAGCCAAATCACCTTGAACTTTGGATTTTGCCCGGTCTGGGCAACCCTTGCTGGTAGGCTGGAACCAGTGGGCAGGAACCAGAATGTATGATGGTAGTTTTAGGTAGTTTTACCATCAGCCTTTCTGGTTCCATTTCCTGTTCCTGTTCGCTGGTTCTAGCCTACCAGCAGGGGTTGCCCAGACCCAGCAAAATCCCAACCCAGACCCCAGGTGCGGGTTATACAGTCTAGATGCGACTTATGTATCAAATAGACTGTAAAGACAGCCAATGCGTCTACTGGTATGTTTCCCCCCTAAATATATTAAATGTTATTAATGTTATTTTAATAGGTTTAGCAAGAAAAACCCTCTGGTTATATGATCGAAGTGGATAAATTACTGTTGCTTGGATAATTAATTGCGTCCGGCTTTCGGGGAATAGAAACCATAAACTAAATGTGCTAAGGGTCACTCTTGTTAGTCGTGTGTCAATTATATAGACAGCCCAAGGCCATCTTACTTTATAGTGTTAAAACATGACGGCAACGCGCCGACGGCAAACGAGCGACTGCTGATAATTACTGCGTTTTTCAACGACAGTTTCAATTAGACACAAAATACACATCTGTATAACAACCTTTCATTTCCTAGACATCATTCTTTTGGAGAGGGTGGCACCTAGACTCGCACTACAATACATTTTTTCAAGCCATATTGGCGAAAGATTTCCGTTCATTTTTATTTCGTCAATTCCTAACAGATCTTGCCCGATATTTAGCTAGAAAAGTCCAAGGTGCGATTCTGGGAAATCAAAATCCCGCAACGGGTTGCAAATTACGTGTCTGCGTCCTTTCCCGTTTTTTCCCGCTGTGTAATCTTTTGCCCCCCCCCCCCCCAGGTGTGGGTTGGGATTTGTCACACACACACCCCCCCCCCCCCCCCCGTCTGTCAAGGGCTCAAAATGTTTATCCAGCCTCCTGTTGTTCAAAATTGACAAAAGGTAAACACAATCATGTTCGTAGGCCACAACAAAAAAAGTTGGTCAATGGATTTCACTTTTCGAAAAAGTTTAAATTTTTTTTACCCAGCCTTCGACAAACCCATGACAAAAAAAAAAAATTATTTGGCTGATTTGGGGTCAGAAAGAAGTTGAAAAATGAATTTCCCTTTGCGTAAATAAGGTTCGCGAAATCGATCGACCACTTTTTTTTTTTGGTCTGGTTGAGCGTTGTGTGGAGTAGGTAGTTGAAAAATGAATTTCCATTTGCGTAAATAAGGTGCGCAAAATCCATTTTTGTGGTCTGGCCTTAGCATTGGTTGAGCGGTGTGTAGAGTACCCGTAAAACCCCTCCTTTAAGACGACCCCGCCTTTAAGACGACCCCCTACTTTGAGATGAAAATCCGTCTTGTAGGAAAAAGACTTGGTATTGGTTCTCTCTTTGATACTATATAATAAAACCCCACCTTTAAGACGACCCCCTAATTTCAGATGAAAATCCGTCTTGTAGGAAAAATAAATACCAAATAAATCCGTCTTAAAGGCGGGGTTTTACGGTAGGTAGGAGTCACTCACCGATCTGCAGAGCGTCCCGCACGGCCCGGGCCTTGTAGAGGTGGTCTCCCTTGTTAAACTCGTCCGCACTCCCGTTAGACAGACACGAGTATAACCTGAAACACACAACACATGGTCAGTACCTGCAGCAGCATGGACATGTAAGACACTTTGATAACTCTTCTGTTAGGCCAAATTAAAGAAAAAGGTTTGTTTCAGGTCACCCGACCGACCCTAGCAAAACAGGGCCGACCCTACGGGTTTTTTTATGCAATTTCGAAGAAAATTTCATATTTTTACACTTTTTGGGTCATTTTTAGAATTTCCACGGAGGATGGCTAGTACTTTCATGTTAAAAAACAAAAACAAAAAAACAAAAAAAACAAAAAAAACTGACCTACCGACCCTAGTCTTTCTGCCAATGTTACCTGAAACATACCTTTTATTTTTTTTGGCCTTAGCCCTTAAGGACGGCATAATGCCTAAATGCATCATTACTTTGGTCGTCTTGATACATGAATGCATCATGCTGATCCCTCAGGGTTAATACATTTATACACATGAAGGGTCAACACTATAGACCCGCAAGGCCTACGGTATATCCATGCATCATGACCACCAAGGGTGTAACACTTTGCAGCCTGTTGGGGATTGGAGTACCAATGAAGTAAGGGCTAGTACTGAAAATTAATATTAAAATGTCAAATCTCAGAAATGCATGAATTTAAATCCGCAGGAAACTGTGTTTTGGGGGAAATCTGTGAAAATGTATACGCGCAATGCTTACAGTAATATCCCACGACTAAAATGGCGAACAGAGGGCAGGATTCTCAGGTAGACTAGATAGCAACGAGCAATACCATGAACACAAACTACCGGGGTATTAACTTTTTAAAGGCCACATGGTACTTTAATGCTCTGCCCTTTGTTGGGATGACGCATGAGTAGACTGACCACGGCTGCATTTATAGATCATATACCAAACCTTTAAGGGTGCATCAACCCAGTAAGCCCGGCATAATGCTTGAATGCAGCACTGATAAGGGGTGTAATACATTAAAGCTCTATGCCATCAGTGTTGCAGAATTTTTTTTCTCAACGCAGGCCGAGGTGGCCTGCGTCTTGGCATCTTACGCAGGCCATTTCCTTTTCACACAGGCCATTTGAATTTTAATATTTCAAGGTAACTTCATGATTAATAAACTTCATTATATCTTGTTTTGTACTAAAGAAATTGAAAAAAATATTTAATGCAAAACAACTCTACAAATACGGCCCTATCTTTGCTTCTAATTGGCTGATTTGAAGAATTCTTTCATCATTAGGAAGCTGAGATCATGGCAGGCCATTCTGGCCTGCGTCCTAAGGCCCTACGCCGGTCATTAAGATTTTACACCGGCAAAAGCCGGCGTTATTTCGGCAACACTGACTATCCAGCCCTTAAAGGGTTAACCTGCTCTGAGCAGCCCTATACCTTATCTGGGGGGACGTGACCGAGATTCTGCCCCTCATTGAGTCTTTATTATTCATGTTCCTGCAGCCCAGTGGCTGCAGCCCCGGAACATGCATTAACAATGGCCTCCCACCTGTTCCCCCCAGTACCGTATGTACCGCTCACGGGGGTCGGAGCACGGCCGTCTGGTCTAGAGTTGGCAGAGTACAGCCGAAATCACGCTGGCACGCCGGCAAAAGCTGGCGTAGACAGGGTTCCCACTACTAATAGTATTTAACTTTTAAGTGACAAATAACCCTTTCAACGGACAAGTTTAGTACGGTTATTTCCACGTGTAACCCTCTTTTCGCGTAACTGCATCCAGAAATTTTGCAAAATCTTGGATGTCCAATTGTTCATTCTGGCGTTTCTTGTCAAAAATATTACATAATATTTTGAAAACTTTGCTCAGAATATTTTTTTAACTGACTTTTTCAAAATATAGAAAATCACTGGCAATATATGGCAATTTCTTTAACTGACATTTAACTGACTTTTAAAGCAAAAAAGACAAAACTGACTTTGAACTGACCGGTGGGAACCCTGGTAAAATCTTAATGGCCAGCGTAAGCCCTCTAGACGATCCCAGCCATGATCCCAGCTTTCTAACAGTCAACTTTTCAAATACTCCAATTGTTAGTGAAGTTAGGGCCATATTTATAACAAGCAGGCAATTTGATGTTAAGTATAGAAGCAGAAAAGTTGTGTCTAAAAACCACAAAGGAACGTGTCAATGTCTTAAAGTCAGAAATGTCACAGTAATTCAATGTCTACCTTTCTCCAATTGAATTGAATTAAATTGCAAAGTTCGCTTTTTTGGACCCTTTATTCTGTGCCTACATCACCCCTGAAGAGGGTTCAGAACATTTCTATACCTCCCCCTCCTCAGGAAGGGTCAAACGTTTTTTACCCCCCCCCCCCCCCCCCCGCCTGTTAAATAAAAATCTAATATTTAGCTCTATATTGACTACATAGTGACATCAATAGTCTAGGCTACAGTCAGTAGGCCTACATTGATGAAATTGCCTATAGAACCGGCAGCCCCCCTTGTTGTTTTTTATTCAATAGTCTAGGCTACAGTTAGTTGGCCTACATTGATAAAATTGCCTATAGAACCGGCAGCCCCAGCCCCTTTCTTTTTTCAATAGTCTATAGTCTAGGTTACAATTAGGGAGTGTTTCTTAAAATCGACATGGGACATGGGGACCCCCTATCAAGGCCAACACCCCCCCCCCCCCCCGCCCCCATTGCCCGAAGATTGGAGGGCGGGCGGTAAACTGTCTGCCGGTTAATGCTGCCTCCTGGTGGAAAATTTAGGAAGCAGTCGTCTCACTTATTATGGGATAGAAGCGGCCATATTGGATTACGAGAATGGCCGTGGCAAATGAGTACAAATGTAATCTGCTGTCATCATGCTTTTTAAAGGCATGTTGAGGGATAACTGATGGTAAATGATATTAAATAGTGTTCCTTTATTACATGTACACGGATATTTTCCATGGATGGACGGTAGGTCAGGATTTCTGAGCCATTCCTTTTCCCTCCTTATCATCTGCTCAAAGCAACTGATATTTTATTGTCCTCGTAGAGACAAAGTGGATTCATCAAGTTATCAGGCCCAAAGCAAATTTCCTGGGGGGTTAGGGCGCAAATCATCTATTGAGCCTCCGAATATAGGATGTTATCTAGTGCATGGTCTATATATCCTTCCCAATATAACCCCAAAAACCGTGAAAATAGAAATTGGAAATACCGACCCACGAGTTGCAGATTATGAAAAACCACGCGAAGCCATAGAGATTGAAAACACGTTACTGATAGAACAGGGGCCAGCTTGGGAAAGTTGTTCGATGAACAAAATGGCGAGTGGATTCCGTACCGATATCGTCACTTTTCATCACCGCTGAACTACATGATGGAAATGAGTGAGGAGTTTGGGATATACGCAGTGCATTGCCCGAATTAGTCAAGCAAACAGAGAAACTTAGAATGGAAAAAAATATTTGATGTCTGAAATTTTATAAGCTGTACAGTACCGTGTAAAATGGATCAACAACGCCATGTTAAATCCCCATAGGGAAAATTAAGGTGCAATATGGGACCTTTTTATGAGTACTCAGGAGGAGCAAACGATCAGCACATCTTTTGATAACCCTTGGCCGACACCCATATTTTATGGATACCTAGTTTTTATTTCCATTTAATGCAGTAATTTCGCTCTATTTGATTTAGAACACTGTGACAGAAATATTAAAATGGACCAAGGGATGAAACATTTGCTGAAATAGAGAAAATGCTCCTGGGTTTAATTTCGACAAATATTTTTATGAATTTAGTTACTGAAATAGAGAAAGCAAAGTACAGAGAACATAGTTGTAGAAA
This sequence comes from Harmothoe impar, assembly GCA_947462335.1. NCBI lineage: Eukaryota > Metazoa > Annelida > Polychaeta > Phyllodocida > Polynoidae > Harmothoe > Harmothoe impar. The sequence continues at coordinate 73,093,414 of OX381706.1, forward strand.
AATTTCTTGCAATAATGTGTTTATTAGACATAATTTAAGCAAAATAACAAATCAGAATAGTGCCTCTCAAAACGTTAGTCATGTTGCCAGTCAGGCAATATGAGGTCACGTCACAGGAGATGAAACACAACATTGACACGTTAATATCTTTAGACTTAAACCCGCAGGTCTCGGTACCCCTCCAGCGGCAGTCGGAGTGGAGTCGGGACAGGTACTACCGTACTCAGCCCTATATATAGGGGCACTGGGCCTTTAAAACATTTTGCAATTGATTTTATTGTCGTCATGATGCACCGATGCATCCCGGTGAGTAACTCGCCAGTGCTGCATTGGTGCATCATGCTGACCGCTAAGGAGTGTCTCAACCCCGAAGGGTCAGCATGATGCTTGAATGGAGCACTGGCGACCTACTCGCCAGGACTGTATTCAACTATAGTGACATGATGCATTAAGTCGCCCTAAAAGGGTTAGTAGTGTTAGATCGGGTCCGGCCCCTTACCTGATGTCCTCTTCATTCTCTGCGAAGCTCCAGAAGGCGATCCTGAGCTGGAGCTGCTCTGGTATGGGAGGGTAGAAGTGCTCCACCACCTCAAAGGGGATGTGGTAGGCCACCGCCTGCGACCCCAGCTCCACCAGCGACGGCACCGGACCTGCAGAACACAAGGGTGGAGAAGTAAGTAAGTAAGTAAGTAAGTAAGTTAGGGTAAGACAAAAATTTAAAACACAGCTGAAACACATGAGGAAGGGTTAATACACTGTAACAATATATGGGGGGGGGGGGGGGGTCCTGAAAATGACCCTAAAATGATCTAAAAACTTGAGGTGTTTAAATTGAAGCCCCTGAATAAAGGTCCTCTACAGGTCTTTGTGACAAAAAAGAAATTGAAACAAGGGAAAAAATTGAAAATGTATCATGCCCTTGGTCCTCATGATGCAGGAACTCACCAGTTCTTACTATAGCTTAGGCTTGAAGAGGCTGGATCTTCATTTCAAACAAGCAGTCCTTTGAGACACTCAATAATCATCTCAATCGATGTCGGGCAGTGCGGAGCAATGTAAGTAACCCTTTAGGCCACACCAAAAAAAAGAGTTGGTCAATGGATTTTACTTTTCAAAAAAAATAATTTAATTCTTTTTTAAAGAATGTTTTTTTGTCAACAGATTTTGTAGGTGGAAAACTGGAGCGAGCGACAATTTTTTTTTTTTTTTTTTTAACCAGCCTCAGACAAAAGTTATTAGTGGACCCCTAACATAAAAATTGATTGGTTTATCTGGGGGAATTACTGGAAGAAAAAAGAAATTTCCATTTCCGAAAATATGGTGCACGAAATCCATTGACCAACTTTTTTTTTGGTCTGGCCTTAAGGACTACTTAGTGCTATGTCCTTTCTCATCATGATGCCAACACAGCATTCATGCATCATGCCGACTCATCGGGATTGTATCTACCCCGTAGGTTCAGTATGATGCTTGAATGCAGCACTGGTGAGTTACTCGCCAGGGCTGCATTCATACATCATCAGGGATGAAAGTGGCCAATCTATAAGAAATTTGAAATTGAAACCTCTTAATAAAGGTCATCTCTGTATTATGACCACCAAAGGGCCTTAATGCACTATGCATCCCTTAACTCTTTAAGGATGGATGTCGCTAAAAGACGACATGATGCACTAATGCAGCCCTGGCGAGTAGCTCGCTGGTGCTGATTTGGTGCATCATGCTGACCCTTCGGGAGTGTCTCAAGTCAACCCAGTAGGATCGGCATGATGCTTGAACACCGCGAGCTACTTGCCAGGGCTGCATTCATGCATCATGACGACCAAAGATATGATGCATTAAGGCATCATGCCGTCTTTAAAGGGTTAATGGTATCAATCGATGTGTAATGTCATTAATAACGTATGTGTGTGTGTGTGTGGGGGGGGGGGGGTTATGGCAGGTATGGGGAACATGCACGCAGCATGCACGTGTAGGGGTCAGATCCCGCTCACAGAACCGATCTTGTAAGGCCAAAAAAAAAAGGTTTGTTTCAGGTAACATGGGCAGAAAATGAAGGGTCGGTAGGTCGGATTTCTTTTTTTAAACTTTTTTTTTTAACATGAAAGTACGGATTTTTTTTTTAAACTTTTTTTTTTAACATGAAAGTACTAGACGGCCTCTCCGAAGACCACTAAAATTGACCGAAAAAAGGGTAAAAATACGGAAATTTCTTCAAATTGCATGAAAAAACGTAGGGTCGGCGCTGTTTTGATAGGGTCGGTCGGGTGACCTGAAACAAACCTCTTTTTTTTTGCCTAATGTACAGCGCAGTCAAGTTGTCGGAAGGGGAAGTAGCTCAGTCATGTATTTGAGGGTCGTGGGTTTGAGTCCCGCTTTCTCCAGATGACTTTTCCGCATCTGTTACACCAGCATGTCCACTCCCTTACACTCGACCCCTTTACTGTGAATTCTCGCATAGAAGCTGAGGCTACAGAGGCGTAGGAAGCAAATCTTCATTGGGGGGCCCAGGGGGCCCACTTCAACTAAGTTTAAGTATCGCCTGCTTTGCATGATATATTGTATACATGCTTATATTGGAACTGTATAGAAAAGTAGTATTTGAGCCCCCTTTACTTTTGATTGGGGGCCCAGGCCTCTCTGACCCCACTTCTCCCTATGCAAGAGAGGCAAGGATAGAAAATTGTGTGTATTTTATTGGGGGTCTTGACAAATTTTGGGGGGGCCCAAACATATTCAGGCCCCCCCTCCTCAGTGATTGGGGGGGCCCGGGCCCCCCTGGCCCCCCCCTTTTCCTACGCCACTGGGCTAACTGGCTAGCTTGTATGACAGTCAGAACCCCAGTACGGTCTATAAGATCCTCCCAAGGTAGGGGTGAGGCTTCTACCAGGTGTTTTTTTGCTAGTATAGTACAGTACAGTAAATTAGCAATATTCCGACCTCATATGCGGCTTATATGCTTCTCCCAAGATAGGGCTGCGGCTTATACGAAAGCTTATACATGAGAATGTACTGTACACTTTCACCCCAAAAGAATAATTCCAGGTTCTACCTTGCAAAACAGGGACTTTTTTTTTTCAAATTTCCGGAAAACTTAACACATTTTAAAGTAAGGTCGGTATGTAGGCGTGTGTGTGGCGTGTGTGTGGAGGGTGGTAGGTGCACGATTTGGATCCCTTATTAACCACCATAGCAATTTCAGCAGTTGCCACGACAACCTAATACATCTCACGTCATGCGACCATCGACGGCAAATTTGAAACATGTCTGGTGCACCCCCCCCCCTCCCCCCTGTCCGCTACTCTGCAACCTAACATGGCACCAGTCTCCCATCCCTACACTTTGGTATGGTCTGGGAGCAGGGCTGCATTTCACTTTTGCACCAGTTTGGTGGCGCAAAAGAGTGTATTGGGGAATATACTTCCAACTACAGACAGATTCTTATCTAATTATAAGGGGTAATTAATTTAGGTGGGGTCTACTGTGTGATAAACACCTAGTATACTTGAAAGGGGTAATTAAAATATGTGTATTGGGGTTAGATGGCAGCCTGCTCCCAGGCTATCCACATAGGACAGACGCTGGCCGAGGCGGCATGGCGCCAGGCGCTGAGGTACATCAATTACATCTCTGTACGCGTACGGCCATCTTTATCTACCAATGGCAGCAGTGGAAATATTTCAGACTATTTGCTTCGTATCTCGACGTGTGTTTTTGCAGAAATGCCACTCAGTCGTCGACAAAAAGTAAGAAGTATTAAGTCTTTGTGCATTTCGGTAGGGATGTAACGTAATTTGATACAGAAATTGTTGCAAAAAAGTAGGAAAAGTGGCATCTCTAAATCTCGTACCAAGAGTACCTAAAATGTAAGAATTCCCTTCATTCCTATCAAAGTGTGCATGTCGTTAAACTGCACAGCAGTAGAAAAATACAATTGTCATTAGAGCAGTGTAAATGGTGTCGTGTAATGGTCTGTAGACATCTCCACAGGGCTTAGAAAATGACTTATTCTGGTCATTTCTTCTTTTGTATATGTGTAGTCTGACCGTGTTAGTTGTGTATATGTCGTCCTGTATCGTGTATCGCCACTTATCATTATTTCTCGACTCATATTTCATTCTTTACACTGTCTTAACTTGTGTGCACTTGTCGAAACTGATAATGTCTGATATTTTTGATTATTATTGTTCTTCAACCTACCACTTTTCTGTATAATATTGTGAGAGGATCAATAAATCTCCATTCAAAACGTAAAAAAAGTCATGTGGAAATGTACCTGTTTCTCACCTTGTCCACACTTTTTACACCCGGACCAGTTTCTCACCTCGACTTGCTGCTTCCGTCACACAGGTGAGCTTAGGGCAGGTGCGAAAAGGAGCGTGACTACCGGTAGTGTCCTTTTTAAAAATGTAATTCCTGAATGATACTCTTAGCCCTTTGATGGCGACCCACTGATTTATTTGTGCTATGCACTTTGTCGTTGAATTGTTTATTCGCAACAACAAGTACCGTAAATTCCCGCATATTACCTGCATCTCGCGTACAACCCGCACCCCCAACTCAGGGGAATCCTATAACCCGTTTTTGAATTTGAAAATTTGAATATTAGTACTGTTTTATAGTAATAAAAACCCTCCTATACAGGCATGTTTGGTATCAAATGAAAGCTGAGTTTGGTTCGTGTACAACCCGCGGGTAGTACGCGGGGATTTATGGTAACAACGATTTTCAGCTACAAAATTGATTTCGACTAAAAAAAGTTGCTCTCAGGCAATGGCAACGTACATACCTTAAAGGTTTGAACAGCAGAAACCGGACTTTGAGAAAAATAATCTAAATAGTTTTCTATTAAACCTAAGGGAGTGCTCATTTTTTAACAACAGGGGGGGTGGTGGATTTGGGGGGGGGGGGGGGGTAAAAAATTTGGACCCAATGACCGGGGGGGGGGTCAAAAAAATTCAACCTGTTTTGAGGGAAAAGCCTGCGCGTTACTAAGCTACAAAGAGGCGCGAACCGGACAATTTTCGGCCTGCCGGGGGGGGGGGGGGGGGGGGGTAAAAAATTTTGACCCTTCTAGGGGGGGGGGATGAAAAAATTCTCACCACCCCCCCCCCTGTTGTTAAAAAATGAGCACTCCCTAAATGCATTTCATGGTACTTCCGCTTATCTCCCACGGTTTGTACCCCATGCCCTGTACTACATGTTACAATCACATGCTTCAGTGCAACTTCCTGTTCAATTCTCCCATTTCAACAAAACAAAAAAAAGACATTTTGTCCTGATTTGCCGGTCGGGTGGTATAAAGGTACCACACACCAGGTGTGTCCGCGGCACGTGGCCGGGACCGGCACGCCGCGCCGCGCGGTCGGGGTCACATTATTTCATGTGGGTGTAATAACCCATTAAGGGTCGCATAGTGCTTTAATATGCTCTACTCTTTATTGTCATCATGCATGAATGCAACTCTGGTGAGCAACCTGACTGCATTCAAGCATCACGCCGACCATACAGGGTTGATACATGTATTCCTAAAGGGTCGTCATGATACATGAATGCAACCCTCGTGAGTAACTCGCCCGGGCTGTATTTACGTATCATGTCGACAAAGGGCACAGCACATTAAAGCACTATGCGGCCCTTAGAGTGTTAAGTTGCTGCACCTAGCGACACCTGGTTTATGGGAGTGTACTAACATGTCCCGGTGAATCATGAGTACAATCTCCTCCAGTGGGCCCCACTCACCGCTACGTTATAACCACACACGACTGGAGAGCCTACCATTCTGAGCGTGTCACTGCGTCATTTTTTTATGTCCATAAAACCTCGCGTATAAGCCTAACTCGCGTATAAGCTGCACCCCGGCTTTGGGCCGATCCTATAAGCCACACCAGCGATCTGATTATGGTGACTTTTATACTGTACTATAGGAGTAAAAACTCGCGTATAAGCCGCACCCTGACTCTGCCGATCCTATAAGCCGCACTGGCGATCTGCTTATACGCGAGGTTTTACGGTATATAGGAACTCATAGGAAAAACTTCTCTGAGTCGAATTTTATCCCCAATTTAGCCGTGTCCGTCGAATTTTAAAAGGGCCGTGTCGCCTGTATCGAATTTTACTAATGTAGAGGCACATTCTCAACGCCGCATGAAACTACTTTTGTAGATCTAGCTCTGTCTTGCGAAAACTATGCGGTGGTTAGAAAACCTTCGCGCAAACCTACCATACATTCCCGCATCTAACCCTCGAGATCTATGAGGAACAGAACCCCAGTGCGGCTTGTAGGATCGTCCAAAAGTTCAGGTGCGGCTTATACAAGTTTTTATTTAAGTACAGTCATGTGCTGTCTAAAGAAGAGATTTTTAGACCTCAGGCGCGGAACTGCGGGTATACAATATTCTCAACGTCCAGATGCGGGTTATACGCTTTAATACGCAAGATGTGGGTTCTACGTGAGGTTTTACGGTACTTCTGGTTACGTAATGAAATAGTGAAATCACATTAGCTCTTTGTCACGGGATTAACACCCAGATTAGACACCAATCTAGCCCTGACAGCCGACATGCAGGCTAAATATAGAGAGGCATGGGAGAACGCATTAACCCTTTAATGGGGGCTTAGTGCTTTGAGTTGGGTTGATAAGAGTACTAATGGGTTGTCATGATGCATGAATGCAGCACTGGTGTGTCACTCACCAGTGCTGCATTCATGCATCATGTCAAATGGCATATGACAATGAAGCATTATGCGGCCCATAACCCTTTAAAGGCCCAGCGCCCCTATATATATAGCTGAGTACCTGTCCCGACTGCACTCTGACTGTTACTGCACGTGCAGTAAGAACTGTGGGTTTAAAGGCCCAGCAACCCTATATATAGAGCTGAGTACCTGTCCCGACTGCACTCTGACTGTTACTGCACGTGCAGTAAGAACTGCGGGTTTAAGGACGGCTTAATGCATCCTATGCTTGGTCGTTATGATCCTTGAATGCAGCCCTGGTGAGTGGCTCACCAGGGCTGCATTCAAGCATCATACAGACCTTATGGGGTTGGGAAGGGTCGGCATGATGTACCGGTGAGCCTTACCGAGACTGCATTGGCACATCATGACAACAAATGTCATCCTTAAAGGGTTAAAGAATTATAGTTACAGAGTGCACTGCCCAGGTGTATAGAGTAGCAGGCGGGCCGCCTTGAGGCTACCTCTGTTCTCCGTAATGACCTCCTGCTTCTCAGTACTAAGTACTAAGTACTAAGGCCGAAACAAAAACACGCGTGTTTGTGCCTCTACATGGGTAAAATTCGACAGGGGCGACACGACCCTTTTAATAATCGACAGACCTTTTTATAACGCCCCCGTATATTCTGTTTCCATAAAAATCGACACATTGACGCGGCCCTTTAGCTAAAAATCGACACGGTGATATGGTCAAAAGTATGGGTCTCACCATCTCACGAAATATCCTAGATTTTCTTTCCATGTTATATTATATATACCTGAAGCACACTTCTATAGGTGGCCTAATTGCCATGTAATTAACTGACCACTGCTAGTATTAAGGAGAAAGGATTGTTATTTTTGTCCTCTCCCCTAGTTCTGTCATGTTCAGTAATTGGGTCAGTTAATCAATCAGTGCTCGGTAAAGGTCTTGCCGGTGCAGAATTCAGGAATATATTGACCCCATTTTGTCGGCATGGTGCATGGATGAGTTAGTCATAAGTGCTGCATTCGCACATCATGACGACCAGTACTGTATTCGACCTAATAAGCGCCCTCCCCCTAATAAGCGCCCACCCCCCTTTTTTCAGATTTTTCCACATTTTAAACATTTTTCTCATTTTGTTACTGTTTTCTCAAACATTCATGTGAGATGGAGCACTTGATACCTATGCAGGTTTAAGGTGAAGCCAAGTGTGAAGGCATTGCCACAGCAGTCTTTGCCAAATCCTGCCGGACAGTGGCAATGTCCGTCTAAAATGGCTCTGGTCCGGCAGAATGACTAGTGTTACAGGACCAGATGTCCTCCACCTTCTGGGCTTTCCAAAACCGAAAGAATTTTTCAAATATTCCAACTAGAACTGAAGTTCTAAGTTCTGGAGTGCACACTAATATTCTAGGCAAATTAAAGCAATTTTTGTTGTTATTATTTCTTTTATAAATGTTATTCTATTCTAAATAGTAGACAAAACTTTGATTTTGGTACCCGGTCCTGCAGAAATCTATCCGGTCCTGCAAAATTGGCTAGCTGCAGGACCGACTGTCCTGCATGACGAAAAAGTTTTCGCAAAGACTGTATCTGGGTGATTAGAGCCTTGTAGAAGCCGCTGAGAAGGGCCAGTAGGGGGCGCATATTATAACGAATATTTGAGGTCGATTTTTCCACTAAAAATAGTATTTTAAGCGCCCCTTGCGCCTATTACATCGAATACAATATAGCACATGAAAGGACTGTGCGGCCCTTGCAGGGTCACCGGAGCACCTGTGGTGCCGATGTATGACAAGTCCTAACATGGTCTGGTTATCATGTGGACTGAGGTCAATTTGTTCACACCTAAATAGTAATACGTGTACCACCCCCCCCCCCCCCCCCCCTCCCAGGACTCTCCCTGGTCACCAGGAGAGGACCAGGCCCCTCTGGGCAGCTGGAGTACATGTATTACCCATACCGTAAAGGCACTAGAAATCTAGAAGCTATGGTAAAATGTGCAATTTGATTAATTTTGGTGTTCTGGTCTGATGAAGTCGCTCATGAAGATAAACCCACCCCAGATATATATGGAAATACATTTCACATGGGAAGAAATCCGAGAGATCTACTTATCAATTTCAATTCAATTTTCAAGGTTTTTATTCGGTCCTAGGAAAGGTACAATCATCTTATTCAGTTGGTCTTTCCTGTATATACCCAGGGGGGTTTACATTAGATGCAAAATTATGACCCATCAGTACACAGATAGCTAAAGAATATGATTTATATAGAATTTTGCATCCAATCTTAACAACAACGTAGTTAACACTGTAATACATAGCCAACAATGAAAATTTCAACATCGCCTTTATCTTTCAACCTGACATACACCATTTATACATACGACATTTAGGGGAATTAAGGAGTGTTCATTTTATTAACAACAGGAGGGGGGCGGATAATTTAATTGTGCCCCAATATTTAACACTGGGAATGTTAGACACCGATTGCACGGTAGAATTCATGTGTGTATATAATGCCCAGGGGACACCCTCCTCTCTAAGCAGTGTTGTAGACGCGACACAACTATTTGAAAGTGACCAAACTAAAAAATACTTAAAATGTTCAATTGAGGTCCCTAAATCAAAGTCTTTGCGACATAAAAAAATTGAAATCAGGGGAAAACTTGTAGACTTCCATCCCTGAATTTAATAGTTGAGCCTGTTTTGAGGAGCACCTATATCTTGATGGACTGTGTGGTGTGTATGTAGTCCCAGCTGTTCCCGCCTGCCCCTGTGTATGAAGTGGGGCACAACCGTGCACAGAGCTAGCATTATATATGTGGAATAAGGGCAGGTTATTACAGGTAATAGGCTGCACAACACATGGCATATATCAATAGACGGCTAGAAAGGAGCTTGGTGTTGTTCTTTTTTACTTTTTTTTTACTCTGATTTTGCAAAGTGCCATCCCCTTCCCTCAATAAAAAGACACACATACATAGGGTTGATTATTGCCCCCCCCCTTCCTCCCCAACAATAAAAGAATATGTTGTCCTGCCCCCTCTCACCATGGGCCTCTATTTACTATACAGTAATGATCACCTGCAATATCCACCAAGGCCCCCCAGCAATAAAGGACTACCGTAAGATCCTTGCGTAAAACCGCAGCTAGTCCCTAGTATGAGAGTCAGATCACCAGTGTGGCTTATAGGATCGGCCCAAATTCGAGGTGTTGCAGATACGCGAGTTTTATAAGTACACTACAGTACTAAATTAGAAATTTTCAGACCTTTTATGAGGCTAATATTATTTATAGGATTTGTCAAAGTTAGGCGTGCAGCTTTATTCGCAAGTTAGGCTCATACATGAGAATTTACGGTGCAGTAGTGACTACCATAAAACCTTGCATACTAGCCGTGGCTTCTACGCGAGTCAGATCGACAGTGCAGCTTATACGCAAGCTTCTGCTACTATAGCACAGTACTAAATTTACCATAATCAAATCGCCAGTGCGGCTTATAGGATTGGCGAAAAGTCGAGGTGCGGCTTATACACGAGTTAGGCTTATACATGAGGTTTTACGGTAGTCTGGCTGCATCCCTACTTGACGTAATATACTCAGTTGTCAAACGACTACAGCAATTTGTCTCAAGTCTCATTGACAAAAAAACACTACACACTGATCTAATCTTACCAGTCAGACGACCGCATTATGGTATATTGTCAGTCTGTCTGAGGCGACCCTAACTGCGAGTCTATGAGACACTACCGTAGATCTCTACATATGACCCGCATCTCGCATGATCCACACCCAGAATTTGGGTGAACCCGATTTCCCACACCCGATCTGGGTTCGGAAAGTTCCTAGTCAATTTGGAATAGACGGTACATACACCCTGCTCTAATCACTGTGGGTCCTGCTATGTGTCAGGCCTAGTGTGAACAGAGGGTTTGTCTTATAAACCACTGGTTTACTAACATATGAGCAACAAACAGGCATGTATCTGAGTGAATATGGAAAGCTAAGTGTCTAGAGATGGAACCTTCTTTGGCCCTGTAAACCTTTTACTTTGTCCGTAATGAGGTCCTGTAGTTCATCCAATGTCAAAACATGGGGATCTCCTTGGCTGGCTCCCTGCTAGTTATTACTAACCGTGGCCGCTTGTATGTCAGGTTTTACAATATGCGGCCCTATAAGAGTTACCCCAGTTGAGATGAAGATCTGGGTTTATGTCCTACCCATGTCAAACATTCAGCAAACAGACCATGACAGGGCCTTGGCCTACCTCGGAATGGATTAAAATCACACCTAATTGTTGCCCGTATCGTTTCTTCGGGAGTTTCACTTCTGTTTCAAATGTACTGTACAACATGTGGCATCGTGGGTTTGATGTGAATCAGAGGTTATATAACTTATGGCCTCAAAGTCTAGGAGCATATTATACACTTGGTATTACGATAATAATAATTCATAAATTATTTCGTACTACCCGCGAGTTGTACACTCCGCTTTAATTTGATACCAAATATAGGGTGTGGGTTATACAAGGGTTTTTATATGTATTCTTACAGTACTAAATCCGCCAAAATTAAGACGCCTGATCAGATTATAGGATTTTTTCTGAGTTAGGGGTGCGGGTTATACGCGAGGTGCAGATTATACGGGACTAGCGCATTAGGCTATGGGGGCCGCCATCTTGGTTCAGAGCAATGCATTATGGTTAGGCCTCCGACTCCAAAGCAGTGCATCATGGGAGAATTTCTTATCAGCACCATTGTTCTAGGTGCGAATTGAGGGGATTGAGCTTGATAAGGAGATGGGGTTTAGCCCCCCGACTCCCTGAAGTACCAGGATGTGCTAGTCCCGTATAGGCTGGAATATGCTATTAAAGTGAATATGCATTTTAAGGAAACATATCTAGTAGACATGTCCTTGTCCTGTGTCTTAACGTGTCCAGTGTCTTTGTCTTGGTCTCTATCATGAATGGTACAAAGGTTGTTCAAGATGATGGTGACTTGAGTCATCCTACTGACAACAACAGGTACCCGAGGTAGAATGGAGGGCCAGTAGTGGGGGTTATGGCAACGTGGTGATAAGTTAGCACCAGTCAGTACGATAGACTAATGCAGCAAGAAAGGGTGACTTGTTGATAAAGTTGTTGAACATGTCTGAAGCTTGACTGACAAATTTATAAATATAACCTTAAAATTATCCATTTAAATATCCCCTATTTGAGTGATAATTGTCCTGTGAATCTCCTGACATGAGATGTTTGCAAACATACCCATTACAGACAATGTTATGAGGATTCTGCTAAAACTAACGAAAGAACAACTTTATTCTGAAAAAGCCACCCTTTCTTGATGCGTTGGACTATAGTAATAGTACTAGTCTTAGCACATCTGTCGTCACGTCATCAGCCTGGTCACAGTGCAAGTGGTGACCCATCCCCCCTACCCCCCCCCCCCGCCCACACACACACACACACACACGTCCCCACAGGCCCATCTGTGTGTGGCAGGACAAGGAGGGCTGAGGCCTTAAAATACAAAGGCCCATTTCCTGTAACCGGAACCTTCCTAGAAAAGCAAGGCCGACTCTGAACTTCCTCTTCCATTAAAAACATTTTCGTAAATGTTAATCATTTGAATGCCATTTAGACCAAAATCCAAAATTTGAAAAAAAAAGTGACTACCCGGTATAAAAGCGTGTCTGGCCCTCCCTAACATGTTCCACCTCATGTTACTGGAAAGGCACATTACTCAGTTACTAGTATGTGATTGTCCTGTGGTATTACTCAGTTACTAGTATGTGATTGTCCTGAGGTACAAGTGTGCTTCTATTTACATTCAGTATACAGAGTCAACAACAGGGCATAGTCTGCCATAGAACCATTCTGTGGTTATAACCCAGATTATAGACTTATATATCATTATGCAGCTGTGTAGTTCTTTCTAAAACAAAGAAAACCTGAACAATACTTGGCCTAATTCTCGGGAGCAGAACTAGCCCCACCCAAAAAAAAAAGCAAAGAAAAAAAAAGGGGGGGGGGGAATGTACTGAGTACATATTCGGAGTAACAGTAACAGACACCATATGAAGCACACCTGAACACTACCGTAAAACCTCACATATAAGACGCGGCTAGTACGCGAGTCAGATGGCCAATGTGGCTTATAGGACCGACCCACGGTCAGGGTGCGGCATATAGGCGAGTTTTTGCTACCATGGAAGAGTTAACTTGGACACCCACGCTACTTGCAGACATAGCGTAGGTATCATATAATTTCGACCTTCACATCATAAGGGTGGAATACACAGTATACTTATGTGTATTCAAGTATAAAGATGTGTATTCAACTGTCAGTTTGCGAGATCTCTTTGAAGTTGGATGTGTATTTCCGAATACACAAAGCCGAGGGCATGATTATAATCCCTTAATTGGTGGTAATTAGAAGATGTGTATTAGAACTAGCGCAGTTTAGCGCAGGCTACGCTTGTATGAGGCTAACGCCAATCTCGCTCCGAGTCTAGGCGTTAGTATCGAAGAGCCCACTGAATCATGGAAGAGTACTTAACTGACCGTAATCAGATCGCCAGTGCGGCTTATAGGATCGACCCAAAGTCGGGGTGCGGCTTATACGAGAGTAAGGCTTATACGTGAGGTTTTACGGTAGTTGGCCTAATTCTTGGGAGCGAAACCAGCCCCACCCTCCAATCAAAAGAAAAGGGGGAAACAGAGACTTCTGAGTTTTAACAATCAATGCCCCCCCCCCCCCCCCGCCCCATACACTGGGTGCATAGTCGGAGTAACCGTATATATCTATATCTGGCACACCTGGTGAGGTCGCGTTAACCCTTTAAGGGCGGTATAGTGCTTTAACGTATCATCCCCTTTGTCGTCATCATGCATGAATGCACCATGACCAGTCAACACGAGTGTATCAACCCTGTTGGCTCTTGATGATGCATCTATGCAGCCAGCGAGTTACTCACCAGGGCTGCATTAATGCATCATGACCACACTATGTCGCCTTAAAAGTTAAAGTTAATGGGTTAGTAATGCACTCCCCCTGTAGTGTGGGGGATTGTAGGGAAACCACTGTAGCTTGGGATGTGCGTATATTGTACTCGTAGGTGTGGGTGTGGGTGTGTGTGTGGGGGGGGGGGGGGTCTAGAGATTAGATAGCAGCTTTGACTTTAAGTCAACAGGTACTAGAACAAAGGGGTCCATACTTCATGCCTGAATACTCTCCTAACACTGTAAATAGCCACAAGTGGGCTTAGAGTTAGGCTTAGTGGGGAGGATTAACGTCCGGTATAGGGGTTCTTATTGTAAATACGTTCTTGAGATCCACCCCATTCTGCTTCTTTAATACTAACTGGAGAGGTACATTGTATTAGTTTTAATCATGATGACTGAATCGAAATTATATGACTCCAGTTTTGTATTGGCTCTTTCTTAGTCTTTGTATCTTTTGTATGATTCATCTTTATCTATATCAGATAATCAGTCACTAATTGGAAAGTTAAACGTCAATTGTATAAATACATTTTCTATTCTACTCAAAAATAGATGAAACAGTCAGATACACGGTCACTGAACTCTTAAATCTGTAGACTGTCAGTCTATCATGTGTGGTTAAAACAATGCCTGTCATGGATTGATTGGGGACCAGAACAAAGGCTAGAAGTGTGTCAGTGTGTCTGCTGGGCGGCCTGACTCCCTACTGTACTGGGACAGTGGTAGGGGTGGGCCGTGTACTGGGCTGTCAGCTGATTCTGTGCTAGGCCGACCTCCACAGCCTCAGTCGGGGAGCACAGCTGGCCACCGAACCTACAATGACACCCCCACCCTGCCCACCCAGCCACTACACACACACCCAGCTAAAACATCAAAGTACCAATGTGTAGTCAACCCTTAGGTGTGGTACTACCAGAATATGGGGTATATATGGGTAGAAATACGGCCCTGTTGTCTTAGACAATGAATGGGAATTGAGATAAGTAGCCTTGGTTGGTGGTAGGGCCTACTTTGGTGGCTGTCCGTGCGACAAGTCTACGCGGTCCGCCGCTGCGAGCGCTCGGCCCAAGTCTTGGTCGTGTACGTCAGAAGTGACCTCATTTAATAATGGTTTCAGAGGCTAAAAGCAGCTCTAATAATGAGATATTCGTTGAACTGATGATGAAGTCCTGGAGGAAAAAGCAGATCTAGGGGGTAGAATCGGGGAAAGTTTTGAAATGGGGAGAAACTCACCGTGTCGCCCCGTCGACGAGGATCCTGGCGGACCTCCATTTTGCTTTCTCCAGCCTCTCCAGTTATTACAGAGACTCTCGGGCTCGCTAATCCATGAACACAATGAATCCTCCTCGAATCGGTCACTATCATCGAAAGAAAACCTATCTCCGTCCGCTTCCCAGTCAAACATAAAGTCCATTTTTCAACAGGTAGTCGCCAGGCAAAGAATATTTGCAACAGGCGAATCCGAGATTTTCGGCAAAGCACAGAGTGCGAACAACACTCTGGCCTGTCACCGGTCTCGGCCTATTTTCTCCGTGAAAATGGGGCCGGGAAGCCGGGTTTCTCGATCCACTATGTAGTTAAAGCATTCAACTTTGATTATACATTGTCATTTTGTCGATTTGGACTATAAACTCCGAGATCTTGTGAAAATCCGGACCCGTCCACTCTCTACATGCTTGCTCCCCACACAACAATAACAAAAGATGCTCGGGCGAACCTCGGCTCTTTCCGGTTTTTCTCGGAGTCTCGCACCTTCTCGCTGTGCCCGAGATTGACCTCTTTTCTGGAAGCTATATTTCCACTGGGTAAGACTTCCATATACCTTTATGAAAATCTTCTTCCATCGCCTCATCTTGGGCATATACACTTAATTTGTACGCATATTATAACAGACAACATCATAGTTTATATATTTATCATAATATTTAATTTATTGATGTATTATTTTGGCTGCAATACGCTTTGTTTACGAGCGGTATTTCGCCGATAGTCATGCAGGCTGTTCACGCCATGTTTTTCGCCTTGTCAAGACCAAAACAAATCACAATTTCCCCAATAATATTTGTCAGTTATGGTAAATGATACATCAAACTATGTACACTTCATCGTTCCTCATAGTTTGGGCTTTTGATATGGCAAACTGCTCCGATTATGCGTAATATCTATACAAATCCCCTAATATCGCCCAGTGACAGATTTCTCATTTTCTGGCTGTCAACTGTGATCAGACTTTGTTGACACGACGTTTACTCTTTTCAATCCACAGCACGATGGCACCTCGTAAAGGCAAGGTAACGAAGCAGGAGGAACAGGTCCAACTGGGACCTCAGGCTGTTGAGGGCGAGAACGTTTTCGGAGTAGCCCATATCTACGCCAGCTTCAATGACACCTTCGTGCACATTACCGATCTGTCCGGCAAGTGAGTACACTTTTACTTTAAACAACACTCAAAAACTGCGTATAAACTACTGATCAATCTGTCATCAGTCCAGGAACATGTGGATTCTGATTGTTTACATTTAAATGTATCGTCAAGTGCTGTCATAAGACCATGTCAAGGGGGCTTCCATAAAGTATGTACGCACCAAGGGGGAGTGGGGGATGTCTATTTTCTGGAAATCTTTGCGTAATAAAAGGTCAACTAGAACATAACGTATAAATCTATAATAAAGGAGTGTGCAATCGTCGTAGGATCAACATCAATAGCAGAATCTACATCAATAATATAGCAGATCTCCAGTAACATGTATATCAATACCTGTTCCATGTAACTAAAAGCTATGTCTGTGTTTAGGGAGACGATCGTGCGTGTTACCGGTGGCATGAAGGTGAAGGCTGATCGTGATGAGGCCTCCCCTTACGCTGCTATGTTGGCCGCTCAGGATGTCGCCGAGCGCTGCAAGGTCCTCGGAATCACCGCCCTGCACATCAAGCTGAGGGCCACCGGTGGCAACAAGACCAAGACCCCCGGACCTGGAGCCCAGTCTGCTCTCCGTGCCCTGGCTCGTTCCGGCATGAAGATCGGCCGTATCGGTGAGTCACAATTTGATATCTCTTGCCATCTTAGGAGTGAAAAGCTTTGAATGTGTGTAGCATCATGTTAAAAGGGGAAGCCCAAATGGGTCAAATGATCTGTAATAATATTGGATCAGAAATGTACGAAGGCACATTTCTGATACTTAAATTAACACATGCTAATTAAATTTGATAGCAATTACTTGTTGCTGTTAAATTTATGCACTGGTACCCATTTTGCCAAAAAAAAAAAAAAAAAAAAAATGCACCTTCCTGCTGTTCACTTTCTGTTGTGGAGCTGGACTTTCATGTAGGTGCTAGAACAACGCTGGTGTTGTGTGTAGGGAGGGGGACCACACTGTGTCCTTTATCCCAAGATAATCCAGTTACAACATTCAATTATAAAATTATTACATTTAGTTTGTGATTTCCCGTTATCAGTGTAAAACCAGTTTGTGTCGAGGCATAGAGTCATCTGTCTGTCTGCTTGTGGTATACATGATGCTAAATGCTCTCGTAGACCAACACCTCAACGTTAGCTCTGTGCACCATAATCAGTGCTGGCTCAGACACCTCATTGAAGGACATCTAACTAATTTATGATATCAGATTGAAGCCGAAGTATTTGGTTTTAATCTGTGAAAGACCTCCTTAAATCGACGAGTTGCCGTAAACAGAATCCACAAATATTTGTTTGGGAAAGGGCCACAAATTTAGATAAAATAACTTTATTTTTTTTAAACAATGTTGCCCAGTCAATTAAGCCGGCTTGCCCTCTGTACTGTGAGAAGTGAGTGTGCATAGTGCTGGGTAAAACAACACTGGTGTTGTGTGTAGGGACGGGGATCCCTGTGTCCTCTAGCCCAAGATAATCCAGTTACATTATTCAACAAATATAATTTGTTATTTTATTCAACAATTGTAAATATATCCCAGTTTGTGTCGAGGCATAGAGTCATCTGTCTGTCTGCTCGTGGTAAACATGATGCTAAATGCTCTCGTAGACCAACACCTCAACGTTAGCTCTGTACACCATAATCAGTGCTGGCTCAGACACCTCATTGAAGGACATTTGATTAAACTAAGAACTTTTTTTTTATCTGATTGAAGCAGAAGTATTTGGTTTTAATCAGTGAAAGTGTAACTTAAGATGGCAGTCAAAGTTAACGGAAGCAATTTGTTTGGGAAAGAACCACTAAAAAACCTTGCCCAGTCAATTAAGCCGGCTTGCCCTCTGTACTGTGAGAAGTGAGTGTGCATAGCGCTGGGTAAAACAACACTGGTGTTGTGTGTAGGGAGGGGGATCCCTGTGTCCTCTAGCCCAAGATAATCCAGTTACACTAAAAGATAATTTAATTTGCAGAATCTTCATCCCATTGAGGAACCATTAGCCAGGATGCGTGCCAATCCTAAATTATATGGTCTGCATTTTAGACGATAGTGTGAACCTTGTAGGTTTCTAAAGTGCTAATGTCAGGTACATTAACTGGTACTGTGGTCATACTTTATTTCGCTGGGTATATATTTTCGCTATATTCACGGAAATGAAAAATCGCCGAAATTCTTGTATGCTACAGTATAGAATAAATACCCGCGAATTAGTATTTTTGGCTACCTCAGCGAAAATTTACACCCCTGAATATAAGTACTTTTCACAGTAGTCAACTTTAGATATTACCTGTGCTCAGGTAGAATAAGCATTTTGACAATGTTTACTGTTGCACCTTCCTGCTGTTCACTTTCTGTCGTGGAGCTGGACTTTCATGTAGGTGCTAGAACAACGCTGGTGTTGTGTGTAGGAAGGGGGACCATGCTATGTCCTTCATCCCAAGATAATCCAGTTACAACTTTCAACAATAGTAAAATTATTAAATCTACCGGTAATTAAGTAGTAGTTAAACCACTGCCAGACCCCTTTACTGAGGATAATGCGACAGTCAAGGCTGATCACGAGTCGCAGACGAGTGTGGTCAGCCGTGACCAAGCCATTATCCTCAGTAAAGGGGTCTGCAGAGGTTGGACTAACTTATGCCACACACTGTAGTGAGTGCTTTTCTCACCTTTTGTACGTCATATACAGTCGGCATTCCTTTTATTATGAGTGCCAAGTGTGGTGTAAATTTTCATGTATCACTTCGCATCTAATTGAAAAAACCAGTTTGTGTCGAGGCATAGAGTCATCTGTCTGTCTGCTCATGGTATACATGATGCTAAATGCTCTCGTAGACCAACACCTCAACGTTAGCTCTGTGCACCATAATCAGTGCTGGCTCAGACACCTCATTGAAGGACATCTCATTGAACTAAGAAACAAAATATCAGAATGAAGTAAAACTATTCTTGATTGAACTAAAAACCAAAATATCAGAGTGAAGTAAAAATATTCTTGATGAAACCAATCAAACTATCCCTTGAACGAAACAGGAAAGCCACCATTCTAGTTCATTTACAGACAAGTTTATGTATAAACATAGATATTCAAAAGGATCACAAAATTGGTAAAAATATATGGATTTATATCTTGCCCAGTCAATTAAGCCGGCTTGCCCTCTGTACTGTGAGAAGTGAGTGTGCATAGCGCTGGGTAAAACAACACTGGTGTTGTGTGTAGGGACGGGGATCCCTGTGTCCTCTAGCCCAAGATAATCCAGTCACACTACAAAATAAATGAGTTGTGCAACCTGCACGCGGTGCCTGAAAATTGCTGTACATTACTTTATTTGAAAAGAAGAAAAAAACGTGTGAAGAACTCGCCCCGAGACTAAGCAAATATTGTATAAGTAACCCGTACTGGAGGTTTCGCCAGTGTAACCTGCGGGTTATACACGAAAATTAAAGGTACTCTTAACTTGTCTTTTATACCTCTTTACCTATTAAATGAAAAAAAAATCAGAAATATTGCTCATGTACTAAAGTTTCTTTCCTGCTTGTGTTTTTCAGAGGACGTGACCCCAATCCCGTCCGACAGCACCCGCAGGAAGGGAGGTCGTCGTGGTCGCCGTTTGTAAATGTATTATTGCCTAAAACATCTAAACCGTGCATTAAAAATCACAACAAAGAATCTCATGCGTTATGTTTTGCTTTAATCTTCCGCTCAACTGTAGAGGGCAATATCTGTTCAGAAGAAGATATACCAAATCGATGTTGGATAGTCCAGATCGGTGAAACTAAGAGGGAAATTATGATGAGGTTTATTACTTATACAGGGATGCCAAGTGTTACGATTTTTGAGTCCCATTACGATTTCTGGGGATAAATAACGATTTCTTGAAATTTTTAAAGTGTGTATACAGAAAAGGCATAGGGTTAGAAAAAAAGGAGTAATTGGAAGAAACCCCTTCGATCCCCTTCTTTTGCAACTACTTGCTACATATCTGCCTACAAACTGTTCTGCTTTATTATGATTAGACATTAATTATAACATTATATAATGGAGTATAAAGCACAAACCTTATGAGCAAGAGCATTTTAAAGGGCATAATACTGTTACGATTTCAAGCAAAATTTGTTATGATTTTGGGGTCCAAAAATTGTAACAAATACGATTTTTTGGGTGGGTGACTTGGCATCCCTGCTTATAGGACGTCGGTAAATAGAGATGTTACATTTCTATGTAGAATAAGATATGCTCTAAATAACTGTTTTCGGTCATAGTTTCAACTCGTATCGCTTGGTGCGACGCTTATAATGAGAGGAAAAAGATCATGACATTGAAAAACCATGCGACTTGCGGCTTTGGTACCAAGTTGTGTACACCCTTACATGTTGCGAAGACTCCATTTAAACTATCGAAATGTCCACAAACTACATATACATGTAGTACGATTTTGTAGGCCTTTATTTAATTCAAATCACTGGAAACAATTCAGGGTTTTCCCATTACTTTTCTGGCACAGAGCTTACCGGTAACACCTAAATTAGCAACTGAATTATGATGCCGTGTCCGTTTTATAGGACCTCTTTGGTATGTCAGATAATGCCATTAGTAGTGGCGGGCAAAATTATGAGGTATGCTATGTATCTTTGGTGGGACCAGAAAATGGCGACTGTCATGCAGAAAGCGAAGTAAACCACCTATTTAATTCGAGAAAGTACTGATTATGTAGAGCACTGTAATTGAACTACGGCTACCGGTATTCAAGTGCAAACCAACTTTCCAGTTCATTTGCAATGCTACATTTTATAATGACGGAATTTACTTTAAAATTTAAAATGCAAAAAACTCAATACAGGTACTCCTGAGCAAAAGTGAAGACTGCTCTTCTGGTAAACTCTATGACAGTATTTTACAGGAACCTAGCAAGTATTAAGAAGATGGGTAGGCTCCCCGAGTCCGTCCCTTTGCATAATATTGGCACCAATATTTCCCAACGCAAGGGAAGAAATTGGGAACCTCAAATTTGTGCGCTAGAAGCCAGTGAGTCCAATGGACAGATTCAACAGAATATAGTACAACAAACAATATTTTCATAGCAGTAGTTAAATATAAAGGCCTACTTCTTATTGAATTCATAGAAATAGGATGATACTCAAAATGAAAATCGAGAGATCCACAATATCAAATACAAAATTTAAAGAACAAACACCCAATATTAAAATAAACAACCATGCGCCTTTAAGTACATGCATTGTCATGTTAGACACTACGGTAATCTATTTTTATTATGACCCTGAGCGTTCTGTTATCTGCCTATATATCACAGTCATCTTTCGAAACCCATAAATTAGATATGCACGTACATTGGCAAGTTTGTCCGACATGTACTTCAATATACTAAAGTATATGCGTTATCACTCACTGGATCTCACTGTCCAGAGGGAAAGGACACCATTGTCTTGCTATGAGATCCATATTAATTTTACAATCGTTGGAGTGAAACTGAATTTAAAAAATAATATTTTCATCTTAAGGAAATGCTTTGACTGGAATAGGCCACAATGCCCCTGTGCGTCCAAGGTAACACCACGGCTACCAGGAGACTGTATCATAGCAACCACTAGTTACCCAATTACTCGGCAGGGCTGCATTCATGCATCATGAGGACAAAGGGCCTAGCCCGTTAAAGCATTAATGATATGCACATGACAGAAGGTGACTACCGTAAATTATCGTGTATAAGCCTATCCCTCTTATAAGCCGCACCCCACGTTTGGGCCGATCCTATAAGCCGCACTGGCGTTCTGATTATGATGACTCGTACTGGACTATAGTAGCAAAAACTCCTGTATAAGACGCACCCTGACTCTGGGCTGATCCTATAAGCCACACTGACGATCTGACTCTCGTACTAGCCGCGGCTTCTACGCGAGAATTTACGGTAGCTGCAGACCGGCTGTGTTCTACGTGGTGGCAGCGGTGCGCCTCCTCACCAGCACCCCGACCAGACACATACACCCGATAGCGATCAGGAACTTAGTAAAGCGGCTGTACCCCTGCGGTGCGGGTCGCTTCACGTCACGGGCCGTCGGGTCGTACGTCGTGCCCTTCAGGTCCTCTGACGTCACCGCCTGCGGCCTCAGGTTGTACAGCACCTATAATACAAGGGTGTGATAAAATTTGTAATTTTTTTCTCATTTCAAACTAAAAATACTTTTATGTAGGTTAGTCCAAATGGGTCTCAGATATGACTCAACTCTATGCAAGTGGAAGATTTCCACCCAACCCTCAAGCTTATGGGCGGTAATGTGTGGTTCCCGGAAGTCGGCTATCACATGACGAGACTTTGGCGCCCTATGTTTTATAAACTAATGAAGACAGTAGGGATGGGGCTTGTTATAAAGGTGTACAGGACCTGGAAGGTAAGGGTCATGTTAATTCAGGGATACCACTTTTCCGACTTTTGTAGGAATTCCTACTTTTTCTTGGAAATTTCGGAATGCAATTATGTTAATTTCCTATGGTAAATCTATAAGATTCAGAGGATATCCTACTTTTTGAACGCTTGGGAGTGGCATCTTGTATGGGGACTATGAGCCGCCCCCTATCTATAGGCAAGTTTGGTATCAAATTAATGCTGGTTCTGATTCTCGTACAAACTGACTACAGTATGTAGTGTGATGTCCACTTACCTCATTGGCGGCCCTGTAGCCGGCTTGTATGGCCCCGTTGATGAACCCGCACCACACGGTGGCCGACTCTGTCCCCGCAAAGTGAATCCTGAAACACAAACACAAAAAGACTTATAGAAACAGTAAAACACAATGGCACGGGTATATGGCAGTTGTCGATAACATTTTGCATAAAAGGAGCGTTAGCCCTTTAAACTAGCAATGTATTTGCACTGGCCAACACTAGGGGCATTGCAGTGGCGACCAGATGCTCCTCCCTAAAGGATGATATTTGCTGTCATGCACCAATGCAGCACTGGCGAGTAACTGACCAGTGCTGCACTGGTGCATTATGCCAATCCTGTGGGAGTGCCTTAACCTGGGTATGATCCATGAATCCAGCACTGGCGCGTTACTCATCAGGGCTGCATTCATGCATCATGGACATAATGCATTAGTGCATGATGCCATTCTTAAAGGGCTAAGGGAGTGATCATTTTTTATCAACAGGGGGGGGGGGTTGGTTTGGGGGGGGGGGGGCAAAAAAATTTGGACCCCTTGACCGGGGGGGGGGGCGTAAAACCTTGCGTATAGGCCACGGCTTGTATGCAAATCAGATCGCTAGTGCGGCTTATGGGATCGGCACAGAGCCAGGGTGCGGCTTAAACATGATTTTTTTTTGCTCCTATAGTACAGTAATTTTTCGACAAAGGCTAGGGGTGGGGGGTCCTTCTCGCACGATGCAACCACTGTGAATGACGGTTTGGTCGTCGGACCATGACGTCATTTGGAACACCATTGCTTGAAAACAGTCACTAGTTGACAGTGTAACTAGGTTACATGACAACATCACTATGGATATCAACAATCCTTAGGCCACTCAAAAAAAAAAAGTTGTTTCTCATCACCGCGCGCATCATAAAAATCATGATTTGGGGAAAACTTTTTTTTTTTTTTTTTACATTTTTGATGAAAAATATGCTAAAATTGCAAAAATATTGGCAAATTTGGTATCAAATTAAAGCTTATGCTGTCAGCAATGCAATCAGCTAGGTGTAACTTGCATTGTTACAACTTTGCTGATCAATAAACTCCAAATTACTAAAATGTGAAAATTGATCGCGAAATGTCCAAATTTCCCTATGTAAATTGCCCCGAGTAAAAAAAAAAAAAAAAAATTAAATAAAAAACGCCCTCGTCATATTTCTCATTGCTTGGTGATGAGAAACAATTATTTTTTTTTGAGTGGCCTTAGTGACAGACTCTAAAACTTGGTTTTAGGGCCTATTTATCAGTAGTTTCGTCCTATGGGGACTCATCAGGCATCTGTTTGTGCTAAATTCAAGTGACAAGTTATTATCAGTGGTCCCAAATATTAGATACTTGGAGTTTGAGTTGTTACCATTTAGTCAATCATGTTTGCTTAATGGGTGTAACTCAGTTTCATGGTCAAGGACTCTTGAAACGTGATAAAAAAAATATAAAAAGCCTATAGTACAGTATAAAAGTCACCAGAATCAGATCGCTGGTGCGGCTTATAGGATTAGCCCAAAGTCGGGGTGCGGCTTATACGCGAGGTTTTACGGTAAGTGTAAGCACATTGTTCCTCACCTGTTATAAGGTTGTCTGAGTCCGGCTGCAGCGTCAGACATCATGCCAGGTTTCCCGATACACACGGGTCCCCCCGCGCTGTAGGGCTCCAGGCCCCAGTCCTTCTGTCCCCCCTCCCTAATACATGTACACCAATAGGCATCTACCACTCACCTGTTATATGGTTGTCTAAGTCCGGCTGCAGCGTCAGACATCATGCCAGGTTTCCCGATACAGACGGGTCCCCCCGCGCTGTAGGGCTCCAGGCCCCAGTCCTTCTCCCGGTACTCCAGGTAGTCGTGGACTTCCTGACCGAAGTAGGACGCAAAACTCTCCAACACAGCACGCTGACGGTCTGAGGTCTACGGATTAAAAACAGAATATTGACATTTAAAACTTTACAGGCCACATTGTGCTTTAATCCACTATTCGACGTAATAAGCGCCCCCTTACCTTTTCAGTTTTAAACTAGAAAACTAGTTTCATCATTTTGGAAGAGCATTAAACTCTTAACTACTAAAACGCCTTTGAAATAATTTTATAAGCACCCCACACGTTTATTAGCAGTAAGTCGATTATTTTTTATTTATTAAAAAAAATAATTTAAAGCTGGGCCGTCAAGAAATAAGTTCAGCATTTTCCATACATGGACTAAAATAACAGTTCCACCAGAGGACAGCAGTGTTTGGACAGGGGACCATGAACATTGTCCAGCTACAACATATTCACCCTATCTTGTGCCTGTAAGAGCTGAGCTCCCAGCCCTTAAGAGCCCTCTTGTGAATGAAAACTGAACTATATCCAAATGAGCTTTCGACCTCACTTCAACCATGACGGTCAAGCTTTAAAGGCTGATAGGTACATAGCTGAGACTTACGGTTAGTTTGTTGTACTCCCGCTGCTGTTTACCTCCAATGAATCCCACCAGGGCCGGGTTCCCGTTGGAGGTAGTCGCATCGTAACAGATACACAGCGGGCCGCTACTCACTCCGTCCACCGTGGCCGGACCTCCGTTTGTTACTATCTCACCCGAGAAACCTGCATCTCGCCAAAAGGCCTGCAGAGCAACAAATGAAGCATCGACTTTTAGAGATGTGTTCGAGATTAATGTAATGCTGAAAGATTGAATCTTAAGTTGGTATTTCGGTTTGTGGGATTTATGGAATTTCATGGATATATCTCAAATATCTGTACATATGTAAAATGTGACTCTCCAGGGGGGAAAGTATCGGCCTTATAAAGTTACAACCTTTTTGGTGGGCCCCCTTTTCAGCCAAAATGCCACTGTGTTACTAAAGGTAAAAGAGCGCCTATAATAGAGGTGGGGGAGTTCTAAAGATTCACAATCCAAGGTGTTGTTAAATGATGACCATTCTCGAAGTAACACACATTTTGGTAACTGATAACTTTTGATGATGTACCTTTTGATAGCTGACTATTCTTTTTATAATGTATCATTGGGTGATTATTAGTTTGATGATGTAGCTTTTGATAGGTGATTATTATTTTGATGACGTACCTTTTGATAAGTGATGATTATTTTGATGATGTAGCCCACGGGCATGTTCTGGAAGACGTGTAGTTTTTCCGTGGGCAGCATCGGCTCAAACTCCATCTTAACTAAGAAAAGAAAATACAAGGTACCGTAAATATTCGCATATAAGCCTACCTCGTTGTTAGCCCCACAACTTTGACATACCCTATAAGCCAGACAGAGGGTCTGAAAATTGATAATTTAGTACTGAAGTATGCTGATAAAAACTCTTATAAGCCGCACCCAAAATTTGGGGCAATCCTTTAAGCCGCACTGGCAATCTGACTCGTGCACTAGCCGTGGATTCTACGCGAATGTACGGTATTTATTAGATTTCTTTGCAATTTAGAAAAATCACTCCCTATTAAAAGCCTCCAACTATTTCTCTAAAACCATCGTTAAGGTGGGACAGGAATTTTAAAAAACAACATGGTAAGTACTGACTTGTTTGGTGTGGGGGCGTTGCCATGACGACCCGGGAGCAGGAGATGACGTGTCCTTTTACCGTCGTCACCAAGACGCCATCTTCACTCTACAACACAACCAATAATACTGTCATTAAACGAGGACAGAAACAACAGCCGGAACACATCAATGAAATAGATGTTGATAGGGTTTACATATTTCCTTTTCTTTGAAGTCAAGGAGGAATTCCAGTGGCTACTAGACGCCCGGGTCCTATAGCTGCATCAACACCAACAAGTGACACCTAGTGTACATCTAACATTTTAAGGCACTGGTGTAAATTCTATATACTATTTAATGTTTGATGTCTGGTTGATAGTTTTACCAGTGACTATCTTTTATCCATGTCTATTATATATTGCTATGATATGTAACGGTAACCATTTATATACCCTATGGTCCTTTGTACTTGAAATGTGTCTGACATGAAGAGTTGAGTTGACTACGCACCTGTTGTACGGACCTGACGGGCTGCCCGAGCCACACACTGCCACCCACACGCTCTGCCAGCAGCCGCGCGATCTGTCCTGCACCCCCCTACAACAAGAGTAAATATAGAATAAGAATGAATGGCATATGCGATTGGCATCACATGTGACCCACGGATTTTATATACATGTATGAGGGAGGGAGGGAGGGAGGGAGGGAGGGAGGGAGGGAGGGAGGGAGGGAGGGAGGGGGGGAAGGAAGGAGGGAGGGAGGGAGGGGGGGAGAGAGGCAGGGAGGGGGATGGGAGGGAGGGGAGGAGGGAAAGAGGGGAGGGAGGGAGAGGACGGGGAGGGTAAAAAAAGAAAAAAGATTTACCGTAAATTCTCGCGTATAAGCCTAACTCGCGTATAAGCCGCACCCCTAACTTTGACAAATTATATAAGCCGCAGAGGGGGTCTGAATATTGCGATTTTGGTACTGTAGTATACTAATAAAAACTCTCGTATAAGCCGCACCCTATATAGGCATGTTTGGTATCAAAAGAAAGCTGAGTCTGACTCGCGTACAAGCCGCGGCTTCTACGCGAGAATTTACGGTATTTGTTATTTTTAGACAACTCAAAGGGAGGTCATGCACAGTTGTCAAAGCGTCTCATATACCGTCTCAAAAAAAGCGTTCCCTCTCCATTCAACATAGAAACCAATGGGCTCGACACTCTGGGGTTTGGGCAGTCGGTGGAGGTTTCTCATATACCTACAGTGCTGAAGAAAAGTGTACAAAAAAGGCCAAAAGTGACACTTTTTTATATGTCTTTTTTAGGCATTTGCGGAAGGCTTTCATCTAGCAATAGGCATTTGTCACAGCTTAAAATGAGGGCAACAATTGTGATTCTACAACTTTTATTTACAGAATTATTCTAGGTTAAAGTCATTTGAAAAATGTCTTAAATTTTCTGCAGAACCATTGTAAAAGACCCTGAGGCACAGTAGTGCCCGTGGGTCAATAACTACGGTAACACAGGGCATTAGTAGTATAATGAAGAAAGAAAGTTATCTAAACAATGAATTAGGTTAGGGAGTGCTCATTTTTTAACAACAGGGGGGGGGGCGGTGGCAAATTTTTTTCACCCCCCCCCCCCGCTAGAGGGGTCGAAATTTGTTACCCCCCCCCCCGGCAGGCCGAAAATCGCGCGCTTTCGCGCCCCTTTGTAGCATAGTAACACGCGGGCTTTTTCCATCAAAACAGGTTGAATTTTTTTCACCCCCGCCCAAGAGGGGTCTAAATTTTTTACCCTCCCCCCCCCGGTCAAGGGGTCCAAATTTTTTACCCCCCCCCCCAAATCCACCACCCCCCCCCTGTTGTTAAAAAATGAGCACTCCCTTAATAAAAAGTTTTGGTCTGCTAAAGGTCCGCTACAATTCTGGTTCAGGGTCATATGGTAAATTTAGTACAGATCATTTACAATTTATGGCCCTAAATAAGGCCCAAAAAACATTAGGGTAGGGCCAAAATAATAATGTAGGCTAAGTTACTTGAACACAACTTTGATTGTCCAACTGTAGTGGTTAGGATTGATTTACCTTAATTTTAAACTCCTGCCCAGAGTCCTTTTTAGACTCTATGATGGGTGCTATTCCCCCGGCGGCACTGCAGTAGGACAGGAAATACAGGAGGGACATCTCTGATGGTTCTGCACCAAATATACAGCGGAACGCTGATTCCATTGCCTCCCGCATCGCTGAAACAGACAACCAGATTTATACACTCTTTATCATCATGATGCATTCATACGGTCAGCATAATGTATAAATGTAGTTTCTTGCCAAAACTGCATTCATGCATCATGACGACAAAGTACATTATAAAACATTATGTGGCCCTTGAAGGGTTAACTACCATAATTTCTGATTTGAAAAATTCTTTCACTATTAGGAAGCTGAGATAATGGCAGGCCATTCTGGCCTGTGTCCTAAGGCCCTACGCTGGCCATTAAGATTCTATGCCGGCAAAAGCCGGCGTAATTTCGGCAACACTGGTGCGGGCTATAGGATATGTCAGACACCATGTGCGAGCTATAGGATTTCCTCTACAGGGCCCTGCAATACTGTATTAAAGCACTATGCGGCCCTTAAAGTTTATGCAGGTTTACCATAAATTGGTCAGGGAAGATAATTCTGCGTATGAGAAAAATGATTTAAAAGTGAGAGAAATGGCAGAAAGTATTAGCGGCTTACACTTTGTCCAGCCGTGCGTCCGCAGGGCCTCATCCACCGTCATGGCGTCATACAGCGCTGCATCCGGACACTTTCCCGGGTCTTCTATCGGAACTGTCTTCCTCCATTTTTCAACCTACAACAAACACAATCCAAGATATTGGGTTAGTTACGTCTCCGTAACCCGCACCTGCAGTCTGATTATGGCTACTTTAGTGTTGTAGCAAACCCTTTAATGACCTGCAGCTAGACTCAAAAAATAGTGGGTCTAAAACCGACCCTTGGGGTACGCCAAATTTCACCATTCCAGAGGGGGAGAGCTGACGTGACTTTTGTAGACTTCTCTATCAGGTAACTCTTCATTCACTTCATGAAACCTTTGTGTAAATCAAGGCTGGGTATTTGGAGAAAGTGAAATGTTGAACACTGTCAAAGGCTTTAATTGGCCTTTAATTTAGAAAAAAAAATACAGATGCAATACGAAAGAATGGC